>CM048818.1:64174689-64616623 GCA_026586065.1 Dioscorea zingiberensis
GTTCTAAGAATCCAGCCTATAGCCCCTCATGGCCCTCGGATTAGATTCCCAAGAACAAATTTCAAAGAAAAGGATCCCTCTGAGATCCAAAATTCTCAGTCAAGTAATAAAAAGTGTACCGGGGACTACAAACAATAAATTTCAAGTCATGAGCTTAATTAACCTGTCGGTATTCCGTAGCGCTACCTCTACGCTGGCCGACATCGCCAAAGAACAAATCCCATCGATGTATGGACGGAGCCTCGGACTCCAACCGCTATTCTGGCGGTTTTAAGATCGTGAATCACCGGCACGCACTCCTTCCACCAAAGACACAAGACTATGTGCCCATGATCAAAGCCGCCGCCTACCGCTGGGTAGTCCAACGGCGTAGACGGTAACAAACGGTAGCCCTAAACTACCACAAACATCCAACCATGCACATAATAGGAAAAGATATCAACCAAATTATCGACCGCGAATGGACTTCATACCAAGAGTAGGCGCAATAAACAGGATCTATGCACAGATAGCATCCACAAAAAGCAAGTTAAAACCCATGCAAGGGTGGAAACAAGGCAAGAGAGAATCTCTACTTCTACACGCAATCCAATCACCGCGACTATATCCGTCTCCGGACGCAGCCTCAACGCTTACGCCGGTATCCGGTATACAGTTCGATCCAGATTAACGAAGCTCTGGCCCCTCCCGACGTTTAACCTTCAAGACGGTCGACACCGAAATCGCAAACCTAGCCTCAAATAAATGCGTATACACACGTATACGAACAACTAGTACTTATTCAATTTGGTTCCGCTAACTAAAATCCCCACACCATTTGTCCATTTCGACCGCCGCCCAAAGGCCCAACCAAAGGCAAATTACTTAGTTGAATCAAATCCACCTTGATCACGATTCATTCACATCACGCTAAATACTACCTAGTGTCTTATAAACAGAGCGAGCCCAAACCGAAATTAGGGCCAAACCTTTTAATCAAATCCTTATCAGCCTAAAAGCCCAACTCACAAATCCAAAAGAACTCACAACTATTCAGCCTTCACTGTCTTTAAAATCCAACCAGCTTAACCTTTAAGCGCATAACCACCCACCACACCGCATCATTACCGTAATCTATAAATGTACTCTAGTTTCCAATTTTCTACACAAATCTTCAGACCCAACGTGGCACCTTCTAACTCTGTTTCATCATCACAATAAACGAGTAAAGCATGTGCACCACTCCATTCTCCTCACGCTCACCGACCTCTAGAGTACAGAGCCATGTTCTGGGGCCAATCTCCAAAACACAACAAAGCCATTTATGCAACTTATAACGTTCACATGTGATATCCCACGCATCATTTACTCGGATCCTTAACGCATATACAAGAGGGTCACACTCTTAACATTAATGTAAACTCTTACACTCATTCTATAGGCCATCTCCACTAGAGATCATATCCACCTCCCCGCTACCAAATCAAAACCAATGATTTTATAAACTCCATTCATTAATGAGATTCCCAAATTTTCCCTACCGCACTACAGCTGATCAATTAATTTAATGTCCACCTTCACCGACCTAAAACCTTTTGCTTCCTCACATGAAATCATGCACAACTATATATATAGACATATACTCCTCACATACCATCTAAACCCCTCAAACTAGTCTACTCAACACCAATACAAGGAATCCCACCTCTACGATGAAATCTAAATGAAAGTAGGATTAACCTCTCGGTCCTACTCTTCTTTCAATCAAAAATTGAAAAATCAAAACCTTTTCAAATCAATAATGAATCCAAAACATTCATTGATACCCAATACCCCAAACTACATTATCTCTATGAATCAAAGAGTCCATAGTCCTGTTGCAAATCCTTTTATCTATATTTCAATCCAATTATTATCTTTTATTTACACTAAAATGAATTCATTATCATCTCTATATAGCCAAATATAACAAAGATCAAACTCCTACGCCTTCAAGTAATACATGTTGATTCCCTCCAAGCTTATCTATATATAGCTTCAAATCAAAAGCTCTAACTCTTATCTCTTTGATTCATGCAATTAAAAGGAAATAAAAGGTGCTGTAGTTTTTCCCCATAACATGCCTTAAACAAGCATCCAATTTATCAAATCCTTCTCAGCTTAGGCATACCTCCGATTGAATCTCAAAGCGTAAAACACTGTCTTAAAAAATAAAAGAAGAAGATACTATTCATGCTATAGTGACTTCTTAAATAGTAAAACTCCTCAAAACACTATTACTTCTCTTCTCAATGAAAAAGTATCTCTCGTAGTATACTAAATTACTAGAATTCTCTCTGAAGCACGGCAATTACCACCAAGCTTCCAACCTTTTGTCATCCATCTAATCTCTAGATCCACAAACATAATGTTATTAAAATCCACATAAAACCATCAAAACTATTCATTAGATTTCCTCATTTCGAGCTTCAAAGAGACTCTCCTCAGCCTACCATTCACGTAAATATTAAAACCCTCTTTAGCCGCCCATAGAATTTCCCTACCAAGACTCCAAACCTAAGTAATGCGGACAACCCATATCTAGACTCGCAAGCTATCTCCCATGAAGCCACACAACCCAAAAGATACTCTCTACTCTATTCTCACTTGCAAGAAAAAACAAATCACAAATAGTTCGCATCGCATACAACCTTTGATTCAATCCTGCACTCTCATAACCTACAAAACATGTGTGGAAAAATTGATGAACGAAAGCAAAGAGGGAGGGTTTTACTGCTGATGGCTTTCTCCTCGGGTCACGAGAATAGTCTTCGGACGGCCGTCAGCTCTTCAACGCTAGGTCTCCCACTCCTTCAACAGAAGTTCGAAGTTCGCTTTGGTCGGCAATGAGATCTCCGTGAACATAGCGGCGGCATCTAGGGTTTGGAGGTCGATCCTTACTTCCCTTTATATAAGAAAAACCGAGGAAATCTTATCCCATCCAAACTTATTGGTACGAGAGTTTAATCTCCGCTATGGATAAGCTCCCAACCTTATTCACAAGGTTTTGAACGCCGAGGAAACGGCAGGTATGCCACGTAGCGCCACTAACTTCTTCCTCTCCAAGCGGCACACGCTGAGATGCGATTTCCCCTCACTCTCTCTGCATTTAATCCAAGCCATCGTGATCTTTGAAAAACAAAACTCCATCTTAATCTAAGTTTATGTTACCATTAATCCAAGCAAATGCCAAGTGCTGCCATACATTCACCTGCCTTTTAGTAAGTAACCCCTCTAGAATTCCCTATTCACATGCAACCGCAGTACATTAAACCCCAGAGGGAAAAGATTTTCCTCTTAGTCCCCCACAAACGCTGATATTACAAATTAGTCCTTACTCTGTTAACACAAAGACAAATACAAATTAGGATTTAGTCCTTTTGAATCCCATTTTCCGGGGATTAAAACTAATTTTAGGGGAATCCTCCCAATTATATGAAAAAATATATTTAAAACCATTTATTCCAGTAATAATTGCTTAAACAAATAAAATTCAAATAACTCCAACTTGGGGAGGCTTCTCTTATTAAACACATAATTAAAGCTTAAAAATTTAACCCCTAAAAATCCTGGATTTGCACTTGAGCTTAATTCAATGGACTGGCCGGTGGATTGAAAAAATATCCTCACTGCACGGCGTCCGGTGAAGAGACACCGGCCAGTATATCGAATCACAAATGATTATTTTTATTTTTATTTGTTTTAAATATTGTGAGTTCTTTCATTCCTATTAGAGGCAAGCTCTCTATTATTTATTACTCTGCATGCAGTATTGAGAACCTCCCGGACATGAAAAATACAAGTAGAGGGCAATGAATAAAAAAGATAACTAGTATATTTGCAAATCATAACTTCTATCATAAACATTACTATTTTTTATTTTCATTCTTTTTAAATTTCCATGCTTTCACATTTGATGAAATGGTACATGATTACAAGTAGCATGTTTTGTTTTAGCTGTGACATGAGCCAGAGAGATTTTATGCCAGACAACAAACGGGTGGAAGATTGCGCTGGGTACTAGACTATACCTTTGTTTGTTATTTGATTACTAAACTTCATTTGTATCATTTTATAGTTTACTTGATTTCATTTCACCGGAGTATCGGGAGGATTTCGGTGTTATTTCTCATCTGATTTGTCCACGTAGCCAATTTACCGCCATGTTATGCTAGCCACATGGACCGCCGCATCCCAATTTTGTCCAATATATATAATGCGCATAAGCGTTGACGCGGCGCAATCCTACATAGCGCGATGACGCGGGTAAAGTAAGTTGGCCACGTGGACATGTTAAACACAAATTTTGACTACATGGACACAAGGCATGTTGACGTGGCGGTCAGTTTGTCATTACCGTGGACGAAGTTCGGTGAGAAATAACAATTCAAAATCCTCTCAATACCTTCCCAATGTAAGTCAAATCGTAAGCTTTAAGAATCCAAAATAATATAAATCAAGCTCAGCCACTTCAAAATTTAAATAAAGCTTATAAGATACACTCCACCTAGGATATTACCCCCAAGAATAAAATGTGAGTAAGCATCTATGCAAAGCATTGATTCTTTGCATTTGTCTATCCACAAGAAGTTGCCGCTTTACAGCACAGTTGAGGAGAATTCGGATTAAGTGTCAGATCATGAGACTTCATATTAAAATGGGAATCGTGAGCTCAACATCAACTTCTACCTTGGTATTGAAATTCTTTGCTGCTTCTAACTGCCATGACAGCAATGATGCAAGAGCTGTTCTTATAAAGTAATTCTTGGTTCATTTGTGCATTCACTATTGATGAAACCATTAGGAAGAGAGCCTGTTGTGTAGCTGAAATCGCTTGGTGAAGCCTCAATACGGGAAGTAACAAAGAGGAGTATGGTAATGGACTAACAACCTCGACTGGAGAATCCCCTGTCCAGGCCTTGCATCCTCATGGTCAACTCCAGCTGCAAAATGATCTGACGTGATCATCTGTGGCCATGGCGATTGGAAATCTTTACAAAGCTGGATTCTTTCAGCCTGGAATATGGGCTCCACAAATCTCTCAGCAGCAAGCATCTCTTGTGACACTCCACCTCATCATGAATGAGCTTGCTATTGAAGTACATTTTTAGCAATTGGGTTCTCTAATAGGCTACCTGTTCAGCCTGAGCATCACCAGGTTTGTCATAGTTTGGAAACTCTTTTAGCACATTTCTGTAATATTGGTCTATTTTTATATATTTCAAAGTACTTATTGACTTGTGAATGCAATCACATGCTTTCTAAACGCCCCAAAAAGCTAATATTGGCTATGTTCTGCAAGTAGAGACAGCTCGTAGCTTGACGAGTCATCTTATTCTCATTTTGTTCTTCCTATGCTTGCAACTTTCTCCTCCCTTTTACTGACTCCAGAACTTTTCCCTCATAGACTACAAATGATGTGGAAAAAATCAAGGAACTTTAAGCGCTTTCAGTGGAATTGCTAAGCACATAAGAAAAGAGTTTAGCCAAGCTGGAGTTGATGATATTCATTCACCAATTTGTCATGGAATATGGAGCGGTAGCATCTTTCAGGATGATCCCTGGTACTACACCTGGATTCTAATTCCTCAATTGTCAAAATTTATTTCACTGTGCCATGTGTTTCCTTTCAAGTTTAGACCTAACACCCCAACAACCAATGAACCTTGCCTAGAAACGCCTATGCAGTGGACATTATGCTTCGTACGAAACGTACCGAATTTATCAAGTATTTTCATTTTCTACAAATAACTTTCAGTTTATTTCCATGAAAAGAATCTTTCCAAATTTTCAGAGAGAAAAATAGGTATATGTAAAGATGAAGCCTTCTCCTTTTTTTTTTTTTTTTTCAAATACTTAGCCCGAAAGTATTATATATTCACCTGGTCGGGTCACGGGATTTAAAATCTCTTTGGTACACTTCATCAAATGATCCAAAAGAACATCATGAATGATATGGATTTTTATGACATGGATAAAACAAGCATTGAAAAGTTTGTATATAAAATTTTAGATTCAATGAACAACATACTTCATTTGATCTATCCACATCATTTATCAGACCTTCCAGATAGTGCTCTCAAACTGACTCTCTTTGACGTCAGCCTCGGTATGAGCAGGTGTTTGTGCACCCTCAACAGCTGAATTCTTACCTTTTCATCAACCCCATTGACGTTTCTAAGCTCTTTATACATGCTGTCAATATGCTGTAATTGGGTAAAAGTCCATGATCCGCTCCTTCATAGAAGAGGGACTCCTTGTCCTGTTTCTAGCCCAATTTGATTAAGCTCCCATTCTTTTTCCTGAAGATTGGAATCCCTCACTGGTATCTTAACCTGCATACACCAGCCAATACGCTCAATACTTTCTACCATTCCCTCAACCTGTTTCCCTCCATCAAAATGGGATGCCATTAGCATTTTTATTTGTAATAGAAATCTAGAAGAAAACTCCAAGGAATGATACTCAATTGATGATTCACTGCCAATAGAGTTGAGGTTCAGGAATCTCCATAAATAACTTTGCTTTCAAGAGCCAAGTTCTTGCATGGAGTTAAATTCTCTTTTGAAGCATTTCATCCAAATCGACAGTGTGTGTACACCCAAACAATACCAGGATGCAGACTTCCTTTTACTTCATCTTCTTCTTAACTTTTTTTTTCTTTTTTTTTTTTTTTTTTAATTCCAGCAGCCTTTTTCTATTCCTCCTTTCTTCTTTCTCGTGCATTTTTGTATAATTTACTATTCATCTCTTTCAATAGGCCTAAATTGCCAAAACTTACCTGTATGTTTGGGATCTAAAAGAAATAAAGTGCTTTTACTCAGAAGTGTGAAATGGGGAATACCCCCTTAAATGCCAGTATGGCTATGGCCTATAAAATAATTATCCCGCTGCTTTTTTCTTCTCCGCCCTTCTCTCTCTCTCTTTTATTATTTCACATTTTTCTTTTTCTTTTTTTTTTTTTTTTATCTCTTTTCTTTTACTTAAACTCATCTCTCTTTTCTTTCAGTTTCCTTTTTATATTTCATCTCTTTTTCTCCCTTTTTCAAATCTTTTTTCTCTTTTTTTTCTTTTTTTTTATTGCTTCTTTCTTTCTTTTTCTTGTTTACATCTCCTAGTAGCTTCATCTATCGCAGCGATAAATAAATATCAAAGGATCGCTAATGCCTCTCGGTGTGCAGTACATAACATCAAGAATTCACTCACATGCTTTGGGGCGGTGCTCCTCATTGGTAAGTTGATATTCTTCCGCCAGATATTACAATTGGATTCTACGCAATGACTGAGCCCGTATCCTTCTAAGAAAACCATTAGGAGACGTAATTCATGTCCGCTTTATTCAACCTAGATTAATCACTTTAAGGGCCTTGGTAAATGACGCAAGAGGAGAACATGGAAAGTATGGGAGCTCGATCTTTTTCACTTCCTTCTTTAAATAGCCATAATTTCTTCTACTCTCCTTTTTTCTTTCTCCAATTCCTCCCTATATATAATCAATCCCTCCCGATTTGATTTTTTTACTTTCCTTTTTTTTTTCTTCCAAGCAATATCTCAAAATCAATCATTCCCTTTGATTTTTTCCTTTCCTTTTTTTTTTGTATTCCTTCCAAGAATATTCAAATTTGATTTTTATTTTTTTATTGCGTTTTTGATTTGATTGATTTTTTTCTTCTTGATTTAAAATATATCTTGGCCAATAAGATTAACATTTAAATTTTAATTTGACTTTGATTTGATTTTTATATTTTATATTTATTTTATTTTCATATTATTTTTTTGGAATTTATATTTTCCCACATTGCCAGTTAAAAAGGATTCCTGTTTCCTCTGCCATCTTTTAAACAAGACTTAGACTCGTAGATATGCTCTTTTGGGGGTTATCTTAAGATTTGAGGGATTGTCTCCAAATTTCTTCTCTCTGCTATCTCTGGATTTGAGATCACATTTAGACGTGTGTGTTCTTAAGCTTTCATTTAGAAATTTGAGATTGTCTCCAAATTTCTTTCTGTGTGGGTTTTATCTCTGGATTTGAGATTTGCCCTCGTAGGATGTGTGTTCTCAAGCTATACTAGGAAATTCTCCTGAGATTGCCGCGTAGATCACGGTGTTCTCGTGCTATCTTGGGTCTTGTGGCTTTAGCTTGCCTTGGGATCTAACCATTATACATTAATATTTTATTTTGAATCCAAAATATTTTAATTTTCAAGGTATTTCAAGATATATTTCATTTGAAAATATTCTCATCATTGGCCCTTTTGAAATTGACACACAGTTACTTGACACTCGTTATTTTCAATGCATATATATATATATATATATAGTATATATATATATATATATATTATATATATATGAAGTATATAGGATATATATATATATATATATACAGGCTACACACATTTTTGGTTGGGACACATGTAACATGGGCCACGCGTTAGGAAGATCTAAAAGGCGTCAAGATTTGTACAACGGCTATTTTTGGAAAGGTGTCCAAAAATAATTTATCGCAGCGGAGATTTCGGAGAGATGCATAGAAGAGGGGAGAAGGATATTTTGAGGATCATGGAAGCGTCCTATATGTGAGGACTCCAAAATGTTGAAGGTTTGAGAGACGGAGCCACTGTGGAGAGAAACCTAAGAAAGTTAGGTGAAAGTGTGGCCGCATCTGGTAATCTAGAGTGAGGGTGGTTTATGTATGTGTGGGATGAGTGACAACAGCGAGTTGGACAATTTAACGTATTCTTCTTTTCTAGTTGATCGCTTATCTCGGGTTGACCCCTGGCGTAGGCTTGAATAACTTGAGCCGTAAACCGGGTTGCCAGCACTCTTGTGGCTCTCCCCTTTCTCTCTTGTTTGCATTGCTTGAATGACTTGTTTCGAAAGTGTGTAAAAGTGAGGCTTGTGTGCTCTTGAGAGAGAAAAAGTGAGAAGCTGAGTTCGCGACTTCGCTAAGGAACCACCATTTACCATATGAGGCATTTTGCAGGTTGATAAACAATCGGTAAGCTTCACTTAAGAATCTTTGGTTATCGAATTGCCTATGCTTTGATAAGTTCTCAAAGTTTGTCAAAATCTTGAGGAAAAATCTGAAAAATCCATTTTATGTTGGATATTGCAATCAATCCAAAGCATATCGGTAATATAATTCCTCTTAGTGGAATAATTATAAGGAGAGATGTAGTTTTTTAAATTGAAGATGCTAAAGTACCGAAATTGAAATAAAAATAGCTTAGCGAGGGTATTCTCAAGTTCAGATCTCAATGGAGTAGTTTCGAGAATTCCCAAACAAATGAAGGTGTTGAATTAGTTCTAAGCAAACTCTCCTTGGGGTTAACTTTCTCTCATGTCACCTTCAACTTCCTTTACCATCAACTTTTAAGTTAAAGTAGGAGCCTCATCCATCTCCACAAGAATCTTCTCCGTATGAAATGCCTTGCCTACAAAGTTTCTAGATCTTTGAGAGAGAGAGATCTATGCAGATCTTGTCAATTTGCTCTTTTGCCGTTACAAGTCCTACAACCCTTGAAGAAGCAAATAACAACAAAAGAAGGCCAATGGTGAAATGCAATGAAGGAAGAGTTGATGGCGATCAAGAAAACTGAAACATGCAAATAGAGATGATAGATCTACAGCTTTGAGGCAAAAATGCAATTGGTCTCAGAGTAGGGTGATTCAAAACAAGGATATCATGCGCGACCTAATGGAAACCTTATTCAAGCACAAGGCTAGGGCTCGTGGGCTAAGGGGTGTCTACAAAAAGCAAAGGTATTGATTTCAAGAAACATTTCTTTCCTTCCCATGGTTGCTTTCGATTTGATGAATCCGGGTGGAGAATTGTCTTTGAGTGTTAGAAGTTGCACAAACTACATTGGCATGTTTATCAATTCGGACAGTCACAGGTTTCTTTAAAATGGAGACTAAGTGCAAAGGAAGAGCTTTTCTTTATGTCGCTCAACTTGAAGGGTTCATAATCAAGAGCAAAGAAACAAAGGTGTACAAGTGCTGAGAAAGTGCACTCTATGGGCTAAAACAAGCTCCACGGGAACAAGTGGTATGCTAGTATTGATACGCTACTTTCATCAAAATGGCTTCACAAAAGTGAAAATTTGAGCCCACCCCTCATACAAAGGAAGCTACAAGTAAGCAGTAGTTATCAATTGTCTCCATCTTTATGTTTCGATGATATTATAGTATATAAGCTCCTTTGATTCTCTTTGTGGTTGATTTTAAGTCTAATATGATGAAGAAGAAATCTTGAGAGATGTCGACATCGGGTTTATTGCTTGGCCTTGAGGTGAAGCAAGGAGTTGATGGAATTTTTATCTCTACAAAAGAAAAATGCAATAGAATCTTCCTCAAAAGGTTCTACTCCACCTGGCAATAGCAAACCAGCTACTATACCCATGAATAATGTAAATGAGAAGTTTACCCAACTTGAAGATGGGTACAAAAGAGGTTACGATGGGTAAAGTGAACTCTTCAAGCTTGGGTTTGACATATGTTTGATTTATACACGACTACATAATCTTGGAGCTGAGATATTACTTTCTATATGTTGGTGTAATTTCTAGGTTCTTGCAAAACTCTCCACAAAACATCACTTTGGAGCAACAAAAAAGGATCTTATGATATGTTGCTTTGGAACCCACAAATTATGAGTATTTGGTATACTCACATGTTTCAAAACTTCAACCTTTACGGGTTCACCAAGTTGACTCAGAGCTGAAGTTCATTGAATGATGATGAAAAAGAGCACCCCTGCGGCTAAGTTGTTTTCGTAATGCGTGAAAGTCGGGAGCAATCTCGCTATGGAGTTCAAAGAAGCAAAAGCCACAAATACCAACATTTCAGTCCTCTTCGTAAGCTGAGTACATTGTCAAAAGAAATTTTAGTAGCCTTTGTCAAAGCTTCTCTGTCAAGCAATTTGGTTTAGAAGAATTCCTATCATATCACCACCAAAACCACCAAAAAGCACAGATGGTGCAAATGTAGATTGGGTTTTGTAATAACACGACAATAATTTGCAATGACAAAAAATCCAATTTTTCAAGTGAAAGGACTAAAACTTATATCGATTATTATTTATTTGGTAACTTCTATTTGGAGACTTAGCTGCATGTAAAGAAGTTATACTAAAGCATTGCAGTACGCATATAGTTCAAGTGGTGGAATGAAAAATCACTTCAAGAGATAAGTTCGTCTGTTGGCACTCAAGGTGTTTGCAACTTCGAATCAGTGGAGAGGTGCGTTGGAATAATTGATTCAAACCTAAGAGGGTCCACGTTTTGCATCACTCTATACCCTAGATCCTAGGAGAGTTGTGGGGTGTTAGGCCCAAATCCCCACGTTTGTGACTCCTTTTGTTCACGTGTCTTACTTTATTTCAGTGGGAGAGTGTTGAATGATCTCAAAACTCAGAGGGTCCACGTTTTGCATCATACTCTGCATACCCTAGTTCCTAGGAGGAAGTTGTGGGGTGTTAAGCTCCACCCATCAATGTTTGTAGGACTTTGTTCTACGTGCTTATCTTTATTTCTGCTATGTAGTTGGGGTAATGGGGTAATGGGGTAATGTTAGTTCCTTTTGTAAGTCTATATATAGGTAATAGGCCCCTTGTTGGAAGGTTAATGTATAAAAGTAATAAGACCAATTCAACAAAAGTTAAAAACACTCTTTATCAATGTTTATTATTTCCTCTCTGTTTTCTAAAGCAAACTTGTCCTTTTTCCCCAACACCCTCAGCAATAACTTCTTGCTCGGGGAACTGTGGCTTCGAATCTATGACCATGAAGCCGGCGCTGCTTCTTCTAAGATTCATAGGTACTCTTCTCTTGATCTGTCGGAATTTGCACTCTCTGCAGTTACAATGAGGATGATAAAATTTGCCGACCAAAATAACTAGACATAATTTCTTCACAGTAAGTGTCACAAGATTCAGTGATCAGACAAATATATATATATATATATATGGCACCGTCTAAAACTTACATGCAGTATATTATAGATCTTACCAATCAGATAATATGACTGATCCTTTGTGTAGTAACTAAAGTAAATGTTACAACACTGAAAATAGGTAGCTAACCAACCATGATAGATCATCCCACATAAAGAAGGGGAAAATTTGGAGAATATCCAACAAGAGAAACATTCAAAACTATGGGTGGCAGGGAGTAATTGATCCACCGGAGAATTTACGGTAGAAAGTTGTCTCAAATTCAACTCCAATTCACGGTTTGAGTCCAACTCTAATTATGATTAGAGATAAGATTGATTTAGAAATGGATGTTCAATCGAAATAAGATTAAGTCTGTTAGAGATAAGATTTTGATCTAGAGATACGGGTTTAAGTCATTGATCTAAAGATAAGTGTTTAAGTCATATTCATATCGAGAATAATAAGAGTATGTTAAGTGAAGTATTCGCCTTCTTTTCTCATGGCTGCCGGGTTCTTGTTGCTCAACCGGGATCATGGGAAGAATCTAACAAACCAAATTCACCAAACTTTGAAGATGCCTCCAATGGTTTTTCCACTTTCTTCTCAATTTCCCTTTTTTATGAAGTGGATAAACCATGCTTATTTATTAATTAACTTAAAAGGAGTTCGAATTACATTGCTCATACAATGAGAGAAAAGAAATTAAAGATTTTAAGCACACTGGTTGTTGCGAGATGCTTAGCTTCCACGCTTCTCCATTCCGCTTCGCCACTCATTGTGTGCCCCGAGGAGGATTGTCCTCGAACTCATCTCCGCCATCCTCTTAGGCACACGTGTCCGAGATAAATTCAAGGTCAAAGCTTCACTGTAGGAGTTCCTAGCCTCTTCCATCTTGAGCCGCTTGGACGGAGGAGCTGCATCAAACCAAAAGATAATGAGGAAAGTAATATCACGAATGATTTTTAAACAAACGCGTTGTTTGCTTTGGAAACATCGTCGATTTCTTTCGCCCCATATTGTGGATGCCTTGCTCTTCGAGAGATTCCTGGTATTCCAACACAACAACTTCAAGGAGCCTTAATTTTTGTCTTTGCGGGAAAATGACAAACATGTTGGTTCAGGGCACCCTACCACTTCACACTAGTTGTGATATTGTCCCCTTGGGCCGAAACCCAAGTGGTTTTATTTTCCGTTTTACCGAAAAGGCCTCACAACTATGAAGTGGTTCAACCCTATTTATGCTCCTCTCTTTTTCTCTACTCAGCCGATGTGGGACTATGTGGGACTTTGATTGCCCACATCCTAACAAAACAACTCTTCAATTTTTATCTAAATCTATTGAAAATATGCAACCTTAACAGCAGAACTGCATTCAAACCTGTGTTTTTCACTCATGTTGTCAATGTGAGCAAGGGAACCAAAATAAGTCAACACTTGATTTCTTCTTGGTTTTTCAGTATCTTCATGTTTAACAGAACCATAATAACTATGAGCAATCTGGTTTTCTGTAGTATCTTCATGTTCAACTGAAACACTTTGCCTCTTCCTGGAATCATCATCTGGTTCATAGCTCTTTCAATATTGTTGCACCCTTCCCAATTACCTTCATGTTAATTACCTTAATGTTACCTTAAGGGCTTCAGCAGTGATCCTTCCGGTGATGCTGCAATAGAGGTCATTGAAGCTCTCCATTATGTTAGGTAGGGTTGCTTCTAACTTAATTTGTATGGTAAGCAGAGGAATTCTTTACTGGAGCATTACTGTTATGAAGTATGTTAGGTACTAGCATAAGCCTTGCAACCTTAGTTGGTATAGGTGTTTCTTTAAGCGTTAAAGATCCAGTGAGAACATCAACAATCTGCAATTTCATGAAAATAAACTCCATATATACGTATGTACTATTACAAGAATGTTCTTCTGGCCCACGTCAACTTAAGAATAACATGCATTTCTCATACATTTCTTTGAAATCTCACTAAAGTAGAAGCAGACAAACACCAAAATAAGTCATCTTAAGAATAACATGCATTTCATCCATTTCTTTAAAATCTCACTAAAAAGTAGAAGCAGACAAACACCACAGTAAGTGATTTTAAGAATAACATGCATTTCATACATTTCTTTAAAATTCACCAAAGTAGAAGCAAACAATTAAACACCACACTATATATATACCCATTCATCTCCTCCCAAGAACCACAACAACTGATCAAAGACAAGACAGACAGAAAGATAAAATGTCTGAGATGGAGTTCACCACTAATGAACTTCTGGAAGGCCAGGCACGCCTATGGAACCTCTTGTTGAGCTACTTGAAGTCCATGTGTCTCAAGAGTGCAGTGGAGCTCGGCATTGCCGACGTTCTCAAGAAACACGGCAAGCCAATGGAGCTCTCCGACCTCATGTCGGCGCTCTCTATCTCCCCGTCAAGAACCGACTCCTTCCAGCGCTTCGCGCACTCTAACACATGGACTTGTTCGCCGAGAAGCCTGGTCAAGAAGGAAGTATCTCCCTCACGCCCAGCTCCCATCTCTTGGTCTCCGGCGAGACTATGAACGTGATTCCGTTCGTCAGCTTGTTCTTAGACCCTTTGATGTGTGACCCTCCAAAGTCATAGGACCATGGTTCAAGAGCCCCAAAGAGACTCCTTTTGAGTTGTTTTCAGCAAAGGGTTCTGGGAAGTCATTAGCGAGACGCCGGAGTTCAACAAGATGTTCAATGAGGGATGGCCAGTGATTCACGGATCGTCTGCGACGTGGTTATGATTACGTGCGGCCAGGCCTTCAGGGGATTGAACTCACTCGTCGACGTTGGTGGCGGCACAGGAACCATGGCGCGCGCCATAGCTCGTGCGTTCCCGGAGACTAAGTGCACAGTGTTTGATCTCCCTCATGTGGTTGACACTTTGAAGGAGGAGGACTCCGTTGTTGACTATGTGAGTGGTGACATGTTTGTGTCTGTTCCTCATGCGAACGCTGTTCTCTTGAAGGTATGTATTTCTTCTCATCATTCATTGAAATGATAATTAGACAGCCATGTTTTTTTTCTTTTTTAAACAAATATGGTGAATGCTACTTGGAGATAAATGATATAGAAAACTTTTTTTTTTATGAAAATCGCTAAATATTAAACCATTTTGTGTAAAGATTATAACATGCGTCCAGTTGCATAATAAACCGGGGATAAAGAATTGAAATGATATTTCAAAGTGGTTTTTTCAAGATCAACCATTTTGCACAATGCTTTTTCAAGAATAAACATAATAATATTTCAAAATCTTTTTTTTTGTTACTTTTCACAAAACTAACGATAAGCAAACAAACATGACACTAATAATGAGTATTATATATGATTTTTCCATTCTAAAAGATTATTCAAGAAAAAATAAATTATTATATTTAATTTGTACGTTAATCACTGATAGCAAAATGAAATCAAGCATAGCATATATAGGAGGTTATTAATTTATACTTTTGTTTGTTTTATGATTAGAGGCATAGAATTATGTTGTAATTTTAACATGATTTATTAATATTATTTTGATAATTTTCTAGTGGATTTTATGTGATTGGAACGATGAAGACCGTGTCAAAATTTTGTAACGTTGCAAAGGAAGTTATTCCTACAAAAGAAGTGCAGGGAGGAAAAAATATTATCATAGATATGGTTGTTGGTGTTATGAGTGACAATTAAGCAAGCTCATACAATGGAAACACAACTACTTTTTGACATATTGGTGATGACTCTCCTAAGCTGAAAAGAACGCAATAGAAAGAGAATGGCGACATATAATTTTGTCGCTGGGTTTCCAAAGACTACAAAATCACTCTGCTCTTGGCCTTGGGGATCGGTTATTGAGTTATATCCTTAAAAACTAGGTTCTATGGTATTCGGTATTGTATTGATATAATTAATAAGATGCACCAACGGTCATGAAGACCTTTTGGTATTGGGTTGCTTTGCAAAGAGGTTCTGCTCTCTCGGAATGAACTGAGATCGAGGCCCCCCTCTTACAAATAGGGAACTCAGACGCATCGAGTGGGCTCTGCGCCTGAGCCCCATCCTTAACATTCCTCGTGGAGGCGATTGTCACCTTAGTCAAAAATATAATTAATTAATTGATGCTTGGGATGCTTGATTATAATTTGAGTGAGAGTGAGAGTTCAAGCTAGAATGCTTGATTTTTATTATCTATGGAAAATATTAAATAATATTAATGTGGGTATATTTGCTATATGTTCATAAATAAAGGTTTATGGGTTTATGCTTTTAAGTATATTTTTATGTTTTTTTGCATTAATTTCATGATAATAATGTGTAATCATGATTAGAGTAGATTAGGAGAATAAAATTGGTTCTAATAAATTGATGGCCTTAGGATGAAAATTACATATATTATAATAAAAATTTGATTGAAGATAGTGTGAGGAATGGAACCTTCCAAGCTTCATTGTCGAACAAGCTGTGAGGAATGGAGAAGAAATATATTGCCTAGCAGAATACAAGGAATAAAGCGAAGCTATATTGCCGAACAGCATGCCAAAGCCCTTGCCGAGCTACTGGACCGAGGAGCTCTATCGAGGAGTGAGCCAAGTGGAATTTGTCGAGGAAGCGAAGAGACCGAGGAGCCTCAGAGCTAGTGGGAGCCACTCTTCTATACTCAATCAGCCGAGGAGGGTGATTGTGAAGCCATCCGAGCAGAAGCGAGGATGTGTCCAATAGAAGGAGTGCATCAGGGCGGGAATCCCTAGGCGCTGACATTGAGAGTATGGGGCCGAACCTTGGAAAGGTAAAGTCCAACACAACAGAGAAGTGGCCGTGGGTGTATTCTAATCACTGGAAGTAGAGAGGGGTGTGGGTGCGTGGGCGTAGGCATGTACGCGTGCGAACCACGTTATATCTTGTGTTGTGTGGTTGTTCCCTTGCTTGTGTTTTGTGCGAGGTTGTTTGGTTGTTGATTCAGTATCCTCCTGCGATCCGTTCCGCAAAAGGGTCATTACCCCAACAACTGGTATCAGAACTTTACGGTGCTGGATAAGAGATGGCTGACGACACCAAGTGCAAGCTTGAGAAGTTCACTGAAGATAACTCACATATCTTGGAGGATCTGCGGATAGAAGACTATTTGTACGGAAGGACCTATGGCGACCACTAAATGGCCGTGAGGAGAGACAAAGACTCCACATAAGAGGAGTGGAAGGCTGCTTGACCCAGGAAGGCTCAGCGCCAGATTACGTCTCAAGCATTACCTCAATAGTCAGCTTCGAACATCGAAAGGGCTGAGAACAACAAGGAGCCGCTTGATCTCCTTGAGGAGATGTATACTGAGGAGTTCTTGACACACAAAGCACACCTTGTCACTAGTTTTATGGACTTACGAATGTCCTAGGAGGAGAGTGTGGCCAACCACTTGAATGAATTTCACAAACTCAATAATCAAGCTGGATCTTTGTTGGAGTGAAGTTCATCGAGGTTGTGCAAGCCATTTGCCTCATCAAGTCATTGCCCAAGAGTTGTAGCGTGTTCAAGACCGTAGTGTTCAATTCAAAAGGAAAGGTAGATTTGTCATTGAGTGATGTGGCTCCTCAAATGCTGGCCGAGGAGATCAAGCGGAAGAATGGAAAAGTTGTCCACTCCTAGGGAGGTCGTACTTGCCTCTATCTATGGGCGGACGACCGAGAGGCAAAAAGGCGTTACTTGCAGGAGGAAGCGATCCTAGTCGAGGGTAGTCCCGAACAGAGTGCTCTAAGTCCCGATTCCGCAAGAGAAACAATTCTTACTGAAACTGTGGCCAGATGGGTCACATGAGGAAGAAATCAGACATTTCCAAGTCGAAGAGCATTTTACAAGGGAGGGAAGAATATTTGTGAACACTTACCAACAATTCCCAAAGTGCATATTGTCGCATTTATATAAAAAAAATACATGTCCCAATCCTAATACAATTTAAATTCCAATTTAAATAGAATTCATATATATCCCAATCTTGATATATTTAAGATATTTATGATAGATAAATAAAATTTAAATATGTCCTAATCTTAATCGATTTAGTATTCCTTTGAGATAAATTGATAAACTATTTGGTTGCATCTTGGGCCAAAAGCACGAATCCCGAGGCAAACCCAAGGCAATCTCAAATCCCAAGATGCCCGAGAATACAAATTTCGAGGCAATCTCTTATATATATATATATATATATATATATATATATATATATATATATATATAGGTATATATATATAAAACATAAAATAAAACAAAATTCAGGGAGTTTATTGCAAAAAAAAAGGGGGGAGAAAGTAAATGTAATTACAAACTTTCAAAGGTGTACATGCGAAAAGATGATAAAATGTGATTAAAACTTTGACCTTTGACTCAGTACGTCTATGGTTATCATCTATATAAAATATCCACATAAATATATACATAAGATGCATATCAAAAGATTTAAAATTTTAAAATCTCATTGAAATTGGATAAGTTTGGGACAAGAATGACACGTGGCCCTACATTAGTCAAAGAACTACCACCATATTAAAATATATATATATATATATATATATATCTTATCTCTTTCAATTGGTTTAAAAATGTATGAAAGTATATATATATATATATATATATATATATATATATATATATATATATATTATTCAAATCTAATATGTAAATAATAATAATAATAAACTAATGAGATAAGATATATATTTAAAATATATCTGGATAATACCCTATTACGTTATAGAATCTGGCCCACGACGATTTCTCGAGACGCGTTCCAATTTAATCGAACCGTTTTGGGCGTTTTATGGATATAAAAGAAGAAACGGTATGATTTTTTCTAAAGGGAGCATCAGCGAGAATAAGGAGAAGAGAAAGCAAGAAGAACGATCGGATTGAAAAAAAAGTTGTCAAGAGAGATAGCAAAAACAAAAAGCCTTTTTTTCTAGAGAGGTAACATATCTATTTTTATATATTATATATTATGCTCTACTATATATATATATATATATATATATATATATATATATATTATATATTATATGATCTTATAAAATAAATCATGTTCCTCTACCGTCCGACGCCCGCTGCTGCTAAAGCCACCGCTAAAAGGTCCCGCCTGTCCGCCACGCCGCCGTGCCACTGGAAGTCCTGTTGAAGCAATCACTGCCATCGAAGCCTGATGCCGCCTGTCCCACCAAACTCCCTCGTTGCCCCCTGGCCGGTCGCCGCCAAACCACCAGAGAAAAATCACTGCCACGCCGGAGATGGAAGCTGTTCACCGAAGGCTTATAATATTACTATAGATATATATATTCCGCAGAAGAAAGGGAAGTCTCGGTTAGTCACCGTCAAGCCGCTAGAGAAAGATGCTGAAAGGGCAAGCACTTGCCATCACCAGAGATGCCTCACCATCTGCTGCCCTTGTTCATTGCCGAATCGCCGGAGAAAGAAGCGCGTCCGCCGAAGGAAGTTGATATACATCATATTATAACTATATATGTTATGTTCTCAAGGGATGGGAAGAGAAAATCTACCCTCTGTCCTGTATCCTTTCATCGCCAGCGACGCTGCCGGAGAAGAAAGAAAAATGCTCAGCCCCAAGGAAATCAATATATATTCATATTATATTATAAATATATGTATACATTTTCAAGAAAGAGAGAGGATGGAAACCCCCTTAGTCCTATATCGTTTTGCTGCTGAAGCCCCTTCACCACCTTGTCACCACCGGACCGGTTTGTCGCTGCCGGAGAAGATATATATATATATATATTATATTATGAAGGAGTGGAGGATGGGAACTCTGCTACCCAACACCCTTTCTTCGCCGCCAAGCTGTCCTAATCGTCGGTGTTGATGGAGTATGAAGTTCATCAAGAACAAGAGACCAACTCATCAGCAAAATCCGGTGGAAACAAGGAGTATGCTTGTTTCTTCGTGAGTCTTGGCTTGCTTAGCCGAGCACCAAGTCTAATTGCATACAAATCTGTCAAGAATTGCACGTCTCTGAAGCAACTCAAGCATAGCAAAAAAAAAAAAAGGATTCTTATTTCTTGTGATTTTAGAAGATGTATCAAAGAAGCCTCCAAGGATGCACCAAAGGAGCTTTGAAAGACAAGTTCTTATATTTAGATGACATGTCAAGTGAGGTTGCAAGCTTTTGTTTGCTAAATACACTAGAAGAGAACCCAAGATTCCTGAGAGTAGATCTTCAAAGGATTCCTGTCTTTATTTTGAACTGCTGGAAGTGTTTGCACTCATCATGGAGATGGAGCCCAGTTTCTATAAATATGAGCATAGATGTTGGATGATGCTTGACTGTATTAGCCATTTTGAAATACTAGGTGGTTGATGGTATGTTTAAACAAAACCTCGGTGAATGCAAGCAAGTTTTGATTGCCATTCGGTTTTGTTAAGTAGTTGCAGACTTGTGGGAGTGTAGTTTTGAAAGCTCTTTTGTAGGTGAGATGCAACGATTTCTAATCCATAATATGCATGTCAATTGTTTGATGAAATGCCACATGACATCTCATTAAGATTATTGAAGGTACTCACTCAAATCCTTTGAAGTAATACACTCAAGTTCAAGAAGGTAGTTCATGGAAATGAATTCAAGAGCTCTATCTCATTGAAGAAGTATCCAAGTTAAGGCTTATTAGCAAAGAGCAATAAAAGAGAAGATAGAAATTTCTATGAAAGAAGTTAGAAAACATGTGATTGTGAATATGCATTTGCAAATCGGAGTAAATAGCATTTGTCCATTGCTGTAAAAGAAGAAATTAATTAAGATAAACTTTTCTTTATAAATAAAAGGAGGGAAAGCTTTATTAATTATACAGTGAAGAGTATTGTATAATGAACACAATTTTTCATATGTATCTTCAGGGAAAATGATTGATAAATTTGATGCTTTTTCTCTCATGGAGTGATATTCTCAGAATTAATTATTGGAAGAATGACCTGTTGACTCAGTTTGTGCTTCCATGGATGATGGTTTAAATTGACTGGGTTGGAAGGAGATATATCCCAAGCTTAGTCATGCCTTAGTACTCTATGACATGTGCAATGATGAAGGATTTATTAAATTACCAAGTTTTTTTGAACTCATGAGAGGTGCTCAGTTTAAAAGGCATGGATATAAATTGACATAGAGTTTTATAAATAAAAGAAAAAAAGGGGGCTCATAATTTAAAGAAATAAAAAAAAAATGATGATGAAGCTTTGAATATATATATATATAAAGACTTTTGGTTGGGCTCATCTAAATGAAAGATAGGGCTGGGCCCTACATTTTTTTAATATATATATATATAAAAAAAGAAAAGAGAAGAATAAACAAAGAAAAAATAATAATAAAAAGGGAAGGTGGGCTGATTTCATTGTAAAAAAAAAAAAAAAAAAAAATGGATTTAAATTATTTTTGGCAATTCATAGTGGAAATGCGATGGAATATATATTACAGGGCGAGATAACATCCAAATCCCAAACAACATGTATCTTGATGCGATGATGATGGGGCATGCATCCTGAAGTGAGTGATGAAATGTAAAGCTTGAAGCGGGATTCACTTTGGGGCGATCGACAGGTATAAATTTTAAAGCAACACATATTTCGGAGCGATGATGGAATATTTATCTCGAAATGATCAAATGCGAATCTCAAAGCGGCGGCAAAGTGGACATCTTGAGGCAACCAAAAGCAGCGCAAAGTGATTGAGTACATATTCCAAGGCTGAAGGCGGCGTTATTTATATCCATGAATAAATAAATAAAATATATATATTCATATCTATATAATATATATGTAATAAATTATTATGTTTCCTCTAATAAATGAATTATTTTCCATTGCCTTTACTTGTATTCTTTGCCGCATAATGAGGTTAAAGACTTTATGCAGGGTAATTAATAATAGGGAACTGCCTCTATTAGGAATAAAAGAACTCACAAACTAAACAAAAAATGATATTTGTGCTTCGATATATCGTTTAGTGTCTTACGATGCCAAGCGGGTATTTTCGATCCCACAGTTGCTGTCGATGGAAGACCGGTGCGATACATGGATAGTGGACTCTAGTGCATGCGTCCTTCCATGCTACCTATAACCGAGGAGTCCTGGAGAGCTTCGTCGAAGCGGACCTAGGCAAAGTGTACCTCGGCAACAACAACACTTGCGAAGTTGTGGGGAAGGGGAACGTGAAGTTGCTGCAAGAAGACGGCACAACATTCATACTGAAAGATGTCAGGTTAGTGCCTCGTCTGACAAAGAACTTAATTTCAGTTGGTCAGTTGGCTATTACTAGCGTAGCTACAAAGTTTATTAGTGACACCTGGAGCATGAGTAAAGGCTCCCTTGTAGTAGCCAAGGGGAAGAAGGTTGGTACTCTATACTTGTTCTCATACCGAGCAATCCATTTCGTGACATCTCAATGGCAAGAGACGCCAAAGTGTGGCATGTAAGGTTGGGTCACTTGGCGAGAAGAGGGAATGCAAGTTCGACGGGCAAGGGAAGATACCCGAGCTAAAGGAGGTGAATTTGGACTTACGAAGGCATGTTTTAGGCAAGCGTAAGAAGGTTACATCTACCACGGTTCCGAAGGAGTTGAAGTCGAGAAACGCCTTGAAATTTTGGTTCATTCGGACGTCTGGGGTCCAGCTCAGGTTAAGTCCCTCGGCGATGCACTCTACTTCGTGACATTCATTGATGATGCGTCTCGGAAGTTGTGGGTCTATTTCTTCCGGAACAAATCGGAAGTGTTTGACCTATTCGTCAAATGGAAGACCCTCACCGAGATGGAAATAGGGCTTTAGCTGAAGTGCCTGAAATACGATAATGGAGGAGAGTACTGCAGTCGGGAATTCCAGTCATATTGTGACAAGAATGGAATCCGAAGGCTGTTGACAACCCCTCGGCAGCCAAGGCAGAATGGAGTAGCGGAAAGGATGAACTAAATGCCTTTGGAGAAAGCTCGAAGCATGCGGATTCATTCAGGGCTACCGCTACATTTTGGACCTATGCCGTAGACACAACGGCATACTTGATCAATAGATCTCCATCATACTCCCTGGATGGAGGAATACCCGAAGAGGCCTCGACTGGAAAGGAGGTAAATTATGATTACTTAAAGTGTTTGGTTCTGCAGGCTATGTACATTTTGAGCCTGAAAACCGAGGAAAGCTCGATCCAAAGTCGAGGAAGTGCTACTTCATTGGATACGGCACTGACTCCTACGGGTACAAACTTTGGGATGCCGAGCAGAAGAAGGTGGTTCGGAGCATTAACGTTGTCTTCAACGAAGCAGATTTGTACAAGGACCGTCAAAGTCAACAAAAGGGGAAGAGTATTTCCGAGTTTGTCGATTTTGAGGTCAACAAATTCGCGAGTGCCTTGGGGGCACAGGGTGCTGTTGAAGCCGAAGAGCAAACCTAGTCAAGTTCTGCCCGAAACGAATCTCAGCAGAGGAAAATTTCCAAAGAAAGAGAAATTTCCAAAGAGCGACCGAATGACATTCTTGAAGAAGCGGTCCGAGGAGTTTCTCTCCAAACACCAATTGGCTGGAAGAGCAACAGAGCACACAAATCGAACCCACAGTATGACTCTAGCCTTAACTATCTATTGCTGACAGATAGTGGCGACCCTGAAAGCTTTGAGGAGGCATGCAAAGTAGACTCATCAATTGAGTGGGAGCATGCTATGGACTCATTGTCATCAAACCGAACTTGGGAGTTGACTGAACTGCCCGAGGGGAAGAAGGCTCTGCAGAACAAGTGGATCTAAAGGTTGAAGGAGGAAGCTGATGGAAACAAACACTACAAAGCAAGACTTATAGTCAAGGGCTTTGAGCAAGAACATGGAGTGGATTTCACAGAGATATTCGCTCCAGTGGTGAAGACTGCAACCATCCGAGCTGTTCTCAGCATCGTAGCGGTGAAGGACCTCCACCTCGAGCAGTTAGATGTGAAGACTGCGTTCCTTCATGGCGATTTGGAGGAGGAGATCTACATGCACCAACCGAAGGGGTACATTGTTGAAGGCGAGGAGAAGAAAGTGTGCAGATTGAAGAAGAGCTTGTATGGGTTGAAATAAGCTCCTCGGCAGTGGTATAGAAAGTTCGACGGGTTCATTCAGACAGTTGGGTTCATTCGGTGTCACTCGGACCACTGTTGCTACTTCAGGAACCTAGGTACCTCCTATATCATACTACTGCTTTATGTCGATGACATGCTGATTGCAGGGTCCGACATGCTTGAGATAGAGAATCTCAAGAAGAGGATGTCTCAAGAATTCGCGATGAAGGATCTGGGCCTGTCAAGGCAGATTCTAGGCATGTTGATTATCCGAGACAGGAAGAGGAGAGAGCTTCGGCTATCACAGGTTTAATACGTTTGGAAGGTACTTCAGCGGTACCGAATGAAGAGTGCGAAGCCAGTCGGCACTCCATTAGCGGCACACTTCCAACTCTCTCAGAAGCAAGCTCCAACCACCGAAAAGGAGATAAAGAGAATTCCTTATGCTTCAGTAGTGGGATCCCTCATGTACGCCACGACTTGCACCAGACCTGACATCTCCCACATAGTATATGAGAGGAACATCTCAGATGAGTCTATGCTATGGTGGCTCGGGCATAAGACTGATCGATTATGTGGATTCCGATTTGGCTGGCAACTTGGACTCGAGGAGGAGTACCACGGGCTACGTGTTCACACTAGGCAGTGGAGCAGTAGAATGGCAGTCACAGCTTCATAAGATGATCACCCTTTCTACAAAGGCGGAGTATATTTGCGGCTACCAAGCATGCAAGGTGTTGATCACGGATGAAGGCTTTCTTAAAGGAACTGGGCAAGAAACAAAGTGAATATCGGTTGTACTCAGATAGCAAGAGCGCCATTTACTTAGCCAAGAATGCAGCGTTCCACTCAAGGACCAAGCACATCGACATCAAGTATCACTTCATACAAGAGCTCGTTGAAGAGAAGAAGGTGAATCTGGAGAAGATCCACACCAAGGACAACCCGGCTGATATGTTGACCAAGGTTGTCACAATGGAGAAGTTGAGAACTTGCTCAACCTCCATTGGTTTGTAGAGCTAGCAAGCCAAGGAACCCACACCCGAGGAGCCTTCAGATCGAGACTTGAGAGCTGAAGGATAGTAAGCTTCAAGAGGGAGAACCAGGAGGAGAAGATGAAAAGGAAGAAGATAAGGAGAGAGGAGAAGCACGTCAGACTCTAAGTGGGAGATTGTGAGGAATGGAGCCTTCCAAGCTTCATTGTCGAACAAGCTGTGAGGAATGGAGCAGAGCTATATTGCTGAGCGGAATGCAAGGACTGAAGCGAAGCTATATTGCAGAACAGTATATCGAAGCCCTTGCCGAGCTACTGGACCGAGGAGCTCTATCGAGGAGCTGCCAAAGGGAATTTGCCGAGGAAGCGGCGAAGAGACCGAGGAGCCTCCGAGCGAGTGGGAGCCACTCTTCTACACTCAATCAGCCGAGGAAGGTGATTGTGAAGGCATCTGAGCAGAAGCCAGGATGGGCCTAGTAGAAGGAGAGGATCAAGGCGGGAATCCCTAGGCGCTGACATTGAGAGTATGGCGCCGAACCTTGGAAAAGTAAAGTCTGACACAGCATCTTAACACAACAGAGAAGTAACACCGGAGTGTTCTACAAGGCAAAGGAAGCTGTGTGTGTCTTGGAAGCTCCACCAACAAGGAGCCTATATGAGGTTGCCCTCTCCATCCATTGAAGATGTTGTTTAACTGTGTGTTCAAGAGAGTTATCTTCTTGTTGTTGAAAACCAGGAGTGAGAGCTGTGAGCTTGTATCTCCTGTTTCTTCTTTCTCCTTGATTCTAATCTGAAGTAGAGAGGGTGTGGGTTGTGGACGTAGGCACGTTGCCGAACCATGTTAAATCTTGTGTTGTGTGGTTGTTCTTGTTTGTGTTTTTGCAGGTTGTTTGCTTATTGATTCAGTATCCTCCTGCGATCCGTTCCGCAAGGATCATTACCCCAACAGCATTTATTAGATTTTTTCTGTCTATAAACTGTTCTTGAAGTTGTAAAATTTTATATATAAATCTTGTTCATATGATCGTACCTTTCTGAGATGGTATTATTTTGAGATCATTTAAATTTAGGTGTTATTTTTCTTAGAAATTCAAAGTGGCCCTCTATCTAATTATTTAACTGTGATATATCATGCAGTCTAATTAATGTTACTATCATAACTAGAAATAAACATAAGAGAATTTATTTCTATAAGTCATCTATATATGATTGAGGGCTTTGGTCCGGCACTTGCTCTTCTCAACAATTTACATAAATCCCTGTCAAATTTAAAAAAGTTTAAAATAAAAAAGGGCATTTAAATAAAAAAATTTCATCAAGGTCAAGTAAACATAATAATATTCCAGGCGCTTCCCATTTTCTTTTTCATGAATTAGCAATAACCAACAAAAGTAAAAAATAGTGAGGACACTAATAATGAGTTTTATGTTTAATTTTTCTTTAACTTATATATATATAAACAAATAACGATCATAACAAAAAAAAAATGTAAAATTAATCACAATTTTTTTCACTTTATTTTTTTTATTTTATGTATTCCACAAATTATGGTCAATTATTCAATTTATTGATATGTTAAGTACATTCAATTCAATCTATATCACAAAAAGATTAATTAGTGGTAGCAAATGAAAACAACCTTGGCAGGCCATGCACCTTTTTTTTCCGACAATGAGGACAAGCATCTCCGGGTCAAGGGCTGATAATGCGGCACGCGCGCCCTCACCTTATAGTTGTGGGACAAAGCCATGCACTCTTGTTTTGTTTGTTCATGAATGAGAAGCATAACATAACATGATTAATATTTGGCTTCATCATTTTGTAGTGGATTTTACATGATTGGAATGATGAACAATGTGTC
This sequence comes from Dioscorea zingiberensis, assembly GCA_026586065.1. Classification (NCBI taxonomy): domain Eukaryota; kingdom Viridiplantae; phylum Streptophyta; class Magnoliopsida; order Dioscoreales; family Dioscoreaceae; genus Dioscorea; species Dioscorea zingiberensis. The sequence goes on from CM048818.1 coordinate 64,201,575, forward strand.
ATAATTTTAAAACGTTGCAAAGAAACCGTTCTACAAGAGATGAGGAACTAGGAAAGATTATTATTATAGATATGGTTGTGGCTGCTACAATTGACAAACATACTTATGCAGTGGAGACACAACTATATTTTGACTTACTCATAATGATACACACCACCGGAAAAGAAAGGAAGGAAAGTGAATGGAGGAGTATATTTTCACCGGCAGGCTTCAACAAATGCAAAATCACTCCTTGTGCAGGCCTCCAATCAATTATTGAGTTATATCCATAAAAGCTATAGCTTCTATACTGTTGTGTTGTTATAATAAATTATGGCATGATTATAAATTTGTGTGTAGCTGAAGCAAGTATGTTTGAATATTTTATTATGTATAAAAAATATTAGATAATATATTAATATTATTCTTGCCTTTAATTCTGTAAAAAAGGAGTTTTATGTTTTAAAAGTATTTTTATGTTTGTCATATTAAATCATGATTCAATCTTAATAAATATTAGATAAGATTTCTTTTCATGACTGGACTTTGACAAAAGTGAGTGCTAATACTCCATTTGGGGCAGAATTACTGAGAGACACTACCAAGGTCTCACAACTGTCAGGTAGAGAGCTTAAGAACAGTAAGGCTTGCATCTCATCATCTAGGACTAACTTCATCATATTCTGCTAATTCACCAAGTCTTGGAACTCACTCAGGTGCTCTGCAACTGACTTTCCTTCCATGAGCTTCAGGTTCACAATTTTCTTGATGGCAAAGGCTTTATTCTGAGTTGTCTTCCTCTCATACAGACACTCCAATTTATTCTAAAGAACACTGTCATCAATCTCCTGAGATACATGATGAAAAACATTGAGATCAACCCACTGTCTTATATAACCAATTGTCTTCCAGTTCATCTTCTCCCAGTCACTATCAGACATGCTGCTTGGCTTGGCACCCTTACCCTCATTGAATTCATGCAAATCCTTACAATAAAGGATGTCCTCCATTATTGGCTTCCAAATTGAATAATTTGAAGCCTTTAACTTGATCATAGTGCCTGAGGATGCCTCCATCTTCTTCTTCAAACCAACTGTAACTATGAACAAGCTCTGATACCACTTGTTGGGGAGCTTCTTCTACTACTGGCCGAAGGGTGAATGTAGTTGTCGGGAGGCAATGCCGAGAACGTAAAACAAAACAAACAAAGCTGAAAACCAACCAAGAGAGTGAACAACACACACACGATTTACGTAAACCCTCCAAATCGAGGGAACACTCACGGCTATACCGACAAAACAAGAAATTCAACTATTAATCAAAGAGACACAAAGATCTCAAGTTGATGCCTCTAACTCAGAGTATATCACTAAATGCGAAAAGGAACAAAACCAAGAAGACAAATAACTGAAATGCACGATGCTTAAGAACCCAAACTCCTACCAATGTAGACCTTCACTCGTCTTCTTGAAGATGGTGATAACCACTCCTTTGACTTCTCGACGCGCCGTTGTAAGAGCTGCTATGTTTATGAAATCATTAATCCTTAATTACCTCCTAAGTATGTTGTATTACTTAAATATTTCTCTAATTATGATTAGTGAACTAATCCCTTGCTTGAGTTAATATGAATTATTGACGGGGGGTTTAATTGCATAATGGATCTCTTGTGTGATGGGGACCTAGAGGAAATAATATAAATATGGGGAGTTAGGAACAAGTTTTGTCATTAAATGAAATGGGAGCAAAGGGACCTTGGGGTAATATCATGGGAGGGATGGGCTTAAATGAAAAAGACCTCTCCCTATATTTATTTGACAAGCAAGGTGTTATAATGGAATTTTGAAAGAGATGGAGGGTTCTTTACAAAGAATGCACGAGTAACGAGTACGTGCATGGTTCCCAGACTTTCGTGGGGCGTTCACTTGCACGTAAGTGCTTGGGGGAAGTGGAGAAGTGACCCACTTAGGCTACTTCAGATGTTTCTTTCGTCGAAAGTGGCACTTCGGTGAAGTGAGCACTTCCCTCATTTTATGCTGCCCACTTCGGCCAAAAATAGCCAAAGCCTATCCATTATGAAGGCCTCGTTTCATGGCTGAGAGTTGGATTTGTATAACAGTGGACAAGCGGAGTCCAATAACAAATTCGGATCCGTCCTACGACCCGCATTTGCCCGGACTCCGGCCCATATCCTAGCGGGCCTAAAAAATTGACCTGTTTTGAAAAATACATTAATTTAATTTTTATTTATATATATACATATAAAATAAGATATATAGATACAGAGAGACAGAGAACATAGCAATGAGACATGAGATTAAAAGCCAAGAAAGATTAGACTGATGATGCTGCCACTGAAATGAGGATGATATTGTAAACGTGTTCTTCTTTTTTTAATAAATAACGTGTGAATAGTTCTTGTTGTGTCTTGTTGTGCTTTTACTGTACATATAGCTAGAGATGTAAACCAAACGGGAGGATCAAACTCAAACAGCATACTTATCCCCACTTATAGAATGCTAACAAAAGAGAACTAAAATAGTTCTTTGGTCGTCGTTATAAACCCTACTTAATTATCTCCAAGCAACCAAGTTAATTAGCAACGATAACCAGAGTCATAGAATGGAGGAGCTAAGCCTCTACCACTTGCTGGCCATCTTCTTCACAGCTCTCGTCTTCATCTCCAAACACCTTCTCCAACTCAAACTCTCCAAACCCCTCGCCATCCCAATCCTCGGCCACCTCCACCTCCTCCGAAAACCAGTCCACCAGTCCCTCGCTAGCTAGCAGCTTCAAGCACGGCCATGTCCTCCGTCTCCGCTTCGGCTCCCGCCCAGTCCTCGTCGTCTCCTCCCCCTCCGCCGCCGAGGAATGCTTCACTAAGAACGACATCATCTTTGCCAATCGGCCTTGCATCCTCTCCGCCAAGCAATTGTGGTATGACAACACCGCCTTTGTCTTCTCCCCCTTCAATCCTTGTTGGAATTATATTTTTTTATTAACTATATGTGTTTATTTTGTATTTATGAGAGTGCCAAACTATGAGGCAGAAATGCTTAGGTGAGATATGGAGGCCCCTCATTATATTTAAACATATTTCATTATCCCACATCGGAAAGATGTGGGATAATGAAATATGTTTAAATATAATGAGGGGCCTCCATATCTCACCTAAGTACTTTCAAGCCCTCATAGCGGTTGGCACTCTATAAATACAAAATAAACACATATATAGTTAATAAAAAATATAATTCCAACATGGTATCGAGAAGATAAAAAGATCCCGGACTGCATACCCCAAAGTAAAAAGGCATGCTAATCGCATAAACAAATTCTCCGACCTCAAGAATGTGCATGTCGTAGACGTTAGCCTCCTCGACCTAGTATATGACAGCAAGCCGATAGCGGCCTCGACGTGGCAAGCCAAAGTAGCCTCGACCACGCATGCCAGCTCTCTCGATAATAGTTGGCAAGTTACAAACCTACCAATAGAAGACCAGTTGAACTTGAGGGGGGGTGTTGGAATAGTACCACATCGGAAGATGTGGGATAATGAAATGTGTTTAAATATAATGAGGGGCCTCCATATCTCACCTAAGTACTTGGGTCTTGTTAGTGGTTGGCACTCTCATAAATACAAAATAAACACATATAGTTAATAAAAAAATATAATTCCAACAATCCTCGCTGGCGCGCTCACCGCCGTTTCACTTCGCTCCACGCCCTAACCCCCTCTCGCCTCTCCAAACTCCTGTCCGAGATCCGTCTCCTCCTCCGAGGACTCTACTTCGACGACAGAGAAGGGTTTCAGAAGATAGAGATAAGGTCTTGGTTCTTCGAGCTAACAGTGAACTTGGTGATGGGGATGATCTCAGGGAAGAGGTATTCCGGGGAGGAGAAAAGAAGTCTTAAAAAGTTACTAGAGGAGATATTTCTTTTAGTGGAGCTACGCCAATGGAGGACTTTGTGCCAATCGGGCGAGGTGGCTAGGGTTGATAGCATGAGAAGGAGAATAGAGGCAACTGCGAAGGAGATGGACGAGTTTCTACAAGGGTTAATAGAAGAAAGGAGGAAGCTGGGCAAGTGGAAGGAGAGCAGTAGTACCATCATTGATATCATGCTCACTTTGCAAGACAAAGAGCCAGAGGACTACAACGACGTCTCCATTAAAGGGATTTTAGAGGTACTACCTATTACTGCTACGTACGTCATTAAAGAACTCATATATATATATATATATATATAGATCATAAGCTTGTTTTGTGGACACAGTCATTGATTACTGGTGGAGCGGAAACTACACCAGGAACGATGGAGTGGGCGATGGCCTTGCTGCTCAACCATCCAGAGGCAATGACGAAAGCCAGAGCTGAGATTGAAGAACATGTTGGTCATGCTCGCTTAGTGATGGAGTCTGATATCTCTAAGCTTCGGTATCTAAACAATGTCATCAAGGAAACTCTAAGACTCTTTCCAACGGGGCCTTTGCTTATTCCGCATTTAATCATGAGAGGATTGCACCGCTGCGGGAGTTACACGCTCCCAAAGGAACAATGCTCTTGGTGAATGCTTATGCGATGCAACGAGATCCGAGCTTTGGGAGGATCCATCGGAGTTCAAACCGTAAAGGTTTGATGTCGAGAGTAACGGAGATCAAGGTTACAAGTACAAACCTTTTGGATCCGGAAGGCGGCGGTGCGGAGAGACCATGGCTTGGAAGGTGATAGGGTTGACTCTAGCTTCTCACGATTCGATTACTTCCAGGTGGGAGCGTGTTGGAGAAGAGTTGGTTGACTTGAGTGAAGGAATGGGGCTTTCCATGCCTATGACTACACCCATGGAAGTCATGTACAAGCCCTATCCAGAGATGCTGGGTGTTCTGTCCCAACTCGAGTAGTCATATCTTTACAGATGATATCGATGTTCCTACTGATAGGAAAAGGTCTTAATATTATTGATAAAAAGTTGGGGTATATATAATACCACTACAGGGGTAAAATAGGAACTAAACATATATAGAGATAAATACAAAATATAAAGAGATAAATACTTGAAACCCTAATAGGCCCCCTCAAGATGGTGTACGAGAAGCAACACCAATCTTGTCACAAATGTCAAGTAGCCGAGGACGAGGCAAAGGTTTCGTTAGTGCATCGGCAAGTTGATCAGCAGCAGTGACATGAACTACCCGGAGAAGGGAAGACTGAACAAGATCGCGGACAAAGTGATAGTCAATGGCAAGATGTTTCATCCGTGAATGAAACACAGGATTAGCACATAGATACGTGGCACCAAGATTGTCCGAGTAGATAGTGGGTGCTGAAGAGACAGGGACATGCAGTTCATGAAGAAGTGTTTTGATCCATTGAATTTCAGCAGCAGCAGAAGCAATAGCACGATACTCCGCCTCAGTGGATGACCGAGCAACAGTGCGTTGCTTTGTAGAACGCCAGGAGATGGGATTGGCACCCAAGAACATAACATATGCACCCGTGGAGGAACGATCATCCGGATTACCCCCCCAATCGGCATCAGAAAAGCCGTGAAGCTGAAGAGGAGAATTCGCCCGAAGCCGAATGCCAAGAGATTTGGTGCCATTCAAATACCGGAGCAAGCGCTTAATGTTTCCAATGATTCGCAGTAATAGGTGATGCATGAACTGAGAAAGTCTGGCTGGCAAAGAAAAGAAATGTCGAGTATGAAGTCACGCAAATGTTGAAGACCACCAACAACTTGTCTATATTTGGTGGCATCAACCAGAGAGGATCCATCATGAAGAAGAAGCGATGCACCAACAGCAAGGGGCGTAGAAACCGGTTTTGAGTCAAGCATGTGGTATTTCTGCAGAAGATCAACAACATACTTGTGCTGAGAAAGAAGCACACCATCAGAGGTCGGAGTAACCTCAACACCACGTAAGTAAAGAGAGCAAACCCAAGATCCTTGGTGGAAAATTTGGAGTCAAGTTCTTTGAATAATACGATCAACTAGATGAGGATCACCGCCGAATCGGAAGATCATCAACATAAACTAGAAAATAGATAAGAGTGGAGCCCATTTGTGAGAATGAAGAGTGATGTATCTGCTGAGAAGTAACTTGAAACCAAGAGATCAAGAAAGAGCTTCAACTCCTGGTACCATGCTCGCGGGGCTTGCTTCAAACCATAGAGAGCCTTCTGCAAACGGCAAACATAATCGGGAAACTGAGGATCACGCATGCCAGGAGGTTGAGTCATGTAAACTTCCTCAGTAAGACGGCCATTGAGGAAGGCATTGTTGACATCAAGCTGCCGAACAGACCACCTGTGATGCAAGGCTACACTCAAGACAGTGCGAACAGTGACCGGATTAACAACTGGGCTGAAGGTCTCATGAAAATCAATGCCGGGACGCTGATGAAATCCTTTGGCAACAAGCCGAGCTTTATACCGGTCAATGGTACCATCCGGGTGTCGTTTGATACGGAACACCCATTTGTTCCCAACAAGGTTCTGATGGGGAGCAGGAGGAACAAGGACCCAGGTTTTGTTGCGTTGAAGAGCATCATATTCGGCTTGCATGGCTTGAAACCAGTGCGGATGGCGAAGAGCCTGTGCCACTGTAGTAGGTTCACTATCAGAAGAAACTGTAGCAGAGAGAGTGTACTTTGGATTGGGCTTGAAAATAGAGTTCTTGAACCGAGTAGTCATCGGGTGAACATTAGTAGCAGCACTAGGAGCACCGGAGGAAGATGCAGGAACTGAGGAAGGAGGCCGGCTGGGAACCGCGGCGGGGGAAGAGCTTCAGCATCGACGGGCGCTTGGGGAGTAAAGTCTGGGGAGGAGTCATGTGGGCGGAGGCCCGAGGAGGCTGGAGGCGGGCGGGCAGGCAGGACCTCACCGAGGCGGAGGCGGAGAAGCGGACGAAAGGGAGGCGACGCGTGTCGGTGAGGGCGCCGGGATGGGCCTCGGGTGGTGTAGGCAGCACAGAAGGAGGCTGCACAGGAGGTGAATCCAGAGGTGCCGGGAGGCTACTTGGGGCAACGATGAGTCGCGTAGCCGTGATGATGCGGTGAAGGTCGGATCAAAAGGTTGATAGAGGCCGAAGGTGGACGAGGACCGTGAGAAAGGAAAATCATTTTCAACAAAGCGTACATGACGGGAGATGACAAGCTTATGGGTGGAGAGATCATAGCAAATAAATGCACACTGAGTCAAGGAATATCCTAAAAAGACACAGGCACTGGACCGAGGGTCAAGTTTGTGAGTAGTATATGGACGAAGCCAAGGAAAACAAAGACAACCGAAGACATGAAGAGATGTGTGATGTGGTTTTTCGTGGAAGAGAAACTCAAAGGAAGAACGGAACTGTAAGTTTGCTTTGGGCATGCGATTAATTAGAAAAACCGCAGCAGCAAAGGAGAAGGGCCAGAACCGAGTGGGAAGAGACGCATGATGAAGCAAGGACAAGCCGGTCTCGACAATGTGCCGATGCCGGCGTTCAGAATATCCATTGTGTTCTGGAGTGTGTGGAGGGGTGGTGAGATGAGAAATACCATTGGCAGTGAGAAATGGGCGAAGAGCAATGTATTCCCCACCATTGTCAGAGTACAATGTGCGGATGGGTAGCTGAAATTTCTTTTCAACCAGGTTTTTGAAGGCAACAAAAGTCGCATGGACATCAGACTTCCGAATAAGAGGGTAAAACCAAATATATTTGGTAAAGTGATCAACAAAGATAACATAATATTTGTAGCCATCAAGAGATAGGACAGGCGACGTCCAAACATCAGAATATATTATTTCAAGAGGGGATGAAGAAGAGACGGAGGATTGAGAAAAAGGAAGCTTGTGGCTTTTATTAATATGACACGAATGGCAAGAAAAATTGAGGAAGTCGGAATGCGAAAAGGAAATACCGGAGGATAGCAATTGTTGTTTGAAGACTTTAACAGAAGGATGACCAAAACGACTGTGCCACAATGAAAGTAAAGGTGAAGAGGAACGAACCGAACTAAGGGCGGGGAAGCTGGGAGGAGAAGCCGATAGATGTGGTGGAGTGGTCGGCCAAACATAGACACCATCCTTACGCCATCCCGTGACCAGAATTACCCCCGTGTGACGATCCAGCACCTGAAAAGAATCAGAAAAATCGAATCTGGCGGCATTAGTAGCACAGAGAGCCGAAACTGATATTAAATTCAAGGACATGGATGGAACATGTAACACATCCTTGAGAGTAAGAGAGCCATGTGACGTCGAAAGAAACATAGATCCCATATGCTTAATGGGGAGACAGGTACCATTACGATGGCGGCAGTCTCCGGACTTTTGTGTAAGGGTGAGGGCGTCGAGTTGGACAAAGGCGGTGGTAACATGATGAGAAGCACCGTAATCAACAACCCAAATAGAGGAAGCACTGGCGAGTGGTAGTGTGTAGCAGTGAGCACACGAGGAGGGGCACGAGGTGGCATCGGAATGTGATCCCATGTAGCTGGGGGAACAAGACGACACTGGCGAGCAAAGTGACCGATGGTGCCACATATCTGACACTTGCCATGAGAGCCACGGCCATGGTTGGGCAATGGCGATGGCGGACGGGAAGCCCAAGATTGTGGGGAGGACCGGTTGGAGCTGTTGGACTGGCGACGATAGGCCATGGTGGATCAGTAGTGGCAGGTAAGATCCGGGGTATGCAGGAGCGCGCGAGGGTGCTGGGCACGCTGAAGTGATGGAAACAGCCTATTCAATTGTGTGGTGAAGGTTGGTGTTGACCGCGGTCAATTACTTGTGCCTTGTTGTTGACCGGCCTCGTCAATGGTTCGAGGAAGATTAGAAATCGGAAATTGATGAAGAGTAGCGTGGATGGGCTGATGTGTTGATGTGGGGATGAGGTGTTTGATGGGGAGGTTTGACCAATTGTGAAGGTGAGAAAAAACAAAATAAAAAAAAAAAATCTGATTTTTGATATATATATATATATATATATATATGATAGGTAAAAGTCTGATTTTGATTTTGGCCTGGCAAAAGTCTGATTTTGACCAAAATTCTGATGTTTGACCGGTTGTGCTGTTGACCGCTGACTTGCTATGCAGGTGGTGGGGCGTTGAAGCAGAGGGGGACCGGCTGGGCACTGTGGGCAGGAGAGCTGCGTGAGGCTCTGTGGCAGATGTCCGCACAGGGACGCGCGGAGCAGAGGTAGCCCGTGAGACGTGAAGCGCACGTGGCAGATGGGACGCGGTACCGAGGCGCAGTTGGCCTTGCGACGGGCGTAGGTAGGTTTGCGGCGGCTGGCGCCTAAGTTCCGACGGGCGGCTGACGGCTAACGGCCTGGAAGTAGAAATCTAGGGTTTTTTTTTTTTTGGATCTAGGCATCTGATACCATGATAGGAAAAGGTCTTAATATTATTGATAAAAAGTTGGGGTATATATAATACCACTATAGGGGTAAAATACTAACTAAACATATATAGAGATAAATACAAAATATAAATAGATAAATACTTGAAACCCTAATACCTACTACTTAAATAAAATCTGTAATAACTCACTATATAGACTTCATGCAATAAACCTTTACAAGGTTAGTAGATAGAGATGTACTTCCAAAGAGAGGTCAAACTCAAATAGCATACTTATACACCAGCTTATAGGACCGAGAATAAAATATGGTCCTCAATATCACATTACTGCAAGCCTACGGAAAAATTTTCCGTTGGAACATTCCGTTGGAAACTTCCTAATGGAATTTAGTTTCGCCTTGTTCGGTTGTTCGAGTCTACTGACTGATTTTATACTGATTTGCGACAAAAATTCATATGTTGGAAAATTTCCGTTGGAAAAAATTTTTAGCGTCAAAAATTTTATTACCGCCATTTTTTCCAATGGATTTCTATAAAAAAAATTCCAACAGAACAATTCCGTTAGTAATCTATCGGAATTTTGCATTAAAAAAAAGTCATTTTCCAAAAAAAAAACATATATTTTAATCTTAATCAACATATTACATATTTTCATTATATTGAAAATAATTTACATATTATCTTTATTCTCAGTCAACTTAAAGTTAATACCCTCAATGTTAACTATATAACCTAAGAGCATTTCAAAATAACCATGGTTTTTTTAAAAAAAATTAATAATAATATATTTTAAAAATATATATTGGCAAAAGGAAAAGAGAAAAATTATTAAATTGATTACGTAAATATAATTTATAGATTTCTAGGAACATGAAAAACTTATGGATTTTATATAATGGTTAATTTTTACAACTAAAATTTGTGACTAGAGAAGTATATATGCAATTATGGAAGTTCATGAGGTTATGAATTGATGCAGGAGACCTTGCATCAAACGATGTTAAGTTGCCTAATTGCATGATGCAGGTTTTAAGATATTACGAGTTGGCATATCAACGTAAAGGAGGGAAATAATCAAACTAATCTAGTGATTGGGGCAGTTTTTAGTATGGTTCGGTTTTTTAGCTAACATAACTTTAGCTACTGGTGTAGGAATCATGCGTTTAACCTTAATTTGAAAAGCTTGTTTCAGCGCGCACCAAATGGTCCCCCAACTTAATTCTATATGCATCATTTTTTGTGCTAAATTCCGTTGATTGCCCCTACGAATCTTAATTTTTAGATATACTAAGCGAAAAAGAGTCTAATTTTAATTTTAAAAAAATCTAAAAAAACCAGAAAATTAGAATGGGGTTTTATAATTTTCTCAAAATTTTGAAATTTTTAATTATAAAAAATCTATCTATCTACGAATATATTAAATTTTAAAAGAGATCTATCTCTTTAAATGTTAATGGAAGTCTATCTAATTTTGTAAAAAATTCAAAAACTACCTAATTTAATTGAGATTATGAAATTTTATGATAGTTTTGAATATAAAATAATACAAATATCTCAAAATTTCGAAATTTTTAAAATTTTTTCAAAAGTACCATAATAATTAAATTAAAATTTTAAAATTTTCTCATAATTTTGAATTTAAAATAATATAAACATCACAAAATTGCCAATTTTTTATAAATTTTAAAAAGTATCCATAATAATCAAATTGAGATTTTAAAATTTTCTCATAATTTTGAATTTAAAATAATATAAACATCTCAAAATTTCAGATTTTTTAAAATTTTAAAAAATATCCATAGTAATTAAATTGAGATTTTAAAATTTTCTCATAATTTTGAATTTAATCTCTAAATTTCATATTTTTAAACAATTTAAAATTTATCCATAATAATGAAATTGAGATTTTAAAATTTTCTCATAATTTTGAATTTAAAATAATATAAACATCTCAAAATTTCAGATTTTTTAAAATTTTAAAAAATATCCATAAAAATTAAATTGAGATATTTAAATTTTCTCATAATTTTGAATTTAATCTCTAAATTTCATATTTTTAAACAATTTAAAATTTATCCATAATAATTAAATTGAGATTTTAAAATTTTCTCATAATGTTGAATTTAAAATAATATAAATATCTCAAAATTTTGGATCTTTTAAAAATTTTAAAAAGTATCCATAAGAATTAAATTGAGATTTTAAAATTTTCTCATAATTTTTAATTTAAAATAATATAAATATCTCAAAATTTTAGATTTTTTTAAAACTTTAAAAAGGGGAAATTGGTTATATTCCCCTCAAAAGTTTCATAATTGCATATTTATCGCCGAAAAAATCATAATTGCTTATATACCCTGAAAAACATGTTGAATTTCAAATATGCCCCTACTGTTAGGATCCGTTGACAAAAATAACCAATAACCAGATAATCTTAACCATGGTTACAACTTAGGTTAAAGGGAAGATATCCAAAATACCCCTCTTTATATATTTTACTATTTTAAAATTCAGATTTTTAAAGGGGTATTTTTAAATCTACAATCATATAAAATTTTCAAGAGTATATATGCATAGGGTATAATGGTCGTTTTGCATGTCGACCATTTGTTAACTGACAGTTTTTCATCTGATTTTAACCCAGGGGTATGTACGCAATTATACCTATTATTCAGGGGTATGTATGCAATTATGTTTTATTCAAGGGCAAATATGCAATTTCAAAATTATTCAGGGGTACACCGGTAAAAACCCTTTTAAAAATTATCATGAAAATTAGATTGGGATTTTTGAATACATATATATATATATATATATATATATATATATATATATATATATATATATATATATATATATATATGTTGATGCCGAAATCGGGATCGCCTCGGGATCGAGGAGAGATCTCAGATCAATGGTTGAATTTATTTATGATCGGGCTCGTAACTGCATGAAGAAGCTTCGTCAGATCCAAACACAGAGAGAAGGAGAGGAAGAGGAATCATGCAAAAGATAAAAAAGATTTTACGTGGAAAAACCCCTCTGTGGGATCGAAAATACGCGCCTGGCATCGTGTGACACCAGACGATACATCGAAGCACAAATATCATATTTTATTTGTTTGTGGGTTCTTTTATTCCTAATAGAGGCAAGCCCCTATTATTAATTACCCCAGACAATGTCGTGGGAACCTCCGATTAAGGGCAGAAATACAAGTAGAGACAATGAAAAGGAATAATTCATTTTATTGCAATATAATATGATTTGTTACATATCAGCATATGTTCATATATGGATATATGTTTATTTGTTTATTTATGACGCCACCCCCCGCCTCGTAGTCTTAGCCATATAGGATCCATAATCCACCAGCTTGCCTTAGCGCTTGAGACTTGTGACCGAGGTTCGTGACGCTAACTGAGCGGCCTTTTAAGAGTTGCATTAGCCTTTTTCTCCATCAAAATATGCACTGCCTGAGCTGTCAAAAGGGCTTGTGCTATATACGACTATTGAAGATCTTGGTATTTAGTTTTCAATGCCGCAGATTTCACCCCCACTGGAGTTTTCTGGCAAGAATGAAGGATTTTGAAAATGAGTCTTCGACATCGTCAACGCAAGATCGCTGAAATTGACTATTTTATCCGGCAAAATTTACACCGACCGGGCCATAACGAAAGTCTGTTTTATATATGAATATTGGAGATCTAGATATCTAATTTCCAATGCCACAGATTCCACCTTGATCGGAGTTTTTTGGCCAGAGTTATGAATTTTTGAAATTGGACGATCAACATAGCTAGCGGCAGAAACGCTGAAGTTTCCCCTTCTATTTATCAAAAATCCACACTGATTGGACTTATCAAATGAGTTTGTGTTGTATATGAATGTTGGAGACCCAGATGTCTAATTTCCAACGCCGCAGAGATTGCCTCAATCGAAGTTTCCAGGCCAAAGTTGTGAATTTTTGAAATTGGGTGATCAGCGTGGCCGTCGGCAGAAATGCTGAAATCTACCCTTTTATTTATCAAAATCCACACTAATCGAACCACCGAAAGGATCTGCACTGAATATGAATATTGGAGACCCAGGTGTCTAATTTCAAACGTCATAGAGATTATCTCAATCGGAGTTTCCAGGCCAAAGTTGTGAATTTTTGAATATGGCCAATCAGACGAGGTTTCAGGAATTAATTTGCCGAGCTATAATATTCATCCTTTTTCTCCATCAAAATACGCACTGATCGGTCTGCCGAACGAGTTTGTGTTGTACATAACTGTTGTGGATCTAGATATCTATTTTCCAATGCCTCAGATATCATCTCAATCGGAATTTTCTGGCCTGAGTTATGAATTTTTGAATATGGGCGATCAGCATGGCTGGTAGCAGGATTGCTGAAATTTACCCTTTTATTTATCAAAATTCGTGCCGACTAGGCCACCGACAGGGTTTGCTCTGTATATGACTGTTAAAGATCCAGATATCTAGTTTCCAACGCCACTGACCTCGCTTCAATCAGAGTTCCCAGGCCAGAGTTATGAATTTTTGAAAATGGATCTTTATAACAATCATTTCTGCAGAAATCTGCAGTATGTTCAGCAGCGACATCATCTTCTTCGTATTTCTTTGAAATGATTCTGAGGAAGCAGCAGCTATAGCATTTGTAGCAACAGCAGCATTTAATTTATTACAAAGCAGCACCATAGCATCTATTCATAACAACATTTTTAATTTATAGTTTCACAAAGATCATTTTTTTGTTCTGAAGCAGCATGACTACTTTGCTCTCGCTTTTTTTTTTTATTTTTGCAGCAGCTTTTCCTCCTCTTTTTTATTATCCCCATAACAGCATCAGTCTAATATTATTATCATATTTTTTAAAAAAAAAAAATTTGACAGAGTTTCCTCTGTATTTTGAGTTTTGATTTCTATACAAACATGCACGCACATTCATATATTCATCAATACACATCAAGAGGCATTCTTTGGCGGCAATTTCATCTTCACAGCAGCGAGTTTTTGGCGACATCATCAATAAGCAAAGACAAAGATCGCGCAATTTTATCTTCAGACTCTTTGCAGCAACACAACTCCTTTTGTACTGAATGGCAAGATAGTAAAGCAGCCTTCGGCAAAGATCATTATCATCAACACAGCTTCATTGAATAGCAGCGCAGCAACCAATCAGCAACATAGCTTCATTGAACAGCAATCAGATCGGCAACCATGTCTTCAATCAGCAACCATGTCTTCAATCAGCATCCATGTCTTCAATCAGCATCCGGGCTTCATTTCTTGAACAACAACCATTTCATCAAAGATCAACAAAGATCAAGCTTCAAGCAAAGATCCAAATTTTAATCAAAGATCCTGGTCTCTTGAACAAAGAACCATTTCATCCAAAGATCCATTCAAAGCATCCATTCAAAGATCGCGATCCATTCAAAGAACCAAGGTCGACATCCATCGGCAACCATCGGCAACCAAACAGCAACCAAGTAGTAATAGACAACAACAATGGATCAGCAACATCACCAACATCTCGACAGCAACCATTCTCTCCTCAATAAAGAATAAACAACACTTTCATTATCAATTGGTTGAATCTTTGGCCTTCCATGGCAGCAATAATTCTTCTTCAGCAACTTGGCCACGACAGCAACAAAGCTTCTTGGGCTTCATTTTGCAGCGATCCTCTTGCACAAACGCAGCAGTGGGCAGCAACCTTAGAGCGGCATCAGAGGTGCAGAGCTCCAACAGTGCTCATCTTCTTCAGCAGCACCAGCAGAGGTGCAGCCCGGGGCTTAGCGGCATGGCGGCTGTAGGGAACTTCAGCAAGCTTTGGCACAGCGGCGTAGCATAGGGCTTTACACCGGCGACGTCCGGCTGCAGGGGTTTTCAACGAATCTCAAGACAAGCGGCAAAGATAGGAGCTTCAAGCTGGCGGCGTAGTGTTGCAGTGTGGCCGGGCGGGCGTTGCGGTGCTCTTCGCATGTGGCGGAGCCGCAAATGGGAGGGGCGCTGCTGCCGCCGCTGGCTGGCAAGGCCGCTCGCTTGGAGCCGCTGCCGCTTCTACCTTGGCGCCGCGCCAGCGCTGCCCTGCTCGGGCTGCTGCGCCGCCTGGCGAGGATGCCATGAAGCTCCCTTCTTGTGGGGCGGCTGGGCGTTGTGCTCGGTGAGGAAGGTGGAGTTGAAAGTACTGCAAGGCACAGGCGGAATCAAGGCTTCAGTAGGGCGGAGCTGACCAAAAAAAGGGGGGCGACCTGCAGGGTAGAGCTTGAGGGTGGAGAGGAAATTTTCTTTTCTTCTTACCTTTTTTTGTTATCTCTTTTTCTCTTTTTTTGTCTTCTTTCTCCTTCTTCCCTTCTGATTTTTGCTCTCTTTTTTCTCTCTTGATTTTTTTTTTGCTTCCCCTTGTCCTGGGGAGATGGTTGTATATATAAAAGCTTTCAGGGCTGACTTCCACCTCCCTATTCCTCCTTTCTTCTACGACATTTTATCTTTATATAACCTCGTACTGGCCCAATTGCTCCCAAATTCGTGGAGACTTACTCTACGAATTCGTCATCCAATTTCGCCATCTTGGCTTAGAACCAAGCTTTCATTGTTTTAGCCTCCTATTTTATTTGAGAAAACACCCGCAACATGAGGATTGGTTCTACTTTGGCGCTTGGACAAATAGATACTTCTTAAGGAAAATTGTCTCTGTCATACATCATTGGAAGACCGACTTCTTCTTTGTATTTTATGAGTCTGGGTGGATAGTACAGACTTCTTGGGACTATCCTAGTATTGATTCTGACTTCAAGGTCGAGTTATCGGTCGTGGAGGAGGAAAAACTATCTTTCCTTCGAAGTCTAGAGCCTACTCCCTTAGCGAAGATAGTAACTATAAAGAACCAACGCGAAGATGGGCTCTTCCTCGTAGTGGGTAGGACGTCCTTCTATTCATTTCTTGTAGAGATGGTGTGATCGTCACTTCGAGTGTAACTTACTTGTTGACTAGTTGCTAATAGATCACCCAATAGGTCGCATACTTATCTTCCAGAACCTAAAAAGGAATCCGTCGGGAGCTTCTTAAAGCATTTCCATGTCACGTTGGGGGAAGTACCTTGTTGAGGGGTCCGCCAGGCTTGCAAAACAACCTCGATTTCATCTTGAGGTGTTTGTGGGATCTTGGTCCACGGAGAAATGTTTGATGGACTTCGCATCGAGACCTCGGCGGCAAGAAACACCCACGCCCTAGGCCGAGGGAGCAGAAGCCTCGACTAACTTGGTGTCTAGGCCTCGGCGACGAGTCTTTCTTCTAGTGGATGCAGACAAGCCGAAGTATAAGCATGACCTTCTCTGAACCTCTTAAGCGTACAACCATCACCTAGAGCCAGAGGCCAAGATCATGGCTCACAAGGTGGTTGATGAAGTGGTTGAGAAGGCAGTGACTAAATTTCATTAGTAATTTGGTCATCAAATTATAATTTATATTAAAATAATTATTTATCTTTAATTTGATTTCATCAGTCACCCAAAGGATTTCGACCTGATTTATTGATGTAGCTGTCAGAAAAATCCACTTAGCATCCTCGTGACATGTCACTGGCATATATATGTCACCCTAAATGAAGACATCATCCAAAATGGCCACGTCACCATCCAATTAATTTTGCAATATGTGGGCACATCAGGTGATATCATGTGACCAGGGTAATATGGACACACCAAATAGGACATATTGAATGAGTTTTCCCAACAGCCACATCAACAAATGAGGCCCAGTGAAATCAAATTAAAGGTAAAGAAGTATTTTAATTCAAATTAAAGTTTAATAATGTAACGCCCCGACCCGGATTCCGGGACCTCGGGAACGTTTACAGACCGGCCGTACCCAAGTGGAAACGGGTCCCACTCGGATACAAGGCCTAATAGTTCAAAAGCAGATAACATACTTAACAAAATAACTATAAAATAATTATTGAGTTTTACAGCGGATACAATTACATGTCTCAAAATATCCTACAAGGGTCTATACAGGGTCGAATAAAATCTCACACACACATACAAAATTCTTAAGGTGTCCGATCCTCAGCAAAGTATCCTGTTCCCTAGTATGTTTCTGAGCCTGAGTCGACTAATCCTCAACCCCGAAAGAAGGGAAACAGAAAGGAATGAGCTTTCGAAAGGAAAGCTCAGTAAGTATACCTGCAAGGGAAGCAATGAGCTTGACACAGATATCAAGAAATAGTGAACCACGCGAACATAACATATCATAGAAAACAAGACCAAGTCAAACACATATGGTTCACTATCCTACAAGCACACAACACGGAGTCCAAAGAATTCCTTGTCATCTCCCAGGCAGCCATCTTATCTTATCTTATCAGACCTTGAGTCTGTGAGCACTCCTACATGTACGTACACGGCCAGCGAACCATCCCACTGACGGGTGAACCTCCAGAGGAGATCCCTTAACTTATCTTAATCTGCACTAATTGGGAGAATCTTCACACGGAAGTGCTGACGCAAGTCTACCCGGACATAGCATAGGCTCACGCGTTGCCACGGCCTTGTGCCGGTCAACAGGTAGACATGTTCAGCGATCACAAACGAAGCTTAACAAAACAACTTGCATACACCACATGGGAAATAAAGCAGGAGCACAAAATGTATATGCAAATCAAAGTAATAGAATACCAAGTCGTAGTAATAATAAGACAGTGCCCCATTGGGCCAACAAGCATGAGATCAACAAACAAAGGTCCCAAACATGAGGAAACGTGCATAAGTATGAAGTCAAGGAATTCGTGAATCAAGAACATGCTGAAAACAAGGCATCATCGAAAGACAAGGAAACCCATTGCTGGGTGGGCACTAGACAGGAACACTTACAAAAATATGGAAATCAACAAAAGTCAAGAACACTCCGTAGAGTGGGGTAGTAGGCAAGTGTACTTACCGAAGTCACGTAGTTTGGTGTTCCAAGGAATCGACTCTCCTCGCATCAACGTCGATCCGGATAAGTGGTGCCTCCCGATGCTTCCAAGCAGCGCCTCTACTTTACTGGTAACTTCTCCAAGCCTTCCAAGCTTCGAGACGCCCAGGCCCGATGAGTCCGGCCTTGTGATTCCTCAGTAGCGTGCAGTACTCCTCCTCCCTTTCTCTCTGGGATAGTGCTGAACGAGGGCGTTGGTGTGTTTAACTTTAGGGTTTCAGACGGTTCCTCCTTTTATATAGAAGCCGTGGATGACTTCTCCGTTAAGACTCGCATGATAGGATAAGACTTATCTCCTCTTTAAATCATTTTTATCTTTTAACTTGATTTTCCATCGCAGCTGTCGACGAGTTGGATAAGTTTCAGGTGGAGGAAAGATGCTCGTTGCAGAGGACTCAGCTCTGCCTCGGGTTCGCCAACAGCACGGATTTCCCTCGCGGTTGGCTTGAAGAGTGACCACGTCCCTGCCTTAATTTCTGGATTCGGCTCAAATGAGCGGCTGACGGTGCTCCACGTGGTACTGCAGAAGAGTTTGTGTTCCGGTCAAGACGTTTCCCTCGCGTGTGTCGCTGGCGTCCTCCCACGTGGCATTTCCCTATTTTACGCGTTATTTCTTTCACGCGGTTTTGAATCAACACAAATCCAAATAGCATTAAATGTAGCCCTGCACGTCTTTAAATTTCACCTTCCATCCACGTGCTTATAGTCAAAAATCCCAACCAGCATGCATGTGATTCCAAATGAAAATCAAATTCATTACTGCATGCTTTTCTCATTACATCATTTCTTTCCTTTTTTTTTTCTTTTATCTTTTAATTCACCAGACCTATTCTTATCCAAACCATTGTTTCACATAATGATATTTATATTTTAATCTTATATATATATATATATATATATATATATATATATATATATATATATATATATATATATATATATATATATCACTTCTCAATTCAACTTCTAATCCACCAATAAAATGTTTATTATTTATACACATGGTAAATAAGTCCCATTACATCTAAGTTTGGGAAATCTCTTTAAATAAATTAATTATTTTAAATTCCTGTTTAATTCTCCAGATTCCTCTTCTTATCTAATATTATCCATATATAAAATTTCATATACTCTTATCAATTGAGAATATTGTTATCCAATAATTTAACTTTTAATCAAATTCTCTTATTATCAACTACCTTCAATATTTATCTACATAATTATTTTAAATCAAGAAGTAACCAGAATTTTATTTCAACTAGAAGTCAAATGAACATGCTTGGGAGACTCTCCCTTATTTTCTAACAAAATCCAAAAATAATAAACCTAATAATGAAAACATAATTTCTTAAAATTTATGGGCTTCACAAATAATCAAATTAATAATAATCCATAGTTTAGTGACCTACCAAAAATTTGAACACATCTATCTTTCTATATGGAGATATACCTTAGAACTATTATATATAACCATCCAAACTAATATTCAGACCGAACACCATAGATCTAGAGAAGAAGAAAGACATTATAATCAGTAGTAGTGCATCCATGGAGGAGATGAAATTCAGCACTGATGAACTGCTTGAATCCCAGGCACACGTGTGGTACCTGTTGTTCGGCTACTTGAAGTCCATGTGTCTCAAGAGCATGTTAGAGCTCGGCATTGCGGACGCTCTGAAGAAACAAGGCAAGACCATGAACCTCTCCGAGCTCGCCTCCTCTCTCTCCATCCCTCCATCAAAGGTGCAATCTTTCGGCGGGTTCATGGGCATTCTTGTTCACCTTGAGTTATTTGCTACAAAGCAAGACAACTCCGGAAACATCAAGTATCTCCTCACGCCTATGTCCCATCTCTTGGTGAAGGACGAGATGAACATCACTCCTCTCCTTAAGTTGCTCCTGGATCCTATCATGTGTGATTCCTCACATGTCTTAAGGCCATGGTTCAAGAGCCCCAAGGACACTCCTTTTGAGTTGTATTTTGGCAAACGGGTGTGGGACGTGGCCGACGAGAAGCCGGAGTTTAACACGATGTTCAATGAGGGGATGGCTAGTGATTCACTGCTCGTCGGCGATGTCGTTATGATGACGTGCCGGGATGTTTTCAAGGGGTTGAAGTCACTGGTGGACATTGGTGGGAGGATGGGGAACATGGCGGGCGCCATAGCTCATGAGTTCCCGGAGACCAAGTGCACGGTGCTTGATCTCCCTCATGTGGTTGATAATTTGAAGGGGGACTCTCTTGTTGAGTTCGTGGGTGGTGACTGTTAGAAATCAAACAATAGTCTCACATCGACTGTTGAAGAAAAAAGTGTAGGGCTTAAGTAATAAAGCATATCAGGGATCGACACATCGGAATTCGGTGTGACAGGAAGAGAAGAAGAAGAAATGATAGGCCCTTCTTGAACGAGACCAGTCGAAACTTCGACAATTGTTTCTGGCGCAACATGCACGGGCGGAACAGAATCGGAACCAGATTTCTGCGCAGCTTTTACTAACCGCCTCCTCCTAACGATTGGAGCATCAATGGGGACAGGAGGAGGACGACTAGCGATAACAGGAGCCGCTACGGTCTCGAAGTTGATAACAACACCAGGACTAGTCTTTTGTTTCCCACCAACTTGTTGGGAAAGAGTATTATCATAAGGTATTTTCTCGACCTCTCTCCTGTCTGAACTGGGAACCTCTTCACTTGAGGTCCTTTTCTCTTTCTTCTTTGATTTGTCTGCGCGAGAGATAGCACGCATCCTTTTCGCTAGATTCTTTGGGGCTATATCGTCGTCTGGAAAAGAAAGATAAAAAAAAAAGAAGCAAATCAAGATCAATGGGTTGAAACCATCAAGTGACGAAAACAGGAACTTCGAAATAGCCATACCTAAAGCTAAATACAGTCCACACTCTTGAAGACGATTATCAGATAGAAAAGATTTATCTAGTGGAGTATTATGGAACTCCTTGAACTTTTCCAACCATCCCTCTTCAATCGATGTTATCTTCTCTTTGGAAGCCACATGAGCAGGAGTACCTCATTTAGTACTGAAACCCCATCCCTCACTGTTGGAAACAAAGAAGTATTTGCTCTTCCAATCTTTGATTGAATCTAGAACAGAACCAAGAAAGACCCTACCTTGTTTGGCACCAAAGTAAAGTCAATCGGATTGCCTATCTTGGTTGAGGGTAAAAAGAAGGCATAATAGACCAGCAGATGGTTCGACCTCACAGAGAATCGAAACTACAACAATACCACAGGGAATCCTCCAAGAATTTGGAGTCAACTGAGAAGGATTCAAACTAAAATGGCAAAAAATATCTATGAAGATCTGTGGAAAGGGTAATCTAAGACCTGCTATCAAGGCATCCTGGTAGATGACTACATCTCCTTCCTGAGAAGGAAAGCAAGCACGTTCAGAAGGGGAAGGAACCCTATAAGAAATACTAGGAGAGGAAAGATTATATTTCTTCCCCAAATCATCTATCTTATCTTCAGAAAGGGTATTAATAAAGGAAAAGGAACAACGTTTTGGATCCCTAGTGAGCTTTGGCATTGTGAAAAACCAGCAAAGGAAACCCTAAAACGAAGAAGGTTTGAATCCAAGAAGAAAGAAAAAGTCTCGTACCTGAGTGAATAAGGTCTTTCTAGGAACCGAGAAACCGATGACTTCTTGAAGAAAAGACAAAGCGAATCAATGAACGACGCAAGGAAATCTTTGTAGAAAAAGCGCCTTTCTCAAATAATTTTGAAATTCAAAAAATGGTCTCCTCAATGCTACTTAAGAATCGAATCGACGGACAAGATCAGTCCAGAGGACTGTGCAAAACCCTCCATCTAACTGTTGGGAATAGATGAGAATTCGGAGCATTTCGAATTCTCGACGTGCAGAAGATGAAAAGGTGATATCATCATAAACCCTATCTCACCATAACCCACAGAAACTGTATTTTGATAATGAGGAATGGCGGATAATCAATGCCAGACAGTGAGCCATTAAAGCTTGAGGGGCGATAAAGACCTCCTTACTCCTAAAAGAAGCGGTTGTACACAAATTCCTAAAATAAGTTCTGTGCCTGATTTGACAGATCGAATGAAATCGTCAAGTTAAATATCCGAGGAGACAAGAAATGGAATGTTTGGACAAATAAGTCACAGAAGTTCAGTACGAGAAGAAGAAGAGTTATTAAATAGAAACACTAAGGAAGATATCGACATGGTAGGCCCCTGCAACTGACATCGATGCTTAAGCCATTTCATTAATTCGAACAATGATCAAAAGACATTTGATCATCTTACGAATTAATTCGCTAGCATACTTGGTATGGGACTATTGATAGGGATGAAAGTAGTCGGACACATGGCAATCATCCAAACAAGCCACATGTCAAGGTAACAAAGCAGAATCTTCTAAACAATAGTATATTGGATCATTCCGATATAGCCCTTTCACCAGATCAGATTGACACGGTATGATATGCCTTACCGATCCGACATGTAAAACTGGTATATCTGAACTGTTGTGAAACTCATCGGGACAGGGAAAAGCTCCATCAAACCAACACGTGTCAATCAGAAAATGCACCCCTGGACGGATAGCTGTTCGTTTTGACCGCAACCTTCTAGAAGAAGTACAGCTGCAGACAGCCTAGCCTTCTAGAAGACTTATAGCTAGAGACAACTCAGTTGATTATATGGGGCTTAGCTAGACAGACAGCTGGCAAACACGTGACTAAATTAGGAAGCGTGTTCAGTACGCAACCCAAGCCTATAAAAGGCAAGGATCACAGCTCATTCAGACAGGTCGAATCCCAGCAGCGAAGCTCTGCCCATTTGGAATCAGGATCTAGGCTTCCTTTCTTCTTCCAGCTTTCCATTTGTAGATTTCTTGTAAGATCCTCTGTACTTTTGATGATTGATAGTGAGATCTCTCTTTCCGTGGTTTTTTCCCCATTGATTAGGGGGTTTTCCAAGTAAATCTGGTTTCTCTTTCCTCCTGCTTGGCTTCTTATTTGATTTCTCAACTAGGATAGCCACCCAATTAATATAAATTCAATTATTAAGTTGAAATTAGGTTCTCAATCGGATTTTAGCTCTAAAATCGAGATGAATAGATTAT
This sequence comes from Dioscorea zingiberensis, assembly GCA_026586065.1. Classification (NCBI taxonomy): domain Eukaryota; kingdom Viridiplantae; phylum Streptophyta; class Magnoliopsida; order Dioscoreales; family Dioscoreaceae; genus Dioscorea; species Dioscorea zingiberensis. Next base: position 64,224,987 of record CM048818.1, read on the forward strand.
AATTGAGGAAATCAAGAAGCGCCGTGTTTTTACAAGCAAGTCTTTTGTATTGAGAGCATTCGTCCAGTAGTTTTCATTACATGAGATTATTATCTCTTATACTAATGTATATCGGTGGAGTCCACCACCACAACTTATAATTTATAGGAATAACACCGAACCAACCATCTAGATATATAGATAATATTAAGTAGCTAGCTAGAATATCTAGGATATTCTAGTTATATTCATTATTGGACCTCAAACCCACAGGAATTGGGCTCAGTTCAACTTTTATATATATATATATTCCATGGATATGTATCATCACTACTCAAAGCTGGTTTAAAATGTCAAGCCTCGGCTTAGCTCGAGCTAAGAGAGGCTTAGCCATGAAGAAGCTGTCAGGCCCTTCAGTGAGATCAACGCTGGTGATCCACGGAGGCGGGCTCCAGTCAAAGCACTGCAAGAGCCTGGCAAGCATAAGGTACGTCATCACCGACCCCAGCGACGCCCCCTTGCACCGTCGCCGCCCAGCCGTAAAAGATATGAACCTCAACTCCGGCTCAGCCAGCTCCGCGTTCCTCCAATGCCTGTCCGGGTTAAACCTCATCGGCTCTTCCCACACTTTAGGGTTTCGACCGAGCCCCACGCGGTTGAGCAACACGGATGTGCCCTTCGGGATGTAGTATCCGGCGACTATGGCGTCAGTGGTGGAATGGTGGGGCAGGTTGAAGGCCGTCACTGGGTGAAGCCGCATAGACTCTCTTGCAATCGATCTAATGAAGTGGAGCTTGGACAAGTCCGACTCCTGAACCAACCTCTGCTTCCCGACAACATCGTCCAGCTCCTCGCCTTTCGCCACAAGGATCTCCTACCGGGTTTATCAGCTCCGCGATGGCCCATTCCACCACGCTGGACGGGTTGTCCACCGCAAAGCAAGGAACAGTCCCGCATCCATCGTTACGCATATACGTGCATGCATGCATGCATAAGTGCATCGTAGAAACAGTGTTTTAGTTAATAATATAAAAATGTTAATTAGGGTTTGTAGTATGAAATCCTTACTGCAACTTGAACCTTGATCTCATCCACACTAAGCAATGGCTCACCATTCTCATCCTTGAGCCCAATCATCACGTCAAGAAGATCTTCCATCTCTTCCTTCGGCCACCCATGAATATGATCTCCTCCGCTTCTTCTCCCCTTCTCAATCCTCTCCTCAATTATAGGATCATGATACTTGTTTATCACACCCACAGCCTCCTTCATAGTCCTCCCATGTCCATCCAAATCCAACCATCCCAACCATGGCACCAAATCGGACAAGGAGAAAGCATAAAGCAAGCTAGTTATAGTAAAAGCCGCCTCAACATGCTCAATCTCATCCTCACTGGGACCTCCATGAGCTCCACCTTCTCCAAAGTGCCTCCGGCCGAATATCATCCTCCGAAGAAGACATCCACAGAAGTTCCTTACCCCCAACCGGACATCAATCACGTCATCCAAGAATATACATTGCTGGTAAATATTCCGAACTAAATGATCTGCCTCTTTGGCACGCAGATTCACTGTCCTCTTATTCCTAGAAGGATTAAGAAGCTCAACCATCACCACTTTCCTCATCTTCTCCCATTGATCACCTAAAGGAGAAACGATGAGGCCGAGATATCCTCGGCTATAGTAACCGGTTGTCATGCTAAGTGGCCGGGAGGAGAACATCAGATCATGTGTTTTGCAGAACTCTCTGGCAATTTGAGGACAATTAACTACCACTACTTTTAAGGCACCAATTGTCATGTAGGAGATATCATTGAATTTGGTGGCTTTGAGCACCCACTGGGGCTTTGATTTGGTGCAAAGTATTGGGATGAGACTTCCAATGAATGGCCAACGGATAGGCCCCGGTGGAAGAGGTTTTCTTTGTGTTTGGAGGATGATGAAGATGATGATGGTGGAGATAAGAATGGTAATGGGAGTGTTTGGTGAGATGAAAGAGAGGAGGCTTGAGATCAATGTTGAGCTTACGGTATTGTTTGTCATTGCAAGACAATGAGAAGGGATAATTTTATACACACAAGTTGAGGAGAGAATGAGAGAGACACACAGCAGTGGTATATACTCTGCCGTGTGTTTTAGTGTTCTTTCGAATGAGCACCATCCTTTAAATAGAGAGGATATGTGTTGAGCTTATTTGTCATTGTTGTCAATAAATATAAAGGTGGCTGCAAAGTTTTATTAAAATCTCGTTTATGGTGTGAGCCCAAAAGTCTTTATTATTTTCTCGTTTATGCTGTGAGCGCAGCCCAAAACTATTAATAGGCACCTACTACAATAGACACATTTTTCAGTCTTCAAATCCTCAATAGATTCTTGTTATAAAAAAAATACAGCACCTTTTAGAGATCGACAATCTTCAAATTGCTCTTTACCTACCTCCATTGTCAACCTTTCAATGAAAAAATCAGTAAAAATTAGGTCTTGTTTGTTTTTTTTGGTTTCCCATGATTTCACAATTTATGGTATGATTTACTTCATTGTTTGTTTTCGCTTAGTTTTTTTAATTTGATGGTTTAAAAACCATGATTTTTTATGAATTTTTTTTTTTTTTTGACAAAGGCGACAAGCACCGGTCCCCACAAGGGAAGTCAGGGACGGACACAGATGTGGAGCCCACTCAACACACCTGAGCCCGCATCTTGTGAGAGTGGAGGTTCGATCCCGGGTTCATCTTAAGAGATCAACACACTTTACGCAAGGAACTTGGTACCAATAGGCCAAGAGGTACCAATTTGGTGGTTTTGCTGGTTCTAAATTATATTTTGTCGAAAATATCCCTAATAAATTTTATAAATAACAAGTTTGTCCTTAGAACATAATACTTCAGTCCCCTCTTTTTTCCAACAATCAGAGAACACAACCCTAATCTCCACCCAACAAAAGTCATAGGTTGCCCTAATTGAATTTAAGTTTTGGATCTTAAATCATTGAATTTAATATGATTTACATTAATTTGAATTTGAGGGTATTATGATCATTTTATTATTTTTGCAACCATACCATACCATCAAAATAAAAGCAAAAAACCTACTAACCATAGCATGTACAATACCATCTTTCCAAACATAGTAAATAGTAATATTACAATACCATACCATAAAGTATCACATCATATCATAGATTACTAAACCATGACTGCCAGGCATTCAAACAAGGCCTTGGATGCAAAAAATTTCCTGAATTTCATATTCAGAGTAGGAAATAAAAAGGGTTAAAGCCATTTTTGGTTCCTGTACTATAACCTAATGTTCATTTTGGTCCCTGTACTTCCAAAATGTTTAATATGGTTCATGTACTTTGTGAATTCTGTCAAATACAGTCCATGTTGCTGACGTGGCAGCATAAGTGGCGTACGAATGAAACACAAGCTAATTTTCATATATATTTTTTTTATAGATGGGCATATTTTGCTGATATGTAGTGATATGTGGCCATATTTTGTTGACATGGAGGGACAAGTGACCGTATTGGCTGATACGGAGTGACAGTTGTCTGATGTGATTCCAATATGCCACCTTAGCAAAAAAAAAAATTAGATGGGGAATTCAAAGCATGCCATGTGGCATGTTGACATGGTAAAATTTTAAATAAATGATAATATAATTAATTCTTTGACAAATAATATAATTATAATAATTATGTTATTTTTTAACAATGTTTTTTTTTCTTCAGCCGTGTGTTTTAGTGTCCTTTGGAATCAGCAGCATCCTTTGAGGGCTACTTAGTTCAAGTTTTGAGTTACTATGGTAAGTGACATTCATGGGAATGCAGTTGGGAATGTTGTGGTAATATTGCATTACCATGTTTGATTCATATTTGATTGGTCATGGTAATCAACTTGGTAATGTTTCAAATTTCCCAAAATATCTTTATATATAAAATTTTTAGCAAATTTAAATTTAAATTTAATTAAAAGAAATTTTAGTTTAAAACTAATTAAATTTTAATACCAAAAATTAATTATGGCACATTTTCTCAAAATACCCTTACATCTAAAATTTTGATCAAATATTAAATAATAATAATAATAATAATAATAATAATAATAATAATAATAGGGTGGAGGGCAAAATGAGGATTCACATTACCACCAACTTTATGAGGATTCACATTCCCACCAAGTTGGTAATGTGGGATAAGTTAGTAATGTAGATTACTAACTTATTGCTACTGCTACAGTAACCAAACGGGTAACTAAACAGGAGAATGTGATCACATTCCCGTGAATGTGAAAATATTACACAAAACCAAACAACCCCTTAAAGCGGCTGCAAAGTCTTTATTAAAATCTCGTTTATGGTGTGAGCCCAACAGTCTTTATTAATATATCGTTTATGATATGAACCCACTGTTAAATATGCACCTATTACCTATTACAATAGTCACATATATATGAACTCCCGATCCATACTATTTTTCGGAGAAAAACTAAAATTATTAATAAAGATTGAGATCAAGAAAAATCTGTAAATTTTTTTGTGAAATTTGCTACACCTAATAAAATTTAAAAAGTGCGGTTGTGGAGTATTTGCCCAGCGGAATAAAGTTGTGAGCCGGGCGGAGCATCTTTCCGGTGAGCGGTGGCACCTGGCTTAGACCGGAGGACAGACGGACAGCGAAGCAGAGAAGGAGCATCTAGAGGAGTGGACTGAAGACACGGGCATCTTAGGCCCTGTTTGGATGATTGGTTGTTATGGTTTCGTAATGTATGGTATGGTATGGTATAGTATGGTATGGTATTGTAAGTATTGTTTATCATGTTTGGAAAGATGGTATGGTATGGTATGGTTAATTAGTTGTTTGTGTTTGTTTTGATGGTATGGTATGGTTGTAGAAATAATAAAATGACCGGAATGCCCTCAAACACAAATTAATATGAAATCATGTTAAATTGAAAAAAATGGTTATATATCCTTCAAAGTTTCATAATTGCATATTTACACCTGAAAAAATCATAAATGCTTGTATACCCTTGAAAAACGGGTTAAATTATGGATATGCCCCTATTGTTAGGTTTTGATAATAGAAGTTAATAAAATTATCTTAACCATAGTTACAACTTCAGTTAAGCGTTGGAAAATTTCCAAAATAATTCTCTTTATATATCTTAGCTATTTTAAATTTCATATTTTTAAAGGGGATATTTGTAAACTTACAGTCAAACAAACTTTCAGGATATATATGTAAAGGGTATAATGGTTATTTCGTATGTTTACCGTTTGTTAACCGACAATTTTAATCGATTAACTTGGGTATATACGTAATTATACTTATTATTTAGAGGTATATATGCAATTATGTTTTATTCGTAGTACACACAAAAGCCATATTAAATTTAATGATTTATAATCAAAAAATTAAATTCAACTAAAGTATAAATAATTTTTATTAAAATCTTACAAAATATATATCAAATTATTAACCATTAATTTAAAATTGATAAAATTATAATAAAACTCAATATACAAAATTAACAAAGATAAGACTTTTTGTGGAGATTATAACTTTCTTTTGATTTTGCTAGGGTAGAAGAAGGGATTGAAGTAAATTGGTAGGGATATTTTTGGTAGAAAAAATTAAAACCATGAGAAACCACCAAATCGGTGTTTTGAAAAATCCGATAAAATGGAAGTTTTAAACCATGGAAAACCATCAAAACCATGAAAACTATACTGTCGATGGAAATGAACAGTCAGAAAGAAATCATACCATGCATTACATTATTGCAAATTATGAAACAAACAAGGCTGGCCTCGCTTGTTTCATGGTTTACATGGTTTCGTGAATGCATTGCATTTACTTACTTTCCTGTTTGTTTTCATTTCCATTTAGATGGCATAGTTTTCTATAGTTTTTTTATGGTTTCCCATGATTTAAAAACTTCCATTTTTTATGGATTTTTCAAACCACCGATTTGGTGGTTTCTCATGGTTTTAATTTTTTCTACCAAAAATATCCCTACCAATTTACTTCAATCCCTTCTTCTACCCTAGCAAAATCAAACAAAGTTATAATCTCCACAAAAAAAGTCTTATCTTTTGTTAATTTTGTATATTAATTTTATTATAATTTTATCAATTTTAAATTAATGGTTAATAATTTGATATATATTTTGTAAGATTTTAATAAAAATTATTTATACTTTATTTGAATTTAATTTTTGATCATAAATCATTGAATTTAATTTGGTTTTTTGCAAGTGTACCCCTGAATAAAACATAATTGCATACATACTTCTAAATAATAAGTATAATTACATATATACCACTAGGGTTAATCAGATGAAAAAATGTCAGTTAACAAACGATAAACATGCGAAATAACCGTTATACCCTTTACATATATACCCTGAAAGTTTGTTTGACTGTAAATTTACAAATACCCCCTTTAAAAATATAGAATTTAAAATAGCTAAGATATATAAAAAGAATTATTTTGGAAATTTTTCAACACTTAACTGAAGTTGTAACCATGGTTAAGATAATCTTATTAACTTCGATCATCGAAACCTAACAATAGGGGCATATCCATAATTCAACCCGTTTTTCAGGGATATACAAGCAATTATGATTTTTTCAGGTGTAAATATGCAATTATGAAACTTTGAAGGACATATAACCAATTTTTTCAATTTAACATGATTTCATATTAATTTGTGTTTGAGGGTTTCTGGTCATTTTATTATTTCTACAACCATACCATACCATCCAAACAAACACAAACAACTAATTAACCATACCATACTATACCATCTTTCCAAACATGATAAACAATACTTACAATACCATACCATACTATACCATATCATACCATATATTACGAAACCATAACAACCAATCATCCAAACAGGACCTAAGAATAACATGCATTTCGTACATTTCTTTAAAATCTCACTAAAGTAGAAGCAGACAAACCCCACAATCAAGTCATCTTAAGAATAACATGCATTTCATACATTTCTTTAAAAACTTACTAAAGTAGAAGCAGACAAACACCACAAAATATATATATATATATATATATATATATATATATATATATACCCATTTATCTCCTCTCAAGAAGCACAGCAACTGATCAAAGACAAGACAGACAGAAAGATAAAATGTCTGAGATGGAGTTCACCACTAATGAACTTCTGGAAGGCCAGGCACGCCTATGGAACCTCTTGTTGAGCTACTTGAAGTCCATGTGTCTCAAGAGTGCAGTGGAGCTCGGCATTGCCGACGTTCTCAAGAAACACGGCAAGCCAATGGAGCTCTCCGACCTCATGTCGGCGCTCTCTATCTCCCCATCAAGAACCGACTCCTTCCAGCGCTTCATGAGCACTCTAACACACATGGACTTGTTCGCCGAGAAGCCTGGTCAAGAAGGGAAGTATCTCCTCACGCCCAGCTCCCATCTCTTGGTCTCCGGCGACTCGAGACCATGAACGTGATTCCGTTCGTCAGCTTGTTCTTAGACCCTTTGATGAGTGACCCCTCCAAAGTCATAGGACCATGGTTCAAGAGCCCCAAAGAGACTCCTTTTGAGTTGTTTTTCAGCAAAGGGTTCTGGGAAGTGGCCAGCGAGAGGCCGGAGTTCAACAAGACGATCAATGAGGGGATGGCCAGTGATTCACGGCTCGTCTGCGACGTAGTTATGATGACGTGCGGCCAGGTCTTTAGTGGATTGAAGTCACTCGTCGACGTTGGTGGCGGCACAGGTACCATGGCGCGCACCATAGCTCGTGCGTTCCCGGAGACTAAGTGCACAGTGTTTGATCTCCCTCATGTGGTTGATACTTTGAAGGAGGACTCGGTTGTTGAGTATGTGAGTGGTGACATGTTTGTGTCTGTTCCGCCTGCGAACGCTGTTCTCTTGAAGGTATGTATTTCTTCTCATCATTCATTGAAATGATAATTAGAAGAGAGCCATGTGTTTTTTTTTATATATTTTTTTACAAACTAACATGGTGAATCCTACTTGGAGATATGTGATATAGAAAACTTTTTTTTTTTTTATGAAAATCGCTAAATATTAAACCATTTTGTGTAAAGATTATAACATGCGTTCAGTTGCATAATAAACCGGGGATGAAGAATTGAAATGATATTTCAAAGTGCTTTTTTAAAGATCAACCATTTTGCACAGTGCTTTTTTCAAGATTAAAAATAATAATATTTCAAAATCTTCTTCTTTTTTTTTTGTACTTACACAAACTAACAATAAGCAACAAACAGGACACTAATAATGAGTACTATATATGATTTTTCCATTCTAAAAGATTATTCAAGCAAATAATAAATTATGGCCATTATACGTTAATCACTGATAGCAAATGAAATCAAGCATAGCATAGGAGGTTATTAATTTATACTTTTGTTTGTTTATGAATCAAAGGCATAGAATTATGTTGTAATTTTAACATGATTAATTAATATAATTATTTTGATCATTTTCTAGTGGATTTTACATGATTGGAACGACGAAGAATGTGTCAAAATTTTGCAACGCTGCAAGGAGGCTATTCCTAAGAATGAAATGGGAGGAAAGATTATTATCATAGATATGGTTGTTGGTACTACGAGTGACAAGCAGGCTCATACAATGGAAACACAACTACTTTATGACTTACTGTTAATGATTCTCCTACCTGGAAAAGAACGTAATGAAAAAGAATGGCGACATATAATATTGGCAGCAGGCTTCAAAGACTACAAGATCACTCCTGTTCTTGGCCTTAGATCGGTTATTGAGTTATATCTTTAAAAACTAGCTTCTATGGTATTCGGTATTGTATTAATATAATTAATGTGATGTGATTATAAATAATTTGAGTGAGAGTGAGGTTCAAGCTAGAATGCTTGGTTGTTATTATGTATGAAAAATATTTAATATTATTAATGTGGGTATATTTGCTATATGTTCATAAATAAAGGTTTATGGGTTTTATGCTTTTAAGTATATTTTTATGTTTTTTTTGGCATTAATTTCATAATACTAATGTGTAATCATGATTAGAGTAGATTAGGAGAATAAAATTGGTCATAATAAATTGATGGCCATAGGATGAAACTTACATATATTATATGTTTGGGTGAAAATCGGTTTCGATCCCAACTCCATTCTAACTGTTGAATTTATTTTGAGATTGAGACTTAGAACAGTGAGGAAATCAAAGCTAAACCAAGTAATCTAGGAAAAAGGTACAAATTTAACGTGGAAAATCGTCAAATCAGAGAAAAACCACGAGCTCTATCGGTTAGAGCTAAATCCACTATTTATTTCTCAATACAATGGAGAAGAGGAAGAAGTGAGAAAGAAGCTTTGGGGTTGGGGTCCATGGAGAAGATGGAGAAGAGGAACATTGTCTTCAAAATAGTAGGGCTTTGCCGTTGGGAAAGAGCTTGCTGCAGATGGGGTTCTCGTCCTCTATTTATAGGCTGGAGGTAGCTTGCGACCCAAGTTTGCCAACTCCTCGGCCATAAGAGAAGTCTGTAGCTCCTCGGTCATAAAAGTAGTCTGCAACTCTTTGGTGAAAGAGAAGTCTGCAGCACCTCGGCCATAAGAGAAAAGGAGTCTGTTCGGAAACTCCTCTTCTGCTGGGAGGCTGTTCGTAAGCTCCCCTTCTTCAGGGAGGTTGTTCAGAAGCTCCTCTTCTTCTAGGAGGCTCCTCTTCTTCTTGGAGACTTCTCTTCTTCTGGGAGACTGGGATCCGAGTAGAAAATAGTCTATGATCCTTCCATGTGGTTGTCTAGATGGATGCCACGTATCTTCACACTTTTACCCCTATCATTAGTCCCTCCCCAAGTATACCTGCGTTGAGCCAAGTGATGAACGAGTATTTCTCTGTCATTGGTTGGCTCAAGAAGCTAAGCATATAGCTAATTCGGGCAGGTTCTATGCTTCACTTGATTGGTTTCACAGAGGTGGGTTCTCTTGGAAGAGTGGAGCTCATTCGGCTTGGCATGATGGAGCTTGGTTGGCCTTGGATTTGTGTTCGGTTTCGGCCTTGGAATTTATGTTCGGCCATGACCTGGGAAGCTCTTCGGCAAAGCCTTTCGACCGTGGCTCTGGAAATCTGTTCGGCCATGGCTTCTGAAAGCTGGTCGGCCGTGGCTAGCTCTTGAAATTTGTTCGGCCATGGCTTCTGAAAGTTGTTCGGCCATAGCTCTCGAAAGTTGTTCGGTCATGGCCTTTAGACCTTTTTCCGAGGGCAAAGGTTGATGGGTCGCGATCGAGGTGCAGACCACTTTTCTAAGGAGGGAGGGGAATCATAATCATGCGATCGAAGCGTAGAGATATTTTTCCGATGGGGAAGGTTGAGGGGTTGCGATCGAGGTGCAAACCACTTTTCGAGGAACGAGGGGAATTATAATCTTGCAATCGAAGCGCAAAGATATTTTTCCTATGGAAAAGGTTGAGGGGTTGCGATTGAGGCGCAAACCACCTTTTCGAGGAAGAAGGGGAATTATAATCTTGCGATCGAAGCGCAGAGATATTTTTCGGATGGGGAAGGTTGAGGGGTCGTGATCGAGGCGCAGACCACCTTTCCGAGGAAGAAGAGGAATTATAATCTTGCGATCGAAGCGCAAAGATATTTTTTCGATGGGGAAGGTGAGGGGTCATGATCGAGGAGTAGACCACCTTTCCGAGGAGTTGTTGTTCTTGGAGAGGATCTCTCTTGGGGCCTCCATAGAGTTAAACTCTTCTTCAGATGACCTCTTTTTGAGCCTCCATGGAGTTGGTCGGCCTTGGCCTTAGAACTCGTCATGGGCTCAGTTGGGCCTTGGAGCCTTATATGAATGTGAGAGAGAGAGAGAGAGAGAGAGAGAGAGAGACCATACCTTTATTGGAGCTCTTCTCTAGAGAGAGAAAGTCATGAATCTTGGAGAAGAAGAGCTTTATAGAGAAAACATGAGCCTCCTGCCCATGATTATGCTTGGACTTCTCATGATGGCACGGCTTCTTGTCCGGTCCCTACAGACGGCGCCTCAATGTTGACTCAAAATTGGGAAATATTCCCAAATTTGACTTTATTGGAGCTCTTCTCTAGAGAGAGAAAGCCATGAATCTTGGAGAAGAAGAGCTTCATAGAGAAAAGATGAGCCTTTGGATTATGCTTGGATCTTCTCATGATGGCATAGCTTCTTGTTCGGTTCCCACAGACGGCGCCAAACTGTTAGGGTGAAAATCAGTTTCGATCCCAACTCCACTCTACCGGTTGAATTTGTTTTGAGATTGAGACTTAGAACAGTGAGGAAATCAAAGATAAACCAAGCAATCAAGGAAAAAGGTAGAAATTTAACATGGAAAACTCTCAAATCGGGGAAAAACCACGAGCTCTATCGGTAAGAGCTAAATCTACTATTTATTTCTCAATACAATGGAGAAGAAGAAGTAAGAGAGAAGGTTTGGGGTTGGGGTCCATGGAGAGATGGAGAAGAGGAGCATGGTCTTCAAAATAGCAGGGCTTCGCCATTGGGAAATAGCTTGCTGTCGATGGGGGTCTTGTCTTCTATTTATAGGCTGGAGGAAGCTTGCGACTCAAGTTTGCCAACTCCTGGCCATAAGAGAAGTCTGCAGCTCCTCAGCCATAAAAAAAGTCTGCAACTCCTCAGTGGAAGAGAACTCCTCGGCCATAAGAGAAGAAGAGTCTGTTCGGAAGTTCCTCTTCTTTTGGGAGGCTATTCTGAAGCTCCTCTTCTTCAGGGAGGCTAGCTGTTCAGAAGCTCCTCTTCTTCTGAGAGACTCCCCTTCTTCTGGGAGACTGGGATCCGAGTATAAAATAGTCTATGATCCTTCCATGTGGTTGTCTGGATGGATGCCACCTATCTTCACACTTTTACCCCTATCATTATAATAAAAAATTGATTGAAGATATATATATATATATATATATATATATATATATATATATATATATATATATATATATATATATATATATATATATAACATAGTTCATTAATTAGATTTTTTTTGTCTATAAACTGTTCTTGAAGTTATAAAATTTACAAAATATATAAATCTTGTTCATATGTTCGTATCTTTTTGAGATGGTAACATTTTGAGATCATTTAAATTTAGGTGTTATTTTTCTTAGAAATGCAAAGAGGCCCTCTATCTACTGATTTAACTTTGATATATCATGCAATCTAATAATGTTACTATCATAACTAGAAGTAAACATAAGAGAATTTATTTCTATAAGTCATCTATATATGATTGAGGGCTTTGGTCTGGCACATGCTCTTCTCAACAATTTACAGAAATCCCTGTCAAATTTAGAAAAGTTTAAAATAAAAAAGGGCATGTAAATAAAAATATTTCATCAATGTCAAGTAAACATAATAATATTCCAGGCTCTTCCCATTTTCTTTTTCATGAATTAGCAATAAGCAACAAAAGTAAAAAATAGTGAGGACACTAATAATGAGTTTTATGTTTAATTTTTCTTTAACTTAAAAATATATATGTAGATAAACAAATAACGATCATAACAAAAAAATATGTAAAACTAATAACAATTTTTGTCACTTTATTTTTTTATTTTATGTATTCCACAAATTATAGTCAATTCAATATATTGATATGTTAAGTACATTCAATTTCAACCTATATCAGGAAGAGATTAATTAGTGGTAGCAAATGAAAACAACCTTGGGAGGCCATGCACTTTTTTTTTTTTTTTTGACAATGGCGACAAGCACCACCCGGTCAGGGGCTGACAATGCGACACCCATGCAGACGTGCCCTCACCTTATGGTTGTCGGACAAGACCATACACTCTTGTTTTGTTTGTTCATGAATCAGAAGCATGAAAGCAATTGATGTAAATTGTAAACATACTTTCTTCGTAAATCACAAGCTAGCTGTTAGTGCAAATTAAAGTACTTAAGTTGACCTGATTAAGCAGGCAATCTTGAACCTCAATCCACCCCCCTTCGCGACTGATACAAGGGAGTGGAAACTCACACCTAACAAAACATTCACAGTGAAATCCCTGTATCATTTCAGAGTGGACGGTGGGATTCGGAGTGATCTAAAGAACCGATTTTGGAAACAACCATGCCCTCTCAAGGTTAAATTATTCGCATGGTTGGCAAAAGAAGACCGGATCCTCACTTTTGATAACTTATATAAACGAAACTGGAGGGGGGAACGTACAAGATGCTACCTGTGTGAAACAGAAGATGAATCTGTAACACATTTGCTGACCTCATGTCTCTTGGTAGTGCAAATTTGGAACCACTTCGGGAGGATGTTTGGTCTAAGAACAAGTGGATTTGAGACACATGCTCTCTGGGGAACCAGGGCTGCCTTCTCTGGGGTGAACAATACCCTACGAGGAGGCTGGGATCTGGCCATGATGGCAATCACCTGGAGTATTTGGGGTGAAAGGAATAGACGATGTTTCCAAGACAAACAACGCGTTTGTTTAAAAATTATTCGTGACATTACCTTCCTCCTTATCTCTTGGTTGGATGCAGCCCCTCCGGCAAAGCGGCTCAAGCTGGAAACGACAAGAAACCTGGTGAAGCACAGTCTTGAATTCACCTTGGATACGCCAAGATAGGCTGATGAGGGTGGCGATGTGTTTGAGGATGACCCATCACCAACCCAGGGCATGATACAAGCATGCATGATGGGGTAGATCAAGGAGGACAGAGGAGGCAACATCTCAGGCAGGGGAGAGTGCTAATAGATGTATTTTATTTCTCGTTGCATGAGCAATGTAATGAACTCCTTTTAAATTAATTATAAATAAATTGTGGTTTATCCACTTTATCAAAAAAAAAAGTACTTAAGTTGGCATTATTTAATAATGGATGATGGAACATGATTACGTGGTGAAGTGATGATGTGGCAGACGATACTATGGTAGGTGAATACATGACAAAGGATAACGTTGCAAGAGCAGATGTAACACAAGTAACGACGTGGCAGAATGATGACAAGGTAAGGATGATATGGCTGAAGTGACTTGGCACTGCTGACAAAGCAAAAGGTTAGAGCTTGGATAACATGGAAGGTGACTAAGCATGACATGACACTGTTGACTAGGTCAATGCATTGTGGAATACACATGTGTGGAAACTATCTTTGGAAAGTAGCTTGAGAAAGATATTTTGGAGATATATTTCGAAGGTTGGATATTGAAGGCATTCTACATGAGAATAAGATAATTCTGGAGATATATTTGGAAGGTTGGATATTGAGCAATCTTTGGAGATGATCTATCTTTGGTAAGGAACTGAGTTTAGAAAGCTCCTGAAACTCTCATAGAAATATCTTTAGAAAGAATGTATTTTTGGAAAACTTTGAGAATGCCGTTGGAGCTACACTTGGAAAGGATGCTGAAATATTTTGGAGCTACTCTCGTTGGAAAGCAACTAGTTATACAAGTGGAGCAAAGATATTTCTAGAGTTATCATTAGAAGGATGATATGTTTAGCAAGTTGATATGTTTGGAAGGTGCGATATCTACTTGAGGTGCAAGTTGAGTGAAACAAACTTGGAAGGAGGTTATACTCATTATGGTAACTGGATCTAAGTGGGGTTGAAGCTATCATGAAGCATATATTTAGAAGGAGTCTAAATTTATCACCGGCCTGATTTGGTAACATGATTGAAGATCTATTCGAAGATTTATTAAAAGCCATATTTTGGCGTAAGGCTAAATATATGGTATGGAGACTAATTTGAAGAAATTTTGAAGACTAAACTTGGGTGTACCAAAAGACCAAGTTTGGAAACTACTTGATGTTGACGTGTTGGAAGGCGCCACGTCGGGAGACATTATGAAGAGGTTTGTGGACACGAAGTAGAGGGGTCCAACCAGTTGCCGTTGTCATAATCGGGAGGATCATACGAAGTCGACTCAGACCCGCCCATGAGGGTTGGACGGTCTGAGCTCGTAGAGCAACGCAAAGCTGCAACCTTAGTGTAACGCCCCGACCAGGATTTCGGGACCTCGGGCACGTCAACAGATCGGCCGTATTCAAGTGGAGGCGAGCCCCACTTGAATACAAGGCCTAAAAATGATAAGCAGATAACATACATAATCAAAGGTTAATCAATAATAAACAATAAAATCCAGCGGAAGAGAAATAATCAAATAAGGGTCCCCCGCCTGCAGACATAATCCAGCCCTACCATGGTCCTAATAAGAACAAAGTAAGTGTCCTCAAACACAAGAAATAAACTTAGGGAGATCCTCCACCCTCAAAGAATATCCCACCCAACTCTCCTCAGACGTCCCCCTGAGCTCGAGTCAACCTACTCCTCAGGACCTGAAATAAGAGAAGAGAAAAGTGATGAGCTTTCGAAAGGAAAGCCCAGTAAGTACCATGCAAGGAATCTCAAACGGTAAGATGAAACAAGATATCACAATCAATGAATTATCAAGCAAGGGGCACACAATCAGGTTCTAAGAATCCAGCTACAGCCCTCATGGCCCTGGATGAGATTCCAAGAACAGCTCAGCAAAGATCCCCCGGACATCCAGCCTCAGGCTGTAAGTAATAAAAAGCAGCCTTAGACTACAAACAACAGCCTCAAGCTGTGAGCGACGAACCTGTCGCACTCGGTAGCGCCACCTCTACGTGTCGACACGGCCAGCAAATCAACCCCACTGACAGGGACGGAGCCTCGGACTCCACTGTTATCGGGCGGAAGATCAGAACTCAGTTGGCACGTACCTCCCGACCAGCACACAAGACTATGTGCCCATGATCAAGTGTCGGCCCACGGGTGGGTAGTCCAACTAAGTATATCAACAAACGGTAGCCCTAAACTACCACAAGCAATTCAACCATGCACATAATAGGAAAGATATCAATCAAATTATCTATGTGCATGTATCAATAAGAGTAAGTACAAATGAGATCATGCTAACAGATAGCATCCAACAAAGCAAGAAAACCCATGCAAGGGTGGAAACAAGGCAAGAGTAACTTACTTCTACACGCAATCCAATCACTGCACCATATCTGTCCCGACGCAGCTCAACGCTCCACGCCGATATCTGGTATACACCGATCTGTACCAACTAGCTCGCGTCCCTCCCGACGCAACTCAGCACTCCAATTCGACACCTGGAAATCATAAACCTAGCCTCAAATAATGTACACACGTACATGAACAACTAGTACTATTCAATTTGGTTCAACTAAAATCCCCAATAATTCATTTGTCCATTTTCATCAGGCCGGCCCAAAAGCCCAACCAAAGGCAAATTACTTAGTTGAATCAACCACCTTGATCACCATCTATTCACATTCTGCTAAACACTACCTAGTTCATAAATACGTAGCCCAAACCAAATTAGGGCCAAACCTTTTTAATCAACCTATCGGGCCCAAAAGCCCAACTCACAAATCCAAAAGAACTCACAACTATTCAGTTCACTGTCTTTAAAATCCAACTAGTGAACCTTGGTGACAACCAATTCCACCAATAATCAGATCATTACCAGAATCTATAAATGTACTCTAGTTTCAATTTTCTACACAAATCTTGAGACCCAATGGCACCCTCTAACTCACTTATCATCACATGAAACGAGAGTAAGCATGTGCACCTGACTCCATTCTCCTCACGTTCACTGTATTCCTAGAGTACAGAGCCATGTTCTAAATCATCTCCAAAACACAGTCAAAGCCATTTATGAAATATTATAACCTTCACATTAAAAACAGATATCCCACGCATCATTTACTGGATCCCAGAATGCATATACAAGAGGGTCACACTCTTAACATTAATGTAAACTCTTACACTCATTCTATAGGCCATCTCCACTAGAGATCATATCCACCTCCCTGTCACCAAATCAAAAACCAATGATTTTATAAACTCCATTCACAATGAGACTCCAGCTTCCCACCTGCACCAGAGTGATCAATTAATTTGTCCACCTTCACCGACCGCAAACCTTTTGCTCCCTCACATGAAATCATGCACAACTATATATATAGACATATACTCCTCACATACCATCTAAACCTCAAACTAGTTCACTCTGAACACCAATACAAGGAATCCCACTCCTCTAACATGAAATTCAATGAGTAGATTAACCTCTGGTCCTACCTTCTTTCAATCATTATTGAAAATCAAAACCTTTCAAATCATCAATGAATCCAAACATTCATTGATACCCAATTCCAAACTATTATCTCTATGAATCAAAGAGTCCATAGTCTCACAAATCCCTTTATCCATATCAATCCAATTATTATCTTTTATTTACACTAAAAATGAATTCATTATCATCTCTATATAGCCAATTATAACAAAGATCAAACTCCATGTCCCGCAGTGCTACAGTGATTCCTGTAGTTATCTATATATAGCTTCAAATCAAAGCTCTAACTCTTATCTTTGATTCATGCAATTAAAAGGAAATAAAAGGTGGTAGTTTTCCCTATAACATGCCTTAAACAAGTATCCAATTTATCAACCTTTCAGTTAGGCATACCCTATTTAATCTCAAGCAAAAACCTGGTTCCCAGAAAATAAAGAAGAAGATACTATTCATGCTATAGTGACTTCTTAAATAGTAAAACTCCTCAAAACACTATTACTCTCTCTTTCTCAGATGAATGAAAAGTATCTCTGTGTATACTAAATTACTAGAATTCTCTCTAGCATGGCAATTACCACCAAGCTTCAACCTTTTGTCATCCATCTAATCTCAAGATCCACAAACATAACAGTACAAATCCATAATAAACCATCAAAACCATTCATTAGATTTCCCTGCCCCTCGAGCTCAAAGACTCCTCTCAGCTACCATTCATGAAATATTAAAACCCTCTTAGCCGTCCATAGAATTTCACTAAGACTCCAAACCTAAGTATCAGGGACAACCCATATCTAGACTCGTGCTATCTCCCATGAAGCCACACAACCCAGCATACTCTCTACCTATTCTCACTTGCAGCAAAAACAAATCACAAATAGTTCGCATGTACACAACCTTGATTCAATCCAGACCTCTGTGAACCTACAAACATGTGTGGAAAATTGATGAACGAGCAAAGAGGAGGGTTTACCAAGCGATGGCTTTCTCTGTCGCGGCCGAGAATAGCTCCGACGGTGGCCGCTTCCTCAACGTTAGGTCTCCACCCTTCAACAGAAGTTCGAGTTCGCCTGGCTGCAGCGAGATCTCCAGGAACATAGCGGCGGCATCTAGGGTTTGGAGGTCGATCCCTACTTCCCTTTATATAAGAAAACCGAGGAAATCTTATCCGATCCAAACTTATTGGCATGAGAGTTTAATTCCGTTGCGGATAAGCTCCCAACCTTATCCACAAGGTTTTGAACGTGAGGAAACGGTATGCGACGGCGCCACCAGCTTCTCCTCTCCGGCGCGCGGCCAGTGAGCGATTTCCCCCACTCTCTCTCTCCAGATGAATCCAAGCCATCAGATCTTTGAAAAACAAAACTCCATCTAATCTAAGCCGTATGTTACCATGCAACTAAGCAACGGTGCCAAGCATACATTCACCTGCTCTTTAGTAAGTAACCCCTCTAGAATTCCCTATTCACATGCCAGCCCATATTATTTCAACTCATGAGAGAGGGAAGATTTTCCTCTAGTCCCCCACAAACGCTGATATTACAGTTTAGTCCTTACTCACACAAAGACAAATACAAATTAGGATTTAGTCCTTTTGAATCCCATTTTCCAGATTAAACCAATTTTAGGGGAATCCTCCCAATTATATGAAAAATATATTTAAAACCATTTATTCCATAATAATTGCTTAAACAAATAAAATTCAAATAACTCCAACTTGGGAGGCTTCTCTTATTAAACACATAATTAAAGCGGAAAAATTTAACCCCTAAAAATCCTGGATTTCACACTTAGTCAATTCAGCGGACTGGGCTGTGGGATTGAAAATATCCGCCTGGCATCGTGTCTGTGAAGAGACACCAGGCGGTACATCGAATCACAAATGATTATTTTATTTTTATTTGTTTTAAATATTGTGAGTTCTTTCATTCCTAATAGAGGCAAGCCTCTATTATTTATTACTCTAGACAGAGTATTGAGAACCTCCGATTAAGGGGAAAAATACAAGTAGAGGGCAATGAATAAAAGATAATCATATATTTGCAAATCATAACTTCTATCATAAACATCATTTTTTTTATTTTCATTCTTTTTAAATTTCCATGCTTTCACATTTGATGAAATGGTACATGATTACAAGTAGCATGCTTTGTTTTAGCTAGACATGAGCTAGAGAGAGATTTGTTGCACAACAAACGGGGTAATATTCTGGGTGGGTACTATACTATACCTTTGTTTCATTTTGATCAAAAGCTTGATTTGTATCATTTTGGTTATTCAACTTCGATTTCACTTCACCCGGAGGGTACTGAGAGGATTTCGGTGTTATTTCTCACTGGATTTGTCCACGTAGCCAATTTACCGCCATGTTATGCGTCACGTGGACTGCCAGACTCTAATTTTGTCCACATAGACACGTGGCGTGTTGACGTGGCAATCCACATAGCGTATGACGTGGCAGTAAGTTGGCCACGTGGACATGTTAAACACAAATTTTGACTACATGGACACGTGGCGTGTTGACGTGGCGGTAAGTTGGTCATGTGGACAAGTTCGGTGAGAAATAACACCAAAATCCTCTCAATACCCTTCCGATGAAGTGAAATCGAAGTTTAGTAACCAAAATAATATAAATCAAGTTCGATCTTTCAAAATGAAATAAAGCTTATAAGACAAGCATCTACCTGTGATATTACCCCCAAGAACAACAGAGTAAGCATCTATAAGCATTGTGATCTTTGCATTTGTCTATCCACAAGAAGTAGGCGTTTTCTGCTTCGGTTGAGGAGAATTCGGATTATGTTGCATCATGAGACTTCATATTAAAATGGAATCGTAGTCAATATCAACTTCTACCTTGGTATTGAAATTCTTTGCTTCTTCTAACTGCCATGAAAGAATGATGCAAGAGTTGTTCTTATAAAGTAATTCTTGTTCATTTGTGCATTCACTATTGATGAAACTATTAGGAAGAGAGCCTGTTGCAGCTGGAATCGCTTGGTTAGCTCAATACGGGGAAGTAACAAATATATGGTATTTGACCAACAACCTCGACTGGAGAATCCCCCTGTCCAGGCTCATCCGTGTCAACCTGTGTTGCAATGATCTGACGATCATCTGTGGCCATGGCGATTGGAAATCTTTATTATGTTGGATTCTTTTGGGTTTGGTTATGGGCTCCACAAATCTCGGGGCAGCAACATCTTTTTAGACGTCTCCACTTCATCATGAATGAGCTTGCTATTGAAGTACATTTTTAGCAATTGCCTGTTCAGCCTGAGCATCATCAGGTTTGTCATAGTTTGGAATTTCTTTAGCACATTTCGTAATATTGTTGATTTTCATATATTTCAAGTATTGGCTGACTTGTGAATGCAATCACATGCTTTTCACCAAAAAACAATATTGGCAATGTATGGGTAGAGACAGTTTTCAGCTTGACGAGTCATCTTATTCTCATTTTGTTTCCATGCTTGCAACTTTCTCCTCCTTTTACTGACTCAGAACTTTTCCCTCATAGACCACAAATGATGTGGAAAAAATCAAGGAACTTCATGCCTTTCAGTGGAATTACAAGGCATTGTATAAGAAAAGAGCTAGCCAAGCTGGAGTTGATGATATTCATTCACCAATTTGTCATGAATTATGAGTGGTAGCATGTTCAGGATGATCCCCTGGTACTACACCTGGATTCTAATTCCTCAATTGTCAAAATTATTTCATCAAAGTTATAAGCCTTTCTTGTTACATCTAATAATTCCAACAATCAATGAACTTGTTTGAATGCCTATGAAGTGGACATGATGCTTTGCATGAATGCACTGAATTATCATATTACTTTTGCAACAACTTTCAGTTTGTTTCCATGAAAGAATCTTTCCAATTTTCAGAGAGAAAATTAGAGAGATGTAAAGATAAAGCCTTCTCCTTTTTTTTTTTTTTTTTTTTTTTTTTCAAATACTTGGTTCTGGGGTGATATAGAGACCATCTATTGGCCTATTGTGATTTAAAATATCTTTGGGACATTTCATTAAACATCTAAAGAGCATCATAAATCTCATAAATTTCTGTGACATGGATAAACATTGAAACGCTTTACAAAAGCTTTACATAAAATTTTAGATTCAATGAACAACATTTCATTTGATCTATCCACATCATTTATCAGACCTTCCATATAGTGCTTCAAATTGATTCTCTTTGATGTCAGCTTCCTTGTATGAGCAGCAGCTAGCATCTTCAACATCTGAATTCTTACTCTTTCATCAACTGACGCTGAGCTGAAGTTTCTACATGCTGTCAATATGCTGTAATTGCAAAGTCCACATCCCATCTTTCATAGAAGAGGGACTCCTGGTCGTGCTTCTAGCTCAATTTGATTAAGCTCCCATTCTTCTTCCTGAAGATTAACCTCATTGCATATCTAACTTGCATGACCAGCTAACATGTCAATACCTTCACCATTCTCAACCTGTTTCCCTCCATCAAATGGGATACCATTAGCATTCTTATTTGTAACAGAAATCTAACAAAATCGACATCATAATCAATTGATGATTCACTGCCAACTGGTTGAGGTTCAGGAATCTCCATAAATAACTTTGCTTTCAAGAGCCATTATTCTTGCATGGAGTTAAATTTGTTTGAAGCATTTCATCCAACTGATTATGTGCGACTTCCTTTTACTTCATCTTTTTTTTTTTGTTTTTTTTGCAGCCTTTTCTATTCCTCCTCCTCCTGTGTTTTTTTCCGAGGAAAGTATCAAAAAAACCCTTGATATTTTCCAAATCCTCAAAAAGCCCCTCAAATTTTCCAACTCCTCAAAAAGTCCCTCCTTTTTGACCGAACCCCCATCGCCGCTACCACGCCTCGCAAAGACAGCTTTGAAAAGCGGTGAAATTACGGAAATGCCTCTTTGCATCCCAAAACCGACTCTTTTGCATCCCAAAACCGCTTGCCGCTTGCTCTTCATCACAAAGGTTCATTTCTCTTCTCCCCACCTTTGCAAATAAGCGGCCCATCTCCTCTCCACCGCCACCGTCGAAGAGCATCTTTGCAAAGCTTCCAGCGACTATCTCCAAGGCGAGTGACAATCTCCCACATTTATGCTCAACGGTTTTGGGTATTTAGGGTTTAGGGTTCCGGTTTAGGGCACAACCTGTGCGTGATTCTGAATCCGTGTTTAGGGTTTAGTGTTTAGGGTACCTGACTGGTTGTGAGAGCTAAAGCGTGTATTTTTTGGAGTTTAGTGTGTATCTCTCAGGGGTTGCGTTTATTTCATGAGCTAAAAGCGTGTATTTTTTGGAGTTCAGTGTGTCTCTCTCAGGGGTTGCGTTTATTTCTTGAGCTAAAGCGTTTAGTTTTATGGGGTTTTCATTTACTTTCAAGGCAAAGCGTTTATCAGTCTATTTGTAACAACAGGCAACAAGCGTTTATTAGTCCTGCTTGTAAATGTAGGGCGCTTTATTATTTGGCCAAAGCGTTTAGTTTTAGGGGTTGTCGCTTATTTTGTGAGACAAAGCGTTTATTAGTAGCGGGGCCAAAGCGTTTAGTTTTCTGGGTTTCGCTTATTTTGTTTCCAAAGCATTTATTGTTTAGCGTAGCGTGTGCGATTACACTACAAGAAAATAACGATTTACCCAGGGAAATTACCCACAGACATGTTTCCTGGGTAAATACATGCGAGAATACCCTGAGAATATGAAAAGGAAATGATAAACTAAAGATATATAAACTTTACCTGGAGAATAGACACGAATTTCACAGGAGAGCTTTACCCATGGACAATATATCCAGGTAATCGTAATTGCCTAACTCATATGACTAGTTCCGCCTCAAAATTACCACGACTTTCCTGAGGGAACTCTTGTGTGGGTAAAATATCCAATGGGTAATCCATGGGTAATTATATTAAATATAATAATGTTCCGGATTACCGGGGAAGTTGTTTGTAGATGCACTTTTAAGTGGGTAATCAGAGTGGGTAATTATAAGATGAGACTTTTTGTTCCTGTGCACCTGGCATTACAGCAGTTGGGGAATATGTTAAAATTATTGGGTAATACATCCAAATGAGGTAATCCACAGGTAATAGGATATATAATTTTTAGCATTATCCTATTTTTTTTATTTTCTATAAAAGGATTAAAATATTAATTTTAAAATTACATGGACAAATTAAAAAATTAAAAATATAAATAGCACATTTTAAAATCTTGGGAGTTATGCTAATCAAGGTTTTAAAGAGGTACATACCATATTAGTTGGAGAATTTTTCATAAAAATTTATTAACTAAAAAAATTAATAATATCCGTTGAAAAAAGCAAATAATATGGAGTTCAAAAGTTGCGTAAAACTTTACATTATTGAGATGAAAAGCAAACAAATAAAAATAAAAAACAAATCTATACTAACACTAAAATATTGTATATTTTATTTATTAACTTTTTTTGAAAAAAATAACCTGATACTTCCATCATTAATTAAACAGTAAACACTCTATCTATCTCGTCTCTCTCTTATCGCGACGCCCTTTCCTTTCTCTCTCTCTCTCTCTCTCTCTCTCTCTCTTAAAACCGCTGGAAATCTTCAACACCTTTCTCGTGATCCTCGTTCAGGCAAGACGATCCCGCGGCGTGGTGATGATTTCGGTGGCGATGATTCAGTGGCAGCAACGAGTCCCTCGACGACGACGTGTGGGAGTACAACTAAAAGGTTGATCGCTCGGTGTTCCTCATCCTGCACTCGCTTCTCATCTTTCTCTGCCTCCGCGAACATTAGATAGAGAAAAATAAACGCAGCTGTGAGAGCTTGAATTGAATGAGGCTCTCGCTCAAGGATTAGGTTTTCTCCACTAGAGACCTTTGATCCGATTGCCTAACATCAAGTCAAGTACTCCGCTCTTACAACCCCTAAATACTTTCCAGTTGCCTCCCTTGATATATTGTAGATTTTATTTATTTTTTTCATTCTGAGTTTTATTGCAGAACCATATCGATCTTGTGTGCAGTGTTTGGTCTTGGTCTTGTGGCGGAGTTTGGATTGACTATTCCCGTTGTGGTTTTGAAGCGGATTTTTGGGAAGTAGGATGACCGAGGAAGTAGGTGAGATGGATAATTTGGGGTTAGTGTTTCTTTTTTTTTTTGGTATGATTTGTTTTATGAATTAGTAGAAAATGAAATCATCAGTTGTTTGGTGTTTAGGCAAAAGTTATATTTTTAGGTATTGGAACTGTATGTTATGCAGCTATAGCTATTGAGATCTTTTGGCATAGTTCTGATATTAGAAGTAGGAAACTCATTTGCCAGAGATTAACAAACTATTGTCTCTTATTTTGCATACTCATATTTATGTACAATGCTGGATATTCATAGGGAGGGAGAGACAATAACAGAAAATCTACATAGATAAGCTGAGTAACCATGTTGCTAGTAACAAATTCTAAAAGATCTTTAGAAATGAAATTTTGCTTAAATAAATATCTTTAGAAATGATACTCAAAATAATCATAATAATAATAAAACTAAAATTGGTAGAAGTAAATTTTTATGGACAGCCTCCACATAAATATTAGTAGGCAAAAGCACAAAGGCCACTTTTCTCCAATCTCTTGATAGCTTTTAAATTAGAAAAGGAAAAGGGTGAGGGACATTGCAAAGATGGGACCTTGATATACAAAAGGAAGCTTTGCAGAGAACAAATATTTTCTCTTTTATTTTTCCCAAGGAAAGACAACAAGGTGGGTCAGACTATATAAGAGGATTAAGGGGAACTGATTAAAGTTTTGTGTTTGCTTTTCACAAAGAGGGTTTGAGACAAAATTTATCTGTTACTCCATGTTGATATATATGCTAGTCTTTTTTTTTAACTAATTATAGCATTAATACAGGCTAGTTATTTTTATTGTCATGACTCTTAACATACACATGGGAGACAATGAAATGGACAGTAGCATAAGAGGATAGAAAGAGTAGAACTGAGTGATGTTGTCTTCAGTGGCAAAACCATCACCTGATGTGTATGTTCACAAGCTTTGAGATTCTTGCTTGTCTGGACTTGCATGTTTTCTCACACATGGAGTCACATGAAGTGAGAAACTCTTCAAGTGTTCAACTGATTGTTGGATTCTGCTGATAATCCAACTCCAAACAGAAACTGAATCACTGATATATATAACAAGATATAATTTATATAGATCGATCTATAGGGTACTTAAACTGTCAAAAATATTTTGTAAGAATTAATTTTTAAGAAGAATATATAGGCCCACTGGGTCAGCTGATCATGAGTGAGTCTTACAGGTTCAAAGGTCATTCACTTACTTTAATCCTGATGCGCCTTCACAATTGAGGTGACACTTTCATTTTTCTGGAATTTCTTTTTATTTGCTTTGGATGATTAGCTTGTTTCTTTTCTTGTTACAATGTTTGAAATGTGAATTGCTTTAGCTTTGACATATTAAAGTTATTAATCCGGGGAAGTTTGTAATAATGCCAAAACCATATTCCCATAAGAGTTTAAGAACTCATATAACTGTTATTGTTGAAAAAACCAAGATTGACCTGCACAGATGCGCTTACATTATTCAAAAGTGAGCACTTAAGAATGTTTGTTAAAACTAGTAATGATTATCCTGACTAGGTAGGAAATGCATGCTTTTTCCTAAATAATAATCTTATGAAATAACAATTGCTCCTAAATCAAAATAGAATATTGGAGATGGTGTGGAGTATTCCTTTTGGAATTTTTAGGCAACCAAAATCAATATCTTCATAGTGAGCTATATGGGATTTCATTGATTAATTATGGAGTCAAAGGGGCAGTATTATTGAATTTTCAATTTGGATCATCTAGATCCAGTGGGAACATCAAAATTCTAGCTTTAACTATTTTATTGGTGCAATATATCTAAAATGTTCTGGTTGAGTCAATATCATCTGAAGGTGCCATATTTATGAAAATGCATAAATAGTACTTCCAGCATTTTGTATGGGAGTTTCTAATACTATACGTTTTATATACCATATATGAGCAAATGCCCTTATACTTATGCCCTTTAAATTGATGCTATAATCCTCTCATAGACTTCAGTAAAGTTAAACTGTTAATTTTTTTACTTTATTAATATGTTTTTCTAGTTATAAATGCGTGTTTCTAATCTTAATTGAAGTAGAATAGATTGGAATAGTTCTTCTAAGCGTCAGCCACTTGATCTCTGTTATCAAAAGCTTCTAAAAGAATGTCTTGATAAGATGGTAATTAATCTTAGAACATCCATACTTCTCTTCTTTTTTTTGCACTAATATCAATAAATTTGTCTTAGAGAAGAAAAAGACCATATATATTTAGTTGTATGTATTACTTACTTAAATTTGTATAATAACTGTCAAGCTAAGGCAGGAGCTTTACAACCTCAACAATCTTTCTCTTAAGTGTTACTTGGTAGGATTGTAGAAAGGGTTAAGATAATTATGTTATAAGATTTATTTTGGATTCTCTCAAGTTTAGGAATTATTACAGTGTTGCAAATGAAGCCTTTGCCAGATGAAGCTTTTGATTCTTCTTTTGCTCAGAGGTTTTCTTTCTTTTGGATTAGCAAGTTTCAATTTACCTATATTTATAATTTTCAGTTTTAATTAATGATAGCTTTCGATAAATTTAACATGTTTTGGTTTTTATTTAAGGACATAGTAGAGGAAGTTTAGTTGGATTTAAATCATGTTTTCACACAAACTTGAACATGGGCAACCACTCTAGAGTCAGGATTGTGAACCAGTCAAAACAGCTTGTACAATCTTGGCCCAAAGCTTTTCAAAACTTGATTTAGCATGTTGTGAGAACTAAGAGACCGAGCAGATCTCAAATTTGTTGTGTATCTGGTAAAGGTACTCAAATTAGTCAGTTTTCTCTTTCTGTCATGCGGGATCTGAGCAGACAAATAGGAAAAAAGTTTTATTTGACTATATTTCTGAGAAGGAACAGAAGTAACAGTTCAGGAATTATAAACATGGGGATATAATGGATATCCATCCCTACTCTTTTCATAAAATAAAATGTCTACTCTTTGTATTTGCACATAAAATATTTGGGTTGCATTAGGTTTTGCTTGCTTTTGGCTTTTGGCTTTGGCCAAAGGAAATTAGAACTGCAAAAGTTTTTTTTTTTCTTTCCTGTGTAGTAGTCTCATTTGAATGACAGATCGGAATTTCTGTACTTTCATCACCATACATTTATGCTGAGAATGAATTATCAAAATTTTCGCTAAAGCCATTGTTGGTGTCCCATAGTGACACATTAGGAGTGACCTAAGCAAAGTTAGTCTCATTCAAGAATTTGTGAGATATACTTCACCAGTACTACGTATTACTCGTTTTCCATTTGTTTTCATAATTAAATATCAATATTCTTATTGTTTTTGTAGAAGCATTTGTAATGTAGGATTCTTCAATAGAGGCAAAAGTACAAGTAACAATCAACAAGAGGAAGGCGGAAGTACAAGAAATGGAGATGATGGTGATGATCCTAGGATTACTTAAACATTTCTATTTTTACTATTTTATTTTGCTTGTCTAAATACTTATATATTGTAATGGTGATGTCCTAAATGCTTAAGTATTGTTGTTTTGCTTATACATTAATGGAATTTGTTGATGTCTTAAACACTTATGGAGTGTTATTTTTATTAAAATGTGAGATATTGTTATTTAAAATATATTTGAATTTGTGATTTGATGGTTATTGGTTCAATAAATTACCCATAAAATGGTCAATATTTTTTTTAATTTCATATTACAATTACCTAGGGATTACCCAGGGATTTCATATTATTAACAAGAGATTTACCCAGGGATTACCCATGGGTTTCATATTAGTAATAAGAGATTTACCAGGGATTACCTAGGCATTTCATCTTATTAACAAGAGCTTTACCCAGGGATTACCCAGGGATTGTCTAGGGAGTATAGTAGATTTACCAGGGATTTCCCAGGGATTTATGCAGGTATTACAAATAATTATGCGAAAGGATTTCCCGGGGCTTATCCGGGTTGGTAATTTCAGTTTTATCGAATCACGGGAATTAATTTACCCGAGGGGATATAAAATTATTTACCCGCGGATTTATTAGGTAGAAGGAGCGTCTACGGATGAAGAAATTAGGTGGGTAATGGTTTACCCATGAGCGATATAGCTAGGGACCACTATCCGTGGGTAATCCCTGGGTAAGATGTATTACCCAGGGATTTTGGCAGTTTTACCCACGGAATTGTCCGTGGGTAAATCGTTATTTTCTTGTAGTGACATATTGTGCAGTTCTATGAAGGATGGGAAAAAATGTCAAAAGGGTCGTCAAAAAGGTCAAAGAGGTCAAAAAGGTCAAAAGGGAAGTGTGCCCGCTCATCAACGCCAGGTGCTACCTGGTTCCGATCGTGGTGCTGTTCAGAGAGCTGAAGGCGTCGATGACAGCCCGCCATTGGGAGTTGTTTGAGAGAACTCCCTTTGCCCATTTCATGGAGCTGGAGCCTATCATCCCGGAGAGGGGGTCCCGGATTCCATCCTCTCGATGTACGCACGAGAAGACCGGAAACTTCAACATTGGTTCATCTCACCGGAGTTCCGCAGGATGTCGCTATGATCCTCGGTCTCCGATGCCACGGTCTTTGCGGTAACCTTCAAGACGAAGGCCGCAAGAGTGATTTCGGCGCAGTTCCCGAAAGCACCGCTGGCCGACCAAACCGCCACTCCATCCGTAAGACCCTACGCGATCTCGTTCACGAAGGGCAAGGGCGCAGGAGGAGAATTTCGTCAAGATGTTGGTAGTCTACATCCTCGGGAGCTTTACGCTCATCAACACCTCCCCGCAACCCCCGAATTGGGTTGCCTTCAGCACGCCAACGACTCGACACGCTTGGAGACTACGCGGGCGCAGCTACCCACAGCGGTGATGGAGGAGGTCCCCGATGCGGCAGTCGTGTGAGGGCCCGTCTTGCAGTGGAATCGGAAAACGCCAAAGCTACCCGCGAGGGCGCGCCCTAGCACTTAATCTGTGGTTCTACGAGTTGTCAGGGACCGGCAAGATGATACACTTCAAGACGACGCCGCGCATTTTGTGCTACGGCGAAAAAACTTCAGTGAAGCGTAAATCGATATTCGAAGCTTTGAAAAAGTGGAGGGAAAGAAGGTGGGCAATGTTAGTTGTTTTGAGAAGTGTTTATGAATTTCGTAATGCGCTTATCTTTTACTTATAATCGCTATTATTTTCGTAAAGCGTTTATTTTAATGCTAAAGCGCTTATTTTTCCGTTGAAGTGTTTTTATTATTAAACTTAAGCACTTATTTTTCCGTTGAAGTCTTTATTATTCCGTGTAAATCGCTTATTATGTTGGTAAAGCGTTTATTATTTATCTTAAGCGCTTATCCGTTCACTGAATGAAGTCTTTCTTTACTGTTCTTCTGCATGTATTTCAGTTGTCCCCGCTCACCCCCTCTAATTCGGCGGAGTCTGAGTTTATCGGGTCCGAAGAAGTCCACCCACAAAGAAATACCAAGGACGCTCCTTCTCGAAAGAAACCTCCCCCCTCGAAGAGAGGGAGGAAGACTGAAGAGGTGGAGGTCCCACTGAAGAATGTTCGGGTGCAGCTTCCAGAAGCGGCAGAGGACAAGCTGGAGTTCCTCATGGAGGAGATGAGAGCGCTTCGATCAGTGGTCGAAACAGTAGCTGCGAAGGTGAATGCCCAGCAGACAACGAACCCGCCAGAAGCTCCTGCAAGCAATGATAAGCTTGCCACGCCTCCGCATCGAGAACCACCGGAAGCACCTGCACCTGCAACAGATGCACCACCGGTTTCACCACCAGAAAAAGATGCACCTGCAACAGAAGCACAAGCACCACCGGTTTCAGCAGCAGCACCCGCACCGGCGGACTCTTGGGATACGTTGCTCGCAGAAGGGAAAGTGGCAAAAAACCACGAATCGCACGACAAGCAAATACGCCGCTGAAGGGGAACCGTAAAAAGCAACACGACCTCGCGACGCGCAGGTGTTAAAAGACCACGCCCGCAAGAACACGTGGCGACGGCAACCCGCCAAGAAAACAAATGCGGCGCGTGTGCCCCCGCTCTCCGCGCGGTGAGGCAAATAAAAGGGAAAGTCACCGAGGCGAACGCTATCTCCGTGAAGGGGACTAAGGAGGCGGTCATCCGGAGGACCAGTAACGCCCGATATCTCGAAGCGCTCTTGAGTCCCTTTAAAGAAACAATTCCGAGGTCACCAACGATGAAGGTGTCTTGTCCGATAAAGCCAAAGACGCCTCGCCATTATCCCGCTTTGCCCCTAGTGCTCCCGAGCCTGTGGATAATACAAACTTCAATTTACCCGCGAATAAGAGGCCTCTTGGTTTCAAACATCCAACCGCATGGAGCGCACGGCAATTTCAATCGCTTTTGAATCACGGGATGGACAAGTAAGACACATGCTAAGAGAATATGATTTTTTAGTTTTAGTCTTTGTTGCCCATATTTTTATTGAGTGTATTATTTACCTTAAGCGTTTATTATCATAGTTTTACGCTTATTATTTACCTTAAGCTGCTTTTATTGGAGGTTTCCGCTTATTATTTTCATTAAGTGTTTATTATCACCGTTTTCGCTTATTAGTTTCCTTAAGCGTGCAAATTTTTCGATTTTAAGCCATTATTTTGATTCAAAGTGTGTATTTGCTCGACTTTTAACTTATTAAACAAAATTTTATAAGTTAAATAAGCTGTATTCTCCTTAACAAAGACTTGGCCCGAAGAACGACTTGACGCTCGCCACACGCATAAGCAACCGCATCGCATGATCAATGGAGAGTTCGCTCCCCGGCGACGCGGATCGACGCCTTCGTAGTTATGTTGCAAAATGAGCTTAAGAAGTCGGATGTACCCCATACAAACGGAGGGCTTCCATTATCGCCCATAGCGTATCTGTTGTCACAATTTTCGAAATCATCGCACTGGGTCCGAAGTCGTTGATGAAGAGAGGAATAGAAAACTTCCATGACCTGGACGTTGTCCTAATGCCGATAATCGGCCATGAGCACTTCCACCTCCTGGTGCTGGAACGGGAAAGACGAGAGTATCTCCATTACTCGTCATTAACGAGCATAAGTTACGACATGGACGCGATGGCCATGGTAAGACTTTCCCTTATTATTATTTGTATTATTATCCAGTCAGTAATGCTATTGATCTAACAATAAAACCCCATGTTTGCAGAAATTGTCGCGACCAAGACTCTTGCCTCCACAGCAGAGTTAATGACATGTGAGAAATGGCCCCCCGACACATCAGAACTCCCCGGCAAGAATCCGCAGCTGGATTGTGGAATTTTTACCATCCATTTCATGGATCGATTCTCCGTGGGCAAGAGCTTGAACTCGACTTGGAAGATGTACCGAGGGGTGAGGCTAAAGTGGGTGGCGAAGTTAATATTAGATGGGATTACATGTAAGTAATATTTTATGTATGGCGAAACATGTTTTGTTAATTTTACATCCGTTCGAGAACAAGCGCCCGTAAGCGTGTATTATATTGTTCTTTTCACTTATTATAATGTAAGCGCTTATTCTACCGCCGAAGCGCATTATACCTACCAAGCGCTTATTATAAGGCCGAAGCGTTTATTATATGGTAGAGGCATTTATTATATGGAGGAAGCGTTTATTTTCTTTTAGTTATCGCTTACTAAGGATTCGCTTGACTAAAATAGAACAATTACAAAACAAAAGAAGGTATTGGCAATAGATTTAATGAACAACCTTTCCATTTTTTATTTGATTTAGAATTTTTATTTGAGCGTTTATTATTTAAGCGATTAAGTGTATTGTGCTGTCGAGTGTCGTGAGCCGTCACATCGTCCCGTATAATATGCGGAAAGACACGCTTCATATTTATATTAAGCGGAAACCCTATTTAATATATTTTTCTGCCCGTTCACTATAACAGACAACAAAAAATAACTTCGCAATGTCTTGGGACCCGAACTTTCAGTTTCATCAGTCTGCTACGATAGCGTTGCATGTAATTCTATTATGCCCGGCCTCATGACACCGACTACAATGAAGTGGTCTAATGTCGAATGCTTGCGACTCGATCCTTCTCCGTCTGGGTCGACCAGCCCTTTTCTTGGTCAAAGGTGGCCTCATACGAAGTTCCCGTGAGGCACCGGTGGGCCTATCTATATCCGGATTGGAAATATAGGCTCCTGGTATGCTGCGCTGTATGCCGATACAGTGAAGAAGTCATCAACATAAGAATGCACACTTGTGTCTTTTTGCATAATCGGCTACATGCGTGTTTGCATGGTAGTCCATCAACTTCCCAACGACGGCATGAGCGTGTCCTATTGCTTAAGTTCACACAATTACTATGATTGTCCATCACTTCAAATTGAACCCCATCCGAATCGACTCCACTTTCAAGTACCGCTTTGCTCCACGGTTTCTTCAATCCGCTTATGTATCTCAGGACAAAGATGACCTTCCCATAGCTTGCATTGCTCTCGTCGCTGATACATCATACTCATCATCTTATACCTACAACATCATAAACGACAACTCAAAAACGATAAACGCTTCGGTAGCTATAATAAGTGAAAACGCCGAAAACTAAACATTAGGTCATTTCGATAAGCGAAACAACAAACCATAAGCGCGTAAGACGTTTAATAAGCGGAAAGACTCATAAATAAAGGCTTAGTCTGTTATAAAAAGCGAAAACTAGGAAAAATAAACGCTTCGGGCAAAACCTTATGGAGTCCACCATGTTTGTCACAGGTAGGTGACGGGCGTCCCGTATCCATGCGTTGAATGACTCCGCCACGTTGGAGTACATCTCACCCCATCGAGGCCCTTAACAAATAATTACACCAATGCTCCATGTCGACTTGTGAAATAACCGGTTATTATTATGCTGCTGATGATGCGGCCGTGACCTCATCGACAGCATCATTGTACTCCTTCCATGTGCAGGCATATGCAACCTTAAGCAACAGGCTCCAACACTCATCCTTCATCGCCCTACCCATCGAAGCATTTGCCTTCAAGAAGTTCGCATGAAGATGTCGTAAGCAATACGCATGGGGGGAGGAAGGAAAAACCCTAGCGATGGCATTGATAAGCCCCTTCGATCAGTCCGATATGAACGTAAGGATCTTCTCGTACGGTTCGCCGTTGTCGTACAATGCATCACCTAGCGTTGACACAAACCATGTCCAATTATCATCAGTCTCATTGTCAACAACGGCGAACGCTAGGTGGAAGAATCCTTCATTACCGTCTTTACCAGTTGCGCCAAGCAACGTGCCACCGTATTTCCCCATTAAGTGAGTCCCATCAAGGAATAACAAGGGTCTACACCCCCTCCTGAAACTATCAAGTGAGGCCCGAAAACAAAAGAAACCTCGCTTGAATCTTTCACCTTCCTTTTCCAAAATCACAATGCTACCTGGGTTGGTCTCTGCCACCTTCTCCGCATACCACATCAACAGATCGTAGCTTGCAGCGTCGCTTCCGTGGAGCATCTCCCTCGCGACCTCTTTACCCATCCAGGCCTGCTTGTACGGCAGGTGAACTCCATGGTCACGTAATATGTCCCGTTGCATGTCCACGGCCCTATAGAGTGGTCGATCTTTGAGTTTCTGTATCACATGTTTGCTGACCCACTTCTTAGAAGCCTTTGGATGGGATGTCGTGCCAATCCCCCCTCCACATGTATGCGAGGCTGTTATTGTTTTGACACGGAATTCTTTAATATTACCAACCATCGATGCATGGACACGCCACTGACAATCATCCATCGCATTACGCAACGGCCACTCTTTACGATCATTCTTAATGAACCGATAGTCGAAATTACGCTCATGGCAAAGTCCCGTAAAGAATCCCCGGTGTTCAAAGATTGTGAAATCTCGACCGACGGTGCCGATCACAACGGAGTCTAATTCCAAGTGCTTCCGCATGCGCATGCAAGTCCACTTCTTCACTTTGTGATGACAAAGATTGGGACGGAAACCTCGTAGAAGACCAAAGTCATGAAATACACGCTTTAGTCGCTTAACAAATGGAATACATGCTTCTGAGAAAAGAATAAACGATGCGATCGTATAGTAAGCGGAAACTCCATAAAATAAACGATCGGCCGTTAAATGAGTGAAAACCGCAAATAATAAACGCTTAGGTCACATAATATGCGAAAACTCAAAATAATAAACGGTTCGTCGTTTAGTCAACCAAACTCCTAAATACTAAAAGCTTCAGTGGTACAATAAGCGAAAACTATTAATAATAAAGGCTTACACATAATAATAAGCAAAAATACAAAACATAAACGAAACAAATCAAAAGAAATTCTTCATTACGGGGCAACAGATGATCCTGCCAGGTTCCCTATTGTCACATCCTTGTCCTCAACGATCATGTCCACCACCATCTTCTTGAATATTCGATGCACCCCGCACATCCGCAAGAAATCCCCATCTGAGTCAACTAAACATATAGCCTTGTGCTCGTCTGGGACGACATACTTCACTCTCACTCGTGAAGCTTCGAGGCTCCAACGATTGAGGATTTCCTCCAACACAGACTGCCACGAGGACAACATGGTGAAATCAAGAACATGGCCTTCTTCTTTGTACCTTGCAACAGCAAAAATGGTTTCCATTAGCGAAGGTAGGTGAAGATCTTCAACTGCAGACGCTAGAAGGGAAGGAACGAGGAGATAGTATACTAAACAAGGAAGCGAATGTGGGTGAAGATCTTCACCGCAAGGTATGTATGAAGTTCGACGGACGTGCGATCAAGTGAGATCTCCGCCAAAATCACCCAATAGGGACAGGGCATTACGGGCATTTTTCGAAAATAGAGGCGGGATGGAGAGGGAGGGATTTCTTGGGAAGATTTGCAAAAGCGTGGACTTTCTGGGAAGCCGGAAAGTCGAGGGACCGTCCGGAATTGAGAAATATGCTCGGGACCGCATGATAATTTTTCCTTTTTTTCCTCTGCTCCTTCTCTCTCTCTCTCTCTCTCTCTCTTTTATTATTTCACATTTTTCTTTTTTCTTTTTTATCTCTTTTCTTTTTTTTTTTAAATTTCATCTCTCTCTCTCTTTTCTATTTCTTTTTATATTTCATCTCTTTTTCTCTCTTTTTTTTTCAAATCTTTTTTTCTCTCTTTTCTTTTATTGCTTTTCTCTCTTTTCTTTTATTGCTTTTCTCTCTTTTTTTTTATTGCTTGTTTACATCTCCTAGGGGCTTCATCTACTGCAGTGACAACAACATCAACACCGCCACACCTGAGGCAGTGCTCCTCTTCCAACGGCGGCGACATCATCAGCACCACCATGCTTTGGGGCGGTGCTCCTCCTTGGCGGGGTTGATATTCTTCCGCGGTATTACAATTGATCGACGGACCCGAGCCTGTATCCTTCGACAAAACCATTAGAGACAGACCCATGTCCGCTTATTCGACCGAGATTAATCCGCTTGTGGCTGAAAATGACGAAGAGGAGAACATGGAGGGGGGAGATTGATCTTTTTCACTTCTTCTTGGCCGCCATACTTCTTTCTACTTCTCCCTTTTTTCTTTCTCCAATTCCTCCCCTATATAATCAATCCCTCCTTTAATTTTTTTACTTTCCTTTTTTTTCTTCCAAGAATATTCAAAATCATTCATTCCTTTGATTTTTTCCTTTCCTTTTTTTATTCTTCCAAGAATATTCAAATTTGATTTTATTTTTTTATGTTTTGATTTGATTGATTTTTTCTTTCTTGATTTAAAATATATCTTGCCAATAAGATTAACATTTAAATTTTAATTTGATTTGATTGATTTTTATATTTTATATTTATTTTATTTTCATTATTTTTTGGAATTTATTTTTTCCCACATTGCCACAAGATCTGTTCTTGGGCCATCTTAAAATTTAAGACTTGACTCGAGAAATGTTCTCGAGTTATCTTAAGATTTGAGATTGTCTCCAAATTTTTTCTCGGGCTATCTCGGGATTTAAGATTGCCTCGAGATGTGTGTTCTCAAACTATCTAGAAATTTGAGATTGCCTCGAGATCTGTGTTCTCGGGCTATCTTGGGTCCTGTGGCTTTAGCCCACCTTGGGATCTAACCATATACATTTTTTTTTTATTTTGAATCAAAATATTTTAATTTCAAGGTATTTCAAGATATATTTCATTTGAAAATATTTCATCATTGGCCCTTTTAAAAATTGACACTTGTTATTTTCAATGCACACACACACACACACGCACACACACACACACACACACACACACACACACACACACACACACACACACACACACACACACATTTTTTAGACACAAACATGGGCCACGTTGCAGGATCGGGTGCGTCAAGATTTACAACGGCTCTTTTTGGAAGGTGTCCAAAAATAATTTATGCGGAGATTTCGGAGATATAGAAGAGGGAGAAGATATTTTAGGATCATGGAGCGTCTATATAAAGGACCCAGCTCGAAGGTTTGAGATGAGCCACCAGAGAGAAACCTAAGAAAGTTAGGTAGTGTGGGTATCGGTCAATCTAGAGTGGGTGTTTATGTATGTGTGGGATGAGTGACAAGGGAGTTATATTCATGTATTCTCTTCTTTTCTAGTTGATCGTTTACTCCGGGATTGACCCCCAGACGTAGGCTTGAATAGCCGAACTGGGTTGCCAATCTTGTGTCTCCTTTCTCTCTTGTTTGCATTGCTTGAATGATTGTTTGAGTGTGTGTGAGGTTGTGTGCTCTTGAGAGAAAAAGTGAGAGTGAGTTGCGACTTCCGCTACAACCAATTACCATATGAGGCATGGCGAGGTTGAAAACAATCGGTAAGCCACTTAAGAATCTTTGGTTGAATTGCCTATGCTTTGATAAGTTCTCAAAGTTTGTCAAAATCTTGAGGAAAAATCTGAAAAATCCATTTTTGTTGGATATTGCAATCAATCCAAAACATATTGGTAATATAATCCTCTTAGTGGAATAATTATAAGGAGAGATGTATTTTTAATGAAGATGCTAGCTAAAATTGAAATAAAAATAGTGACGAGACTCAAGTTCAGATCTCAATGGAGAGCGAAATTCCAACAACTGAAGGTGTTGAATTAGTTCCGGCAAACTCTCCTAGTCCTTTCGTGTCACCAGCTTCCTTACCATCAACTTTAAGAAGTAGGAGCTCATCTGTCTCACAAGAATCTTCTGATGAAATAATGCCTCCTACAAAGTTTAGATCTTTGAGAGAGATCTATGCATCTTGTAAATTTGCTCTTTTTGTTACAAGTCCTACAACCCTTGAAGAAGCAACAACAAAAGAAGAATGGCGAAATGCAATGAAGGAAGAGTTGATGGCGATCAAGAAAACTGAAACATGCGAGATGATAGATCTACCCTGAGGCAAAAATGCAATTGGTCTCAAGTGGGTGTTCAAAACAAGATATCATGCGCACTGATGGAACCATTCAAGCACAAGGCTAGGCTCGTGGCTAAGGGGTGTTCACAAAAGCAAGGTATTGATTTCGAAGAAACATTTTCTCCGGTTGCTCGATTTGAAACTGTGAGAATTGTCTTAGTGTTGTTTGCACAACTACTGTAACGCCCCGACCCGATCCCGGGACCTTGGGCACGTGTGCAGACCGGCCGTAGCCGAGTAGAGATGGGCCCCACCCGGATACAAGGCCTAAGTGTGTAAGCAGATAATGCAAAATAAACAACTTAATTTATTCAAAATAAACAGAGTTCAGCGGAAAATAAATAACAAGGGTTCAAGTACCCTACAAATACCAGGCCCTAAGGGGACCTACAAAACATAATATCTCACTCAAAATAGAAAGATAGACAAGGTCCTCGGACCTCCATAAATCACCCCGACCCACGATCGCTCGACTCCTGCGTACTAGTGTCCTACGCCTCGTGATCTCAACAGAAGAAAAACAAGTGCATGAGCTTTCAATGGAAAGCTTCAGTAAGTACTACTTGGGTTCAAGAAATATGATATCAACAAAACGTAATATCAGCAAACTCGGGGCGCCCACAGAAACAAGCCCTAGGAGTCTATCACAAAAATAAACAAGATAATGACTCCTAGCTAAGAGTTCCAACGGAAGCTCCACAAACGCCTCCCCGGCCGCACTCATCACCAACTCGCTGAGAAAACGACCATCCGGCCGCTACGGCCCTCGTCGTATGTCCGAGCGCCACCGTCTCTCATGTCGACATGGTCGCCGATCGACCCCATCGACCGGTAGGGACAACCGTAGTATCGATCCTCCTGCATGGCAATGCCGAGCACCGTGGTGTCCCGCCCCTCAATGTCCGCAAAAGAGCTCACCGCTCCATCGAAGTCCGGGACGAAGAACAGAACACATAGGGATTCCAACATCCCAAATCAATCACACATGCTAAAGATAGATATCAACAAAATCATAGAAGCATGTATGAAAACAAGGCAATGTGTCACAATAACGACATGTCAATAAAATCTCTGAAGAGAGGAAACAAGGCAAGTGTACTTACGAGAACAGACATGGCAATAGCAAAAATCAAGAACACTCCGAAGAGTGGGGTAGTAGGCAGAAGTACTTACAAAGAAAATCAAGAAAACCCATCGCTGGGTGGAAATTAGGCAGATGTACTTACATGCAAAGTATACAATCATGAAAGCAATAATCAATCCAAAGAAGGAAGATACACAAGGCAAGAGTACTTACCTAAAGTCGCAAAGTCTCGTGCTCCACGGGACTTCCCGATGCATCCAAGTCAAAATCTGCCAAGGGCATGTCTACTCTCAATAAAAGTAAACGTTTATAGCTACTAAATTTTACAATGCATGCTTTAACGGGCCTGAGTCCGGCTTAGTGGGCCTTCTTTCCTCTTGGTTGAACCCAACCCCAAACCAAGCCCATTCACGAGTTCCAGAATTAGTTAATTGTAATATCAACTAATTTACTCATTTCTTTATTCTCTAATAAATCAATTAATTCTTTACTCCCGATTAATTGATTTTCAATTAGTTACTTGATAACCCATAGTTGTTCTTTAAACATCTAATAAATTAATTTAGCAAAATTAATTAACTCAACTAATTAACTGCTAATTAATTATTCTCACATCCTGTTAATCAAGGAAGTACCTCATCATATCAATTTTGAATTCCTTGATTTATACTTTCGTTGACTAACATAGTTAATTAATTAATTATCCCAAATTAATTAATTTCTAGTCAACCTATTATTTAGTGGGATCAAAAATTTTAGTTGTCAACCAAGTAGATTGGATTTTATAACTAATTAACATAATCTCCTTTTTAATTAGTTAGATCCAAAAAACTAGTTAATCAAGACAACTAATTATCCAATTAGTCATTCAACTAATTGTCTTTCAATTAATCATCCAACTAACCATCTAGTTATTCAACTAATTAATCCTTTAATTAATTATCCAAATTAATCAATCTCTAATTAGTTAACTTACTAATCACATAATTATCAATTAATTAAACCAATTAATTGAAATACTTACTAATTAGTTAACAGTTAAATAAAACTAACATTTTAATTAATCCTTTAATAACCAACTAATCTAACGGTTTCTCTCTCTCTCTTATCTCCTTCTCAGGCCGAGACTTCGCCGGAAGTGAAGGCGCGCCCGCCACCGTGGTGGAGTTGCTGTGACCGTCCGGTCGTCGCCGGCGAGTTTCCAGACGGTCCGTGGCCAGAGTCACCCTCCGCTCCGCTCCTTTTCTCCCCTCGATTCACAAAGCATCGGCTAAGTCCCGAGCATCCCTCACTGGGCGTTCAAATTTCGACGGAGACCAACAAGGAACGCCAGGTTCTCCTGGCCCGGCCGCCCCTAGCCACGGTTCTAGCATGCATGCTCGATAAAATCAGAAGAGAAGAGGAACCAGAACTCACCGGAGTCGGCGAGGGTACGCTCGCGAAGCTACACTGCTCAACGGGATAGAGCAGGGGCGACAATCCTCCCCTCTTCTCCGCACTCAGGTCCTGGCGACAGGATACCTTCAGTCCCCCTCCTCTCCTTTGATCTCCCTCAGTGTTGGTGGCTCGCCGTCGGACAGTGGTGGCGCTGATGCCCAAACAGCACTGTTTCGGTCTGTTCTTATAGGAAGCTGAGGGGTGGATCGCGATCCACTGATTCGGAGTCGAAATCCAGGTTTCTATGTTTGATTAGCAATCAATTATCGTGTTTTCCTTTTCAGGTTGCCTGGAGATCGCGGTGGCGCTTGAAGATCAAGAAGAAGAACAAACGCCTCGAGATTGGCTCCTCCATCAAATCTAATCGGTTGGGAGCCGCACCGCACTTGAGGGCTCCCACACGCCATCTTTATGCGGTGAATCGGAGGGTCCAAACGGTGCCTCGCGATCGGCATTCATGCATTTATCAAATTGCACTGCTCGGCCCCTTCTATAGAGGCTTTTCTCTGGTCTTTTGCACTAAGGCCCCTCTGCTTCACAAATTCACCCTTTGGTCCCTGGAGTGTGAGAGAGGCACTATTTCATTAAGGTCCCTTATCTCTTCTAGTTTACATTCAGGTCCTTCACCAGAGACATTATCTTTTACCTTGTGGTCCTCAACTTTTAATGAAATTCTTATTTAGTCCTTGGCGGCCTATTAATTTAAATTCATAATTTAAATTGATTTCCTTCTCCTTCCTTAAATAAACCTAATCAAACCATC
The DNA here is from genome assembly GCA_026586065.1 of Dioscorea zingiberensis. Lineage (NCBI taxonomy): Eukaryota > Viridiplantae > Streptophyta > Magnoliopsida > Dioscoreales > Dioscoreaceae > Dioscorea > Dioscorea zingiberensis. The sequence continues at coordinate 64,265,838 of CM048818.1, forward strand.
TTAGAATATTCTCAAATTAAATTAAATCAATCTTAATTTAATCTAATTCTCCCCATTACCATTTTGGACCAATCATGATCAATTTAAAATAGTTTCCTAATTTAATTAAATTGGTCACTTCCAAATTTAATTAAACAAATACCTAATTTACTTAAATGAATTATTCCATAACCTATTAATTCTTTTTAAACTCTCTCATGGCCATTTTACCAAAATGCCCCCTGGAGCTTGTAAATCCCCAAAATGCCCCCCTTTTGCATTTTAATTAAGAAATTAATTTAGAGGGAAAAATTTAAATCCTTTATTTTACTCAGAAAAATCTTGGGTTTTACAACTACATTGGCATGTTTATCAATTCGACAAGTCTGGGTTTCTAAATGGAGACTTGCAAGAAGAGTTTTATGTCGCTCAACTTGAAGGGTTCATAATCGAAGGCAAAGAAACAAAGGTGTACAAGTTGAGAAAGGCACTCTATGGGCTAAAACAAGCTCCACGGGAATGGTATAGCAAGATTGATAGCTACTTTCATCAAAATGGCTTCACAAAAAGTGAAAATGAGCCCACCCTCTACAAGAAGAAGCAAGGTAGTTATCATTGTCTGTCTTTATGTTGATGATATTATATATATAAGCTCCTTTGATTCTCTTGTGGTTGATTTTAAGTCTAATATGATGAAGAAATTTGAGATGTCCGACATGGGTTTATTGCTTGGCCTTGAGGTGAAGCAAGGAGTTGATGGAATTTTTATCTCACAAAGAAAATATGCAATAGATCTTCTCAAAAGGTTCTACTCACTCAATAGCAAACCAGCTACTATACCCATGAATATGAATGAGAAGTTGCAACTTGAAGAGGAGGCTGATGCAAAGAATTTCAGAAGTTTGGTTGGATGTTTGATTTATCTGACTCATACTGTGCCAGATATTACTTTCTATGTTGGTGTAATTTCTAGGTTCTTGCAAAATCCCACAAAACATCACTTTGGAGCAACAAAAAGGATCTTATGATATGTTGCTGGAACCACAAATTATGGTATTTGGTATACTCATGTTTCAAACTTCAACCTTTACGGGTTCACTGAGTGACTAGACGAGTTCATTGAATGATCGAAAGAGCACCTCAGCTAGTGTTTTCAATCGTGGGTCGGGAGCAATCTCATGGAGTTCAAAGAAGCAAGCTACAACAACATTATCCTCTTCAGAAGCAAAGTACATTGCAGCAACTTTAGCAGCCTGTCATTCTGTCAAGCAATTTGGTTTAGAAGAATTCTATCAGATCACCACCAAAACCACCAAAAGCAAGATGGTGCAATCGATATTTTTCGTAATAACACGGCAACAATTACAATGACAAAAAAAATCCAACTTTTCATAAAAGGACTAAACATATCGATATTCATTTGCACTTTATTTGAGACTTGGCTGCATGTAAAGAAGTTGTACTAAAGCATTGCAGTACGCATAAACAGGTGGCGGATATTCTGACAAAATCACTTCCAAGAGATAAGTTCGTCTGTTGGCACTCAAGGTTTTTGCAACTTCGAATCAGTGGAGAGTGTTGAAGAATGATTCAAAATAGAGGGTCCACGTTTTGCATCACTCTATACCCTAGTTCCTAGCAAGTTGTGGGGTGTTAGCCCACCCACGTTTGTGACTTTGTTCACGTGCTTTATTTCTATGTAGTTGGGGTAATGGGGTAATGTTACTTCCTTTTTGTAAGTCTATATATAGGTAATAGTCCCCTTGTTGAAGTTAATATTAAAGTAATAAGACCAATTCAACAAAAGTTAAAAACCTCTTTCTCAATGTTTACTATTTCCTCTCTGTTTCTAAAGCAAACTTGTCCTTTTTCCTGTTGGAGATTAATTCAAAACTAGATTTAGTTTTTAAGATTTTATCTTTTAGTAGAATTTTATCTATTAGTTAATTTGTTATTTAGTTTATTAATTAGGGAGATCTTATCTGATCTTATCTATATATTTTTGAATGAACTTTGTAAGCCTATATAAGTAGGTTACTTGGATGAATTTCTATGGAATAAAATTTCTGATATTTTGAGTTATTTTTCTCTTCATCTTTCTTCTTCCATCTTCCTTCTCAAATTTCAACATGGTATCCGAGCCATATAGATCTTGAAGGACCTGTGAGTGCAAGGCTTTATTCATCATGGCGTCTAGCAATGCATCCTCTATCTCACCACCAATTTTCAATGGAGAAAACTATCAAGTTTGGGCTGTCAAGATGAAAGCTTATTTGAAAGGTCTTGGCTTGTGGCAATCGGTTGAAGATGAAAAGAGCATACCACCTTTAGAAGACAATCCAACACTCAATCAGATCAAGGCTCATGCAGAAGAAGAAGCAAAAGCCTCAAGGGCTTTATCATTTATTCATGCTGCTGTATCAGAATCAATTTTCACCAGAATTATGACTTGTGAAACAATGAAGGAAGCTTGGAATATGCTAAAGGAACTATATGAAGGCAATGATTATACAAGACGAATGCAAGTACTAAATCTCAAAAGAGATCTTGAGATTCTAAGCATGAAAGAAAAGGAGAGCATACAAGAGTATTTTGATAGGTCAGCGATTGGTAAACAAAATTAGACCGATGGGCTTAAGAGCTACCGATAGCGGGATTGTTGAAAAAGTATTTGTAAGTTTACCTCAACGATTTGAGGCAAAAATGTCATCTTTGGAAGATTCAAGAGACATTAGTAAAATTACTTTGCGGAATTGATTAATGCTTTGCAAGCTCAAGAGCAAAGAAGATCTATGAGAAAGGAAGGAGCGTAGCAATGTGATGAATATGGAAGCTTTTCTAGCAAAGAATTCATCCTCAAAAGGAAAAAGAAGAATCCCTCAATGCAACCATTGCAAGAAGCCAGGTCATGAAGAGGAAGATTGTTGGCACAAGGGAAAACCTCAATGTTTCAAGTGCAAAAGATTTGGGCATCTACAAAAGAATTGCAGGTTTATAAATGAAGAACGTACAAATTTGGTGATCGAAGAAGAATCTCCTTTTTGAAGTTAGAAAGTAGTGAGTGTGATCAGAAGTGCATCATTAGTGGAGAGAAGTGCTTCACAAATTTTTTTTTTGGAGAAAGGTGCTCCATAAAGTTTTTGGAGAGAGGTGCTTCATAAAGTTTCATGTTAGAGAGAAGTGCTCTATCAAATAAGAATTATTTTTTTTATGTGTTTTGAATTAAGGGGGTGTGTTGGAGATTAATTCAAAACTAGATTTAGTTTTTAAGATTTTATCTTTTAGTAGAATTTTATCTATTAGTTAATTTGTTATTTAGTTTATTAATTAGGGAGATCTTATCTGATCTTATCTATATATTTTTGAATGAACTTTGTAAGCCTATATAAGTAGGTTACTTGGATGAATTTCTATGGAATAAAATTTCTGATATTTTGAGTTATTTTTCTCTTCATCTTTCTTCTTCCATCTTCCTTCTCAAATTTCAACATTTCCCAACACCCTCACCAATAACTTGCTCGGGGGACTGTGGCTTCGACTATGACCGCCGGCGCTGCTTCTTCTAGATTCATATGTACTCTTCTCTTGATCTGTGGCATTTGCACTCTTTGCAGTTACAATGAGGGTGATAAAATTTGCCGACCAAAATAACTAGACATAATTTCTCCACAATAAGTGTCACAAGATTCAAAGTGATCGTACAAAAAAATATATATATATATGGCACCGTCTAAAACTTACATGCAAGATATTATAGATCTTACCAATCATATACTATGATCGATCCTTTGTGTAGTAACTAAAGTAGATGTTACAACATCAAGATAGGTAGCTAACCAACCATGATAGATCATCCCACATAAAGAAGGGGACAATTTGGAGAATATCCAACAAGAGAAACATTCAAAACTATGGGTGGCGGAGTAATTGATCCATCGAGAATTTCTTTGTTGAAAGTTGTCTCAAATTCAAATCCAATTCACCAGTTTAAGTCCAACTCTAATTATGATTAGAGATAAGATTGATTTAAAAATAGATGTTCAATGATTGAGTCCTGTTAGAGATAAGATTTTGATCTAGAGATACGTGTTTAAGTCATTGATCTAAAGATAAGTGTTTAAGTCATATTCATATCAGAATAGGAGTTATCTCTAGAGGCTATAAATAAGACTCTAGTTTATTGAGAGAGTGTATCCCAAAGTCTCCCTTTGTATCTTAGAGTAGACCATTGACTCTAGTTGTTGGTGTCTGGCTAGAGAGAACTTTGAATCTGTGGAAGTAGGCAGTTTGCAGAACCACTTTAAAAAAATAGCTCGTAGGGATTTGGAGAGACAACCTTGCACTACATATTTGTTATAATAGATTGATTCTTTGCACCGCCGCTTGTGATGTAGGCTCGTTGCCGAACCTGCACGTAAATATGTTTCTCTCCCACTTTACTATGATTGTAATTTGTTTTTTTACTTTGATTGCTCTTTTGCATATTGGTGGTTGGTAGATTAGAGATTAGAGATTGCTTGCTCTTGTTCATCTGTTCAGTAATCTTTGTTTGTTGAACCAAATCCCTTGAAGGAAAGTCGAGAGTTTTTTGCACAACATTTACATATTTTTTTTTATCTAAGAAGAACAGATGCAGATTGATGCTGTTTTTTAGATCCATTAAGGCTTAGATAGAAGTACCATGTGCAAAGAAAAGAGGTTTTTTTAATTTTTTTATTTTTTATAATGGGTTTATCACTAGAATTTAAATCATGTAGGCATGTTAAGTGAAGTATTCATCTTCTTTTCTCATGACGGGTCGGGTACTTGTTGCTCAACTGATCATGAGAAGAATCTAACAAACCAAATTCGATCAGCTTGAAAAGATGCCTCCGATGGTTTTTCCACTTTCTTCTCAATTTCCCGTTTATTGTGGGTGCCTTGCTCTTCGAGAGATTCCTGGTATTGCAACACAACAACTTCAAGGCGCCTTAATTTTTGTCTGTGCGGGAAAATGACAAACAACTCTTCAATTTTTATCTAAATCTATTGAAAATATGCAACCTTAACAGCAGAACTGCATTCAAACCTGTGTTTTTCACTCATGTTGTCAATGTGAGCAAGGGAACCAAAATAAGTCAACACTTGGATTTCTTCTTGGTTTTCAGTATCTTCATGTTTAACAGAACCATAATAACTATGAGCAATCTGGTTTTCAGTATCTTCATGTTCAACTGAAACATGATACTTTGCCTCTTCCTGGCATCATCATCTGGTTCATAGCTCTTTCGATATTGTTGCGCCCTTCCCAATTACCTTCATGTTAATTACCTTAATGTTACCTTAAGGGCTTCAGCAGTGATCCTTCCGGTGATGCTGCAATAGAGGTCATTGAAGCTCTCCATTATGTTAGGTAGGGTTGCTTCTAACTTAATTTGTAAGGTAAGCAGAGGAATTCTTTACTGGAGCATTACTGTTATGAAGTATGTTAGGTACTAGCATAAGCCTTGCAACCTTAGTTGGTATAGGTGTTTCTTTAAGCGTTAAAGATTCAGTGAGAACATCAACAATCTGCAATTTCATGAAAATAAACTCCATACGTATGTACTATTACAAGAATGTTCTTCTGGCCCACGTCAACTTAAGAATAACATGCATTTCTCATACATTTCTTTAAAATCTCACTAAAGTAGAAGCAGACAAACACCAAAATAAGTCATCTTAAGAATAACATGCATTTCATCCATTTCTTTAAAATCTGACTAAAGTAGAAGCAGACAAACACCACAGTAAGTGATCTTAAGAATAACATGCATTTCATACATTTCTTTAAAAACTTACTAAAGTAGAAGCAGACAAACACCACAATATATATATATATATATATATATATATATATATATATATATATATACCCATTTATCTCCTCTCAAGAAGCACAGCAACTGATCAAAGACAAGACAGACAGAAAGATAAAATGTCTGAGATGGAGTTCACCACTAATGAACTTCTGGAAGGCCAGGCACGCCTATGGAACCTCTTGTTGAGCTACTTGAAGTCCATGTGTCTCAAGAGTGCAGTGGAGCTCGGCATTGCCGACGTTCTCAAGAAACACGGCAAGCCAATGGAGCTCTCCGACCTCATGTCGGCGCTCTCTATCTCCCCATCAAGAACTGACTCCTTCCAGCGCTTCATGCGCACTCTAACACACATGGACTTGTTCGCCGAGAAGCCTGGTCACGAAGGGAAGTATCTCCTCACGTCCAGCTCCCATCTCTTGGTCTCCGGCGAGACTATGAACGTGATTCCGTTCGTCAGCTTGTTCTTAGACCCTTTGATGAGTGACCCCTCGAAGGTCATAGGACCATGGTTCAAAAGCCCCAAAGCGACTCCTTTTGAGTTGTTTTTCAGCAAATGGTTCTGGGAAGTCGTCAGCGAGACGCCGGAGTTCAACAAGATGTTCAATGAGGGGATGGCCAGTGATTCAAGGCTAGTTGGCGACGTGGTTATGATGACGTGCAGCCAGGTCTTCAGGGGATTGAAGTCACTCGTCGACGTTGGTGGCGGCACAGGAACCATGGCGCGCGCCATAGCTCGTGCGTTCCCGGAGACTAAGTGCACAGTGTTTGATCTCCCTCATGTGGTTGATACTTTGAAGAAGGAGGACTCCGTTGTTGAGTATGTGAGTGGTGACATGTTTGTGTCTGTTCCGCCTGCGAACGCTGTTCTCTTGAAGGTAATGTATTTCTTCTCATCATTCATTGAAATGATAATTACACAGCCATTGTTTTTTTTTAAAAACAAATATGGTGAATGCTACTTGGAGATAAATGATATAGAAAACTTTTTTTATGAAAATCGCTAAATATTAAACCATTTTGTGTAAAGATTATAACAAGCGTTAAGTTGCATAATAAACGGGGGAAGAAGAATTGAAATGATATTTCAAAGTGGTTTTTTCAAGATCAACCATTTTGCACAATGCTTTTTTCAAGAATAAACATAATAATATTTCAAAATCTTTTTTTTTTTTTGGTTACTTTCAAAAACTAACGATGAGCAACAAACATGACACTAATAATGAGTATTATATATAATTTTTCCATTCTAAAAGATTATTCAAGAAAAAAATAAATTATTATATTTAATTTGTACGTTAATCACTGATAGCAAATGAAATCAAGCATAGCATAGGAGGTTATTAATTTATACTTTTGTTTGTTTATGAATCCAAGGCATAGAATTATGTTGTAATTTTAACATGATTAATTAATATAATTATTTTGATCATTTTCTAGTCGATTTTACATGATTGGAACGACGAAGAATGTGTCAAAATTTTGAAATGCTGCAAGGAAGCTATTCCGAAGAAAGAAGTGGGAGGAAAGATTATTATCATAGATATAGTTGTTGGTACTACGAGTGACAAGCATGCTCATACAGTGGAAACACAACTGCTTTTTGACATATTGGTGATGACTCTCCTAACTGGAAAAGAACGCAATGAAAGAGAATGGCGACATATAATTTTGGCAGCAGGTTTCAAAGACTACAAGATCACTCCAGTTCTTGGCCTTAGATCGGTTATTGAGTTATATCCTTAAAAACTAGGTTCTATGGTATTCGGTATTGTATTAATATAATTAATAAGATGTACCAACGGTCATGAAGACCTTTTGGTATTGGGTTGCTTTGCAAAGAGGTTCTGCTCTCTCGGCCATGCGATTATAATTTGAGTGAGAGTGAGGTTCAAGCTAGAATGCTTGATTGTTATTATGTATGAAAAATATTAAATAATATTAATGTGGGTATATTTGCTATATGTTCATAAATAAAGGTTTATGGGTTTATGCTTTTAAGTATATTTTTATGTTTTTTTTCCATTGATTTCATAATAATATTAATGTGGAATCATGATTAGAATAGATTAGGAGAATAAAATTGGTTCTAATAAATCGATGGCCTTAGGATGAAAATTACATATATTATAATAAAAATTTGATTGAAGATAGTGTGAGGAATGGAACCTTCTGAGCTTCATTGCCTAACAAGCTGTGAGGAATGGAGCAGAACTATATTGCCTAGCGGAATACAAGGAATGAAGCGAAGCTATATTGCCGAACAGCATGCCGAAGCCCTTGCCGAGCAACTGGACCGAGGAGTTCTACCGAGGAGCTGTCGAAGGGAATTTGTCGAGGAAGCGGCAAATAGACCGAGGAGCCTTCGAGCGAGTGGGAGCCACTCTTCTACACTTAATCAGCAGAGGAGGGTGATTGTGAAGCCATCCGAGCAGAAGCGAGGATGTGCCCAGTAGAAGGAGAGGATCAAGGGGGGAATCCCTAGGCGCTGACATTGAGAGTATGGCGCCGAACCTTGGAAAGGTAAAGTCTAACACAGCAGCCTAACACAACAGAGAAGTGACACAGTAGTGTTCTACAAGGCAAAGGCAGCTGTGTGTGTCTTGGAAGCTCCACCAGCAAGGAGTCTATATGAGGCTGCCCTCTCCATCCATTGAAGATGTTGTTCAACTGTGCGTTCAAGAGAGTTATCTTCTTGTTGTTGAAAACCAGCAGTGAGAGCTGTGAGCTTGTTTCTCCTGTTTCTTCTTTCTCCTTGATTCTAATCTGAAGTAAAGAGGGTGTGGGTCGGGACATAGGCACGTTGTCGAACCACGTTATATCTTGTGTTGTGCGGTTGTTCTTACTTGTGTTTGTGTAGGTTGTTCTTGCTTGTTATTCTAATTTGTACGTTAATCCTTGATAGCAAATGAAATCAAGCTTAGCATAGGAGGTTATTAATTTATACTTTTGTTTGTTTATGAATCAAAGGCATAGAATTATGTTGTAATTTTAACATGATTAATTAATATAATTATTTTGATCATTTTCTAGTGGATTTTACATAATTGGAATGATGAAGAATGTGTCAAAATTTTGCAACACTGCAAGGAAGCTATTCCTAAGAAAGAAGTGGGAGGAAAGATTATTATTATAGATATGGTTGTTGGTACTACGAGTGACAAGCATGCTCATGCAGTGGAAACACAACTACTTTATGACTTATTGTTAATGATTCTCCTACCTGGAAAAGAACGCAATGAAAGAGAATGGCGACGTATATTTTTGGCAGCAGGTTTCAAAGACTACAAGATCACTCCTTCTCTTGGCCTAATTATGTAACGCCCCGACCCGGATCTAGGAACCTCGGGCACGTCAACAGACCGGCCGTACCCAACTGGAGTCGGGCCCCACTCGAGTACAAGGCCTAAGTAAACAGTAGCAGATAACAAAATAAATTCAAAAGTTTATTAATCCATTAATAAACAAATACAAATCAGAGTGTTAATGCGGAAAATAAAGTACAAGGATCCAAAGCCCTAACAACACCAGGCTCTACAGGGTCATAAACCAATATCTCACACAAAAACTGAAAAGAGGTCCTCCGACCTCAGCAAATATCCCACCCCGACTCTCGCATGTCTCCTGAGCTCGAGTCACCTACTCCTCAGGACCTGAAATGAGAGAAGGGAAAAAGTGATGAGCTTTCGAAAGGAAAGCCCAGTAAGTACCCTGCAAGGATCTCAAGGACATAAGATGGAACATGATATCAAAAATCAAAGAATCATCAAGCAATGGGGATACACCCCTGCATAACAGATCCTAGGAGTCTACCACAAACATCAAAGAATCTGCACGACTCCTATCCAACAACAAATTTCTCGAGGCTCAAAGAGAATTCCAATAACAAGCTCAACAATGATTTCCCGTCGCCAACACACAACATCTGGCCGCTAACGACTATCCCCGTCGCTCCTCGGTAGCGCCACCTCTCTCATGTCGACATGGTCAGTGATCGACCCCATCGACCGGCGTGGACAACCGTAGTATCGCCCCTCCGTCGTGAATGCCGAACGCCAGGGTGTCCCGGCCCCAACGCTCTCGCAAAATCCGGAGCTCACCTGCTCCACTGAATCCGGGCGGAAGAAGAAACTTCGGTTGGCGACACCGCCCGGCCAAAGACACAAGTATCGTGTATCTCCATGGTCTCATGCCGCATAACAGAGGCTATGCTCACAGCACGCTCACTCACCGACGACGATACCTACCTAGTCAGCACAAGCACCACGAAAGTGCCTACAAATAAGTAGTCGCCTACCCGGGTGGCAAGCCCAACAGAGCATTCCAAACAAACAGGTAGTAACAACACTACCACAAGCACATCAATCACACACATACGAGGAAAGAGAGCAATAACTATCATGTATGTGCATGTATCCAAAAACAACAGGTATCACAAAGAAAGACATGCCAACAACTAGCATTTAGTAAATCAAGAAACCCAGACAATGGGTGGAATCTAGGCAAGAGTAACTTACCTCTAATCGCAATCCAATCGAACACTCTGAATCTGTCCCGTCGAAGTACCACGCTCCTCGACAATATCTCAGATACACAGATTTATACTCAACACACGTACAAGTGTTTAATAAAATTATCACTTATAATTCACATGTTGCCAAATGGGTCCGGCCCAATAAATTCAACTTAAACCTTTAATTAATCTTAATTCCTTAATTATCTAGGATAGACCCTTTATCCTCAACTTTCCAAACTGGCCCAAAGGCCCAACCTACTTGATCACCACACCACCAAAATAATAATTCTCAGGAACCTCAAAATAATATCAATGCAGAATTTACGAACTCACAAGCAAATTCCCAAAGAATGTACCGATATCTTTTGATCCAGAGGCCTGATCGAGTTGATCTAAAACTCATTGGAAAGATCATGTAATACGTCCCCATCGGATACCTACAGGTTGCCCAGCAATCCCCCTAAGTGGACAGCCAATCTGCAGCCATTCCCCAACTCCAATCCTTCACATAAAATCATAAGCATAATCCTTAATCGACTCAAGAACACAAGTGCACACTGGGCAGCCACGGCACTCCTAAACCCATATGAGAATCCCATCAACTTAATTAGACTAAACAACCTCTTAACCACAATTTTAAATCACTTTAATAAATTATTCTCAGCTCTATCAACTCTCCAAGTAGAGAAGCCACACTTAACCCAACTCTCTCTCTCTCTCTCCACAACTTTTAAATGGTTTTTTGTTCAAAACCCACGACCTGGTATGTATCTTTATTAATGAGAAATCAAATGCAAAACAATTATGGAATACATTCTCTCACTTTACTTTGGCCACCATGATGACCATTAAGCCATGAAACTCTCTCACAGCCCTAACTTGTACATGCTCTGAATCTTTTTCAATCACTATTTGCTCACAACTCAGTAGCCATACCCATGTCCCCAGCCATCAAATACAGTTCACTTATTTAATCTCAATCAAACTAACAGCTTCATTAACCAATACTAAAACAATAAACAGTATCCTCAAAATTATCTCTTCCAAATTTCCTCTGCAGACCAGTCCCAACACATGAAATATGGATGAACCCAAATCCTTTACATGAAATAACACCACATGAGAATCACATCTCATGCCTACAAGTCACTTCCTGCCCCTCGCATTCACATGAAATCACAAGTACGGCCATTATCTCTTTACCAGCCTCAAACCCACCAAGCAGTAATCAAGACCATCAAAACCACATGTTGACAGGCCTCTATCCCTTCTCTCAGAGATCAGTAGCATTCACATCCTTCTGAACATCAAACTAAACTCATCTCCCTATCAGATCATTAACCAGTTCAACAACATTAAATTCATCCAACCTCTTTAGTTCTTAATTCTAAAATCAACTCATCTTCCTCATGATTAAGAACTATCCTCTGCCACTCACTATGTGCCAAAAGCTTCAATATAAACTTGTTCATCCATCAGTCACAATTCATACTTGCATCCCCAACAAAAGCCATACAAACCACTAAGTGACTAACAATTCATTGAAACCTACAGAGTACCATCCCTGGCTTCTCTAATTCAAGATTCATCAACTATCATGAATTGATACTCCTATAACCTCTCCATGAAACCTCAGAAAAACTCCTGTAAGCCTCCACATGAAATCATGAAAACATAATCCAAAACTCAAACCTCGTCACACCTCATTGAGTCACATAAAATCACGAAGTCATAAACTTCAAAAAGAAAATCATCTCACTGTCCGTAAACACACATGATAAATCTATAACAAGACGCACACTGATCCCTCATAAAATCAGAACCTTCACTTTAAACTAAACCTCAACATCACCGATCTCTCTCTCATGGTCCTCCAGCCATTAGACTAAACCCTCAGAGCCATCATCCATCTTCAACAACCATCAAACACTTACTAAAATCTTCCTGTTCTTTCATGCATTCAGGTTACCGATTATAGATACTTGTTAATGAATCTATTTACACTTCAACCATGCTTTCTTTCTAGATTTAACAAGTAGAACCTGGCCATCAACATGGGTTTAAGAAGGCTCTTACCATCAGTACCTATGCCGTGCGCCTGTGACGGCGCTCCGGTGTTCCCTAGTGGTTCTCTGTCGTCCCTCGTCAAAGATGAGGAAAGATTCCCGCCGCCACTCCACGACATAATGCTAGGGTTTAGAAACCAATACTATATTTATAGGGTTTGCAAGCGATCAACACACTTTCGATCCCTTCGGTAACAGAATTTGAAATAAGATTTGGATAAACACTCACTTTCTCCTGTCGATTTAAACGTGGAGGAGAGATTTCCTACGGCGTCGCGTGGCTTGATGGCGGACGCGAGACCCAGCCCACTGTTGGATCTTTCAACTAAACATTTCCACCAAATCCCAATCCTTCATCACCCATAAAACTATTCACGTGCATGGTTAATCTTTACACTTTGCAAAAAGATCCCTCAAATTTCTTATATTCTCATGTCTGCTTTGTAAGGAGTCCCCTCAATTACCTCAAAAATCACACACAAGCCCAAATAACTTTAGCTTATGAGAGATGGGAATATTTACTTTCAGTCCCCATAAATATTTAAATCACACATTAGTCCTTGTTAGACCCAACAATTCAAATTAAAATTTAATCAACTAAATCCTCATTTTTCCAATAAAACCAAGTTAAGAGATTTCTTCAATCATTCATATATTTTATCTACTAACTCAACTCAACCAAATCATTTTCTAAATAGATAAAACCAATTACAATCCAAATTTGGGGAGTATTAATTAATCAAAGAATAACTAGAAAATATTTATTCGAAAATAAGTAAAAATTTTCTAGTAAGTCCAACTTTTGGAAATCTTCCCTTAGTAACCAAACAATTGGTTTAAATAACTAATTAAAAGCAAAACAAAAATTAACCCCTAAAATCCTGGATTTTACAAATTAGATCGGTTATTGAGTTATATCCTTAAAAACTAGCTTCCATGGTATTCGGTATTGTATTAATTAATATAATTAATGTGATGTGATTATAAATAATTTGAGTGAGAGTGAGGTTCAAGCTAGAATGCTCGGTTGTTATTATGTATGAAAAATATTAAATATTATTAATGTGGGTATATTTGCTATATGTTCGTAAATAAAGGTTTATGGGTTTATGCTTTTAAGAAAAATTTTATGTTTTTTTTTGCATTAATTTCATAATAATAATGTGTAATCATGATTAGAGTAGATTAGGAGAATAAAATTGGTCCTAATAAATTGATGGCCATCGGATGAAACTTACATATATTATATGTTTGGGTGAAAATCGGTTTCTGTAACGCCCCGGTTTTTCTTAATAATTATTAGTTAATTCTCAAAGAATAAATCGGGGTGATTTAAATTGTAAATAAAGATTTAAGTATTTAAAATAATACAAATGAAATGGAAAGTAAATTAAATGGGTCCATATTTCCGTCTCATTGGGCCAAGCCCAACCCAACCATTTAAATGGGTGACTAAGTTAGTAAAGTGTGACAATAATGAGAATTAATGGAGACAAATGGTGGGCATGTGACAAATAATATAATGACAAGTTAAAATAAATTAATGATTTACAATGGACATTGGTCAAGTGTGACAAATAATGGGTCAATTGAATGAAATGAAAAGCATGGTAAGTAATAAATCAAGTGTGACAAAACCACTTGATCTAAATTAAATAAATTGGGTATAAGTTAGACGAGAGATTATTCATCTCTCTCTCTCTTTTCTAATTTCAGAAACCCTAGCCGCCAGCCCCTTGTTTCTCCTTCCCTTACCCACGCCGAACGCCAGCCCGAGCTCCTCTCCACCGCACGTGCGGCAGCAGCCTGATACAACCACACCCATTACTCTGGTTGCAGGGCCTGAGGAGAACGAAGAAGACGTTGACCAGACGCTGAAGGAGAAGACCACACCTTCGCCAACTGGGACCCAGAATGAGAGGCCACGTCGCAACCGAAAACACCCACCCTGGTTGGTTGATTACCAAGTGGGCCAGCTGGCGCATCACTAGTGGCGAGAGGATCATGGTGGTGTGAAAGCGCGAATTCCTTCACGCGCTTTCACTGACGTGAGACAAGCGGCACCCAAGGAGTGGAGCAGTTGGTTTTGGAGAGGCGAAGGCGCGGATTCCTTAACGCGTTTTCGACTGCGAAGGACGCGTGGCGTGCGTTGAGCGGAAGAATCAACGTGGGAATAGGCGCGCGTGAAATCTCATGGCCCCTTTTGCAGTAGATTAGCTTTAATATTTCAATGAAAGCACCGTTGATACACCCTCCAAGGAAGGTATACCGGATAAGTACCACTTCGAGTGGGCACACACTCCAGAAGGATGAAGAAGGTGAAGGAATGGGAGAAGAAGATGAAGGATTGATTGATTAATAGAAGGTAGAGAGTCTCCAAATACATCAGCTGCTAATAACAGAGAAGAGGTACCTTGGCAATGGTTAATTGGCCTCTACCCACGACTCAAAAGCAGCTCAGGGGGTTTCTTGGCCTCACTAGCTATTACAGAAGGTTTGTCAAGGGGTATTCCAACATTGCTGCACCACTCACTGATTTGTTATGCAAAGATGCCTTTATTTGGAATGATAAAGCTGACGCTGCATTTGAAGCATTGAAGAGAGCTATGGTGGAAGCTCCTGTACTGAGATTACCCAATTTTGATACTGAATTCATTGTAGAAACAGATGCCTCTAATAGTGGAATTGGTGCTGTACTAATGCAAGAAGGACATCCAATTTCCTATTTCAGCAAGAAATTGGGACCAAAAATGCAGGCTGCTTCAACTTATATTAAAGAGCTGCATGCCATTGTAGAAGCTGTTCAACTTATAAAACAGTTGCTGCAGCAAGTGATACAAACTATGGATCAACAAGCCTATCTACGCAAGCTGCTGGGATTCCACTTCAAAATTGAGTATAAACCAGGCCCTACCAATCGAGCAGCAGATGGTCTTTCTAGAATGTTTGAGGAAGAGGCAAGAGAAGTTGGCAGTGATGATTTTGCCACCTTATACATGGCAAGCCGGCCCATTTCTACTTATTGACCACACTCAAGGGGGAGAACAGTACATTAGAGGATATGAGGGCGATGCATGAAAGGTTCCAGGAAGGGACACTTTCTTCAGAATACACAGTGCATGATGGTATGTTGCTATTCAAGCAGAGGTACTATATCAGCAATCAATCTAGTCTCAAGCTTCTGTTGATCAAAGAGTACCATACCACTCCAATGGCGGGACATGATGGCATTAAAAGGACTCTAGTCCGATTGGCAAGTAGATTTTATTGGCTCAATATGAGAAGGGATGTAGAAGACTTCATATCTGCTTGTGTGGTATGCCAGCAAACCAAATACCAAACTAAGGCTCCAGTGTTTGCTCCAAAATTTCTTTACCCATTCCAAAGATCAGTTTGGGAAGAAGTTTCCATGGATTTTATAACAGGCTTGCCAGCATCACAAGGCTATACTGGGATTTTGGTGGTGGTTGATAGGCTTACCAAATCTGCCCATTTTGCTCCATTACCATCTCAATTTACAGCCATGCTAGTTGCTGAAGTGTTTGCTAACATGGTGGTTCGAATTCATGGGTTTCCCAGAACCATTGTATCGGATAGAGATCCCATATTTGTCAGCAACTTTTGGAGGAAATTGTTTGAATTGAGTGGCACCACACTACATCACAGCACTTCATACCACCCACAAACCGACGGCCAGACTGAGGTGGTAAATCGGGGACTGGAACAGTACCTTAGAGCCTTCAGCCACAAACAACCTCGCAAATGCCAATTCCTCGGGTGGGCAGAGCTCTGTTATAATACCAGTTACCACAGTGGAATTAAGATGACTCTATACCAGGCTCTCTACGGTCGTCTTCCACCTTCGCTTCCAGTCTATACCCCTGGTGCTACTAATTTACAAAGCCTTGAAGAGATGCTGATCGAGCGAGACACAATGTTGAAACTTTTGAAGGAGAACCTTCATCAAGCTCAACACCGTATGGAGCAAAAGGCCAATTTCCACAGACGCGAGCTCGAGCTATCAGTGGGGGACCTCGTTTTGCGCGCCTCTGACCCATACCGTCAGCTGCCGGTCGGTCGGCAATCTCAAAAGCTAAGCCTTCGATATTACGGACCTTTCAAGGTTGTTGAGAGGGTTGGGGCTGTTGCTTATCGATTAGACTTGCCACCTGAGAGCAAGATTCATCCGGTATTCCATATATCAGTACTCAAACCCTTCACCGGAGCTGCAGTAACTCAGGGAAACTCGCTACCCAAAGCTTCAACCAATGATGGGCCGATATCACAACCACTGGTTGTATGTGCAGCACGTACATTGATGCAACAGGGTGTTCCAGTGCGCTAGGTTTTAGTCCAGTGGCAGGGTTGCCCGCCGGAGGAGGCCACATGGGAGCCTTTTGAAGAATTCTGTGCATCTTTTCCCCAATATCACCTTGAGGACAAGGTGAATTTCGAGGGTGGGGGAGTTGATACAACCACACCCATTAATCTGGTTGCAGGGCCTGAGGAGAACGAAGAAGACGTTGACCAGACGCTGAAGGAGAAGACCACACCTTCGCCAACTGGGACCCAGAATGAGAGGCCACGTCGCAACCGAAAACACCCACCCAGGTTGGTTGATTACCAAGTGGGCCAGCTGGCGCATCACTAGTGGCGAGAGGATCATTGTGGTGTGAAAGCGCGAATTCCTTCACGCGCTTTCACTGACGTGAGACAAGCGGCACCCAAGGAGTGGAGCAGTTGGTTTTGGAGAGGCGAAGGCGCGGATTCCTTAACGCGTTTTCGACTGCGAAGGACGCGTGGCGTGCGTTGAGTGGAAGAATCAACGTGGGAATAGGCGCGCGTGAAATCTCATGGCCCCTTTTGCAGTAGATTAGCTTTAATATTTCAATTAAAGAGCTAATTACTTTAGCACTTTTAGTGGCTATATAAGCCCTGACTCTTCTCTGTTATTAGCAGCTGATGTATTTGGAGACTCTCTACCTTCTATTAATCAATCAATCCTTCATCTTCTTCTCCCATTCCTTCACCTTCTTCATCCTTCTGGAGTGTGTGCCCACTCGAAGTGGTACTTATCCGGTATACCTTCCTTGGAGGGTGTATCACAGCCCCTCGGCCTGAGCTCTGCCATCAGCGAGCGACGCTCCTACACCGGCCTCATTTGCGCGCCCAGCTCCTCCGCGACCAGCACGGACGCCGTCCGTCCATCTCCGGCCAGCAACAAGAAACCAGCTGTGTTAACGAGCTACTGAACTTGTTGGATTCTCAGGTTGGTCGTGGTTTGGTGTCGAATTTATTGGTGGATAGATGTGTGGATTGGAATCATTATAAGTCATGCATGAGTGATTAGTTGTAAAATTAAAAGGTTGAACATTTTCTCTACTATATATGTTTAGAAATATGGATCTTGCACTCAAGGTGTTTGTTGAATTCTCTTTAAGAGATTCTATGTATTTAGAGGCTTGATTATAACCTTTAATAACTTGTAAACATGCTATTAGGTATTGAAGTTATATAGAGGTGTGGTTGTATGTGTTGAATATAATTTATGGAGCATGTTATAGAAAGGTTAATTTCTTAGATACAAGGAGATGTTGCCAAATTGTATTAGAGATCCATGGTTTGTGTTTAGTTGATTAATTCTTGGTCTTGTATGAGTATGATAGACTCTTAACTAAGGCATGGTTGTAAGAATGAGGTTAATGAGGCTAGTATTGAAAATTAATACATGTTTGTAATGGGTCCAGAAAATTAGAAACCATGGGAAGGTGTTGTTGTTTGAAAATCAAATGAGGCTCATTTTATGCTTGTAGAAATGTTATGAGAAACTTGTATGTTTTAAGCTAAGGTTTGGACTGTTGCTTGATAAGTTGGTTAATTAGAAAGTCAGCCTTGCTAATGTCTAAATGTTAATTAAGGTTGCATGCTAAGTGCTTGAAGAAATGCTTCTAAGAACCAGTTTGTTGAGTGCCTCAAGTAGATGTATTTATGGACAGTCCTGCAGATGGCTGTCCCCTTCGTGGGACAATCTGCGCTTTCTATACACCTCAATTCAGAGTGTGTAACACGTCATTGGAAAGGTCTTGAAGTCTTCTTTCTAATGAGCCTTAAATGAGATAAATCCGATTTACGGTTTTAAAATATATGATCATTTCTTTCCAGCTGCGCAGGATCGACAGATTTCTGCATTTTTGTTGTTGAACATTAAATGGGTGTTAAATCCCTTAGTGGCATTGTATACACGGGCAGCCATGAATATATTCTTAAGGTTAAAGATGATAGGTCTTGATGTTAGTAAAATGTTGACAAAAATGGCTTAACACTTGGTTGGGCCTCAATTTTCAAGCTAGGGACTGAAGTTAATCATGTAAATTAAGTTAGTCTAAGGAGATGCTTGGATGTGAGACCCTTGTTAATTCTATATTACATAAACTTCACGAGTGTTGTTTTCATGAAGTGTTACATGATAAATTATCACACTAATCTCTACTTGTAATTGCCATGGTGGCCTTGGTTTAAGCAACCACTTGGTGTTGTGACTAAACAAGAGAAATTGGGCCTAAACCTTGGTTGTGGGCCCAATTGACACGAGCTCTTTTTCATAGTAAGGAATTGCTAGTGCTAAGCCATACTTAAAATACAAATGGGTCCCTCATTATGAATGTAATAGGACCCTAAATGAACTACATGTGAATTGGGTCTATGGATAGTTAGGAAAATTACTAAGTAGAAAGTTCATGAATCGTGAAACTAGTATTCATTATAAATTACCATTTTGGATACTAGGGAAAAGGGGAGGATGTTCCGGGAGATTCGGGTCAAGCTTTATAGCAAGGGACCTCAGGTGAGTGATTATACTATACTTGGAATGGATGTTTCCATGATCGAGTTTTATCGTGGATTTGTTTTATATGATTTTAATTGAGATTTATATCGAGGTTTGTGCAATGTCGCTGGTTTGATATTATGATCATATTACTAGCGTCATGATTGTTTTATTCATGTATTGTGAATGAAAATATATGTGAAGAGATGATAGAAATATGAGATCAAGAACAAGAGAAAAAGGGATGTTAGAAATGTCGGCCAACATGCACCTCACGCAAGATAAGCCTGTTTATACCAGAAGATCGCTGGGCAGGGATGCGGTGTTACCAGGGAGAGAGTACCCGGTCCACCCAGGATTTGTCTGGTATCATTCCGAGGCATTGAGTTAGGGGTGCATCTGTGGTCGATATGAGACCTTTATGATGATCATGATATGCTAAGTAATGATTGAGATTGCATTTGTGTTCTATTTCGGTTTTGATGAAATGCTTGGCATGTTAAAGTGATTTGAAGATAATGCATATGATTAGCATTATTTCGATATTTTTATATCCGATATACTTATGTATATTCCTTGTATAGTGATTCTCACTCAAGTGAAATGTGCAGGTGTACGAGATTGAGTGTTCAGATAGATGGCTCTGACATAGCAGAGGAGGATAGAATCAGTTGTATTTGATGTTTAGAATCTTAGAACACTTCCGCAATAATTGTAAACCTTGTAGAAGATTTTAACTATTTTATTTATCATTTATGATTATTAGTTTAATTAGTATTGTTATAAGGTAGTAAAATAGACAGCTTATGGGCTGGGTGCACTCCCGACCCAACTGGTGTGACATCTGTTCCGGTTTGCGGAAAGAGCGTTACAGTTTCGATCCTAACTCCACTCTAAAGATTGAATTTGTTTTGAGATTGAGACTTAGAACAGTGAGGAAATCAAAGATAAACCAAGCAATCAAGAAAAGAGGCACAAATTTAAAGTGGAAAACCCTCAAATCGGAGAAAACCACGAGCTCTATCTGTGAAATCCAAGATTTTTTTGAAATAAAAGGATTTTAAATTTCCTCTAATATGATTTTTAGTAAATTAAAGTGCCAAAGGGCGTTTTGGGGATTTGAATAATTTACAAGGACATCTTGGTAAATTGATAATGATTGGGATTTATAAGGAATAAATAAATTTAGTTTATAAATTTATTTAAGTTAATTGGTAATTGATTTGTGATTGATTTGACTTAGTTTGGAAGTCTCTTGGATTGATATTAATTGGACTTGAATTGGAAGGGGGATTAATTTGATAATTGATTGAAGATAATGAAAGGAATTAGTAAATAAACATCAGCTGATAAATTGATTGAATTAACGGAAATATCCAAGTTTGGAATTACTTGGATTTGATTGAAAAAAAGTGAATAAATGGATAATCCCTAAACTGGAAATTTTGAGGGTGCCAGGGACTATTATATGATTTTAGAAAGTTTGGGGACTATATGAAACTTGTGTATTTCTCTCTCATGAGAGGCGTCTTCATATTAAGGCAGTCAAAGAGAGGGTTCGATTTGCAAAAACGCCCTAAAACCAGCGCATCTCCACCACCTGTCTGCTGGCAAACCGATCCCGAGGCACGTCCCAGCTTCTCCGCCTCCAAATGAAAGCACGCTGTACCAAGGATCACCGCTTAACCAATATGGTATGATTTCAAGCGGCCAGCTATGGTAAGTGGGTTCTCAATCAAAGGGGATTTCGATCTTTTCATGAGCACCCATGCCCTCTTATAAAAACCAGGCGTAGAGGTACCCCAAAGCACCGCTACTCATCCACTCCACCTCCTCCTCTTCCAATCGCCACCACCAGCTGAGCATGTACGAGCCGTGAGAAGTGGCCAGCAACTTTGGGAGGGTCACAAGGGAGTCGCGGCGAGCCCACGAGGGGAAGCAAGGCGTCACGGAGCTGTTCTGAGCATCTGCGGACCACCTCGCCTGATTCGGTAGTGCTAGCGGAGCCCTCCGAGGAATCAGAGAGCTCCAGTCTCCTCAGGTGAGTCATCTCCTTTCCCTTCTGTTCTTGGATGAATACCATGCATGCGGTATGGCCTCGTCGGGGAGGAAGAGGAAGGAGGAGTTCTGATTCTGGTCATCGGCAAGCCGACGAGGAGCGCACGGAAGCTTGGGGATCGTGGACGTCGTGAAAGGGAGGGAAAACAAGCCTTCTATTCTGTGAAGCGACCACTGAGGGTCTGCTGCTCCCGGCCGACGAGCATAGGGTGGAGAGGACTTCTGCCACCAAACGTCACCGGCGGCCTACAACGGAGAAGAAGATAAGTAATAGAAAATAATCTTGTATATTAGCTGTATGGTCTTGTCTAGGAAGCAAAATCTTTTCTTATTTTAGATAATGGAGTTTTCCTTTCTTGTATAGGCGTAATTTATGCCAAATTAGTTCCTTTCTTTTCGTTCTATAATTATATATACATTGACAATTTCTGAATGAAAAGCAACAAAGTTTCTCTCTTCCAAAACCTCACATTACTTCTGAAATCTTTCATGGTACCAGAGCCATGAGTGGAAACACAAGTGGTGATGTCTTGACCAAATTCACAATATCTCCATACTTTCTCTTGACAAGTGATAATCCAGGCAACATTATCACACAAGTTCAATTGAAAGGGAAGAATTACGACGAATGGGCAAGAGAGATAAGAATGGCGCTGCGAGCCAAGAAAAAATATGGATCTATTGATGGTTCAATAACGCAACCTTCAAAAGATTCATTAGAGATGGAAGATTGGTGGGACTGTTAACTCGATGCTTGTATCATGGATATTGAATACAATAGAACCGACTTTGCAATCAACTATCACATATGTAACAATCCGGGTTTTCATAGCACATATAATTGACTTTTTATTCAAGTCATACACTACTGATTATGAAATTACACATACCACAAGATCTTTAGTTTAGATTTTCAGAGATTAAGTACATTCCCATACTTAAAGCTGAAAATGAAATAATTTATACATCAATTTTATAGCCCACATCTACTCAGAGCCAGCTATACTCTTAACCGCCACGTCAATCTCCATATCCATACCACTCCAAGTCAATTATGTCGGCTAACCTGATCTGTTCCTGTACACTGAAATGGTGGGAGTTGTGAACTAAAGCTAGCCCAGTGAGAGACTACCATCGCACCAGTGTTCATTAAAAAAAATAATAGCTTGTATAGCATATATATTTGTCAAAAACATAACAAAATTCATACCGATCATACGTGTATAAATCTTAACATAATCATGTAACTCGTGTAAATCATAAATATATCAATCGCATCTAGTCCGTATGCACCTAATCTCAACGGCACTACCCGTGCTCATACTTTCATTCACATAACCAGCCTCCCCGACTGCATACCTTAAACATGGTGGTCCCACGGACCTAAGCCCCAACATAGGCATGTTTCAATTGGTGCACACGTAACATAGACACTGATTAATATACGAAACATAAAACGTTGGCTCTACTAGGAGCAAATATACATACATATCAAAAGTACCACTTTTTATAATTCATCGAAAAAAAACATCGATAAAACACCCGAAAAACATGTCAAAATACCCACTTTTCAGAATCCATCAATAAAAACATCGAGAAAAGTATCGGTAAAACATCCGATAATCAACTAGAGTTCATTTGTCGTCAACTCACCTGATAATCCTTTCTTTCTGGTTGGATTTCCCGACTATTGGAGATGTTGCAGTTAAACGGACAGAATCTCATCTAAAATAATCAATCCAAATTCTTAATCAAATTATAAAACAAAAGAAAAAAAATCAAAACACACTCTCTCTCTCTCTCCTTCACTGCCTACTCTTTCCTCTTCTCTCTCTTTCTTCCTTTTTTCCTTCTCTTTCTTCTCTTCCTTCTCTTTTTCTCTCTCCCTCTTTCTTTTCTTTTTCTCTCCTCTCCCTCCCTGATCGTTTCTCTCCACTTCTTCTTTTCCTCTAATTTCCTCCTTCTATCTCTCTATTTCCTCCCTCTCAATTTTCTCTCTCTCTTTCTATTCCTCCTCCCTCTTCTTTCCTTTCTCTCTTAACCTTTGATGCTTACGCTCGTTTATAGGGAAATGACAAATGAGGTGGTGGAGAGGGCAGCGGCTTCCACGAAGCTGCCATTTTTTTTTATAATAATAATAATTAATTAATTAATTAATTAATTGTTTTTGTTAATTCCTTTGTTTTCAAAATCAAGAAGCTTTCATGAAACATCACATTTATTTTATTATTTATTTTGATTTTTATTATCATCATTATTATTATTATTTTCTTTTATCATTTTTTGATTTAACCCCCAAACTTTTCTCATTTTACTAACATTTATATTCAAGCAAAAAAAATCCGGGTATCACAACATATATGGAGGCCGCAAATGATCTTTGGGATGACATAAAGGAACGATTTTTTGTGGGGAATGGACCACACGTTCATCAACTTAAAACAGAGCTGGTGGAGTGCAAACAAGGCGGTATGACAATAGTGAATTATTATGGAAGATTAAAGATGATATGGGAAGAATTGGGAACTATGAGCAGAACCCGACCAATATTCAAATGTGGAGGTTGTAAATGCAATATTGGTGGGGAATTGGATAAGAAACGTGAAGAAGAAAAGCTGCATCACTTCCTAATGGGATTGGATGATTCAATATATGGAACAATGCGATCCAATATTTTGAGCACCAAGCCATTGCCAAGTTTGGATCGAGCATATGCTATGATTGTTCAAGAAGAACGGGTCCTATTACAAAGTGAACAATCATTGTTGAGAGACCATTGCCAAGTGAACGGGTTTGTAATGCCATTATTGTTGAGCAGAACCCTTGGAAAAGAACAACAAAGTGAACATATGGCCTTTGCTGTCCAAACTGGATGGACTCCAAAGGGACGGACATAAGTTAAAGATAAATCCACAATTTGCACAAATTGTAACAGGCCAGGACATAATTTTGATTCATGTTTTCAACTGATTGGTTATCCAGATTGGTGGGGTGAGAGACCAAAAGGTAGCGGACGTGGACGTGGACAAGGAGGGCCTAAACAATCAACCACCTCAGCACGTGGCGGACCAGTTAGAGCCCATGCAACAATGGTGACATCACAAGAAAGCAAGGCAACTGAAGCTGAGACGAAAAGCTTAAGTGGACTGAGTAATGAGCAGTGGAACACGCTGCTTAACTTTTTGAACACCCAAAAAGATGGAAGTCAAGGAAGAATGAATGGTACGTATAACACCATGAAATGGATAATTGATACTGGAGCTTCTCATCATGTGGAAGGAAACCTTGAATTATTGAGCAACGTTAAAAATGCTCATTCTGTTCCAGTTGGATTACTAGATGGAAAGGAAGTCATGGCGGAAAAAGAAGGAACTGTGATGTTAAATAAATATCAGAAATTGAATGATGTGTTGCATGTTCCTAATTTAAAGTGTAACTTGATTTCTGTTTCACAACTTACTGAGGAGTTCGGTCCAAGATGACCTACGTCCACGGCCGCAGTAGAGTTTCTATTATTTTCTCTCAAAAAATTAGGGTTTACAAAATACAGAGATATTTATATAGAGTCAGGAAAACCGGGCCTAAAATCCAACACGGGCCTGGGCCTAAAATAAAAATTTGCTTCGGGCGGCACCGAAAACCCTCAAGGGCGCCCCTTGACCTCACTGAGGCGCCAAGCGCCCTCGGACTCCCGCAAGCGACGTGATCAAGGTCGTCAGGGCATCCATCAGACTCCACATGCTCAACAATAATGGCACCTCGGATCCTATTGATCATCTAAAATCTTTCAAAGCGGTCATGCTACTCCATGGAGCACCAAGAGATATTATGTATAGAGCTTTCTAACTACTTATGGGGGTCAATGCATATGTGGTTCACTACTTTACCCCCGAATATATATATATATATATATATATATATATATATATATATATATATATATATATATATATATATATATATATATCATCATCATCATTCAAAGAGCCGAGTGAGCTCTTCGTAGGTCTTTTCATCAGTAACAAAAAGCAAAGAAAGACCTCTGCTATACTGATAAAGATCAAACAACATGAAAGGGAAAGTCTTCTAGACTACATCCACTGTTTCAATATGGAAATGTTGGAGATACTTAACCTTAACCAAACTTTCATAGTGGCTGCTTTAATGGAAGGATTGCATAAGTCCCTTCCAATTTTCTTCCTTCAAGAAGCAGTCGAAAGACCTTGCTGACCTCATATCTAGAGTTGAAAATATATCAACGCTGAAGAGATTCAAACTACGAGGCAAGAGGATACCAAACAAAATAAACCGGGAAGGGGGTGCAATCCGAGTTGGGAACCTCAACAGTAATCAAAGAAACTGAGGTTCCAACCTCCTGAGGTCCATAAAGGAGAAGAATCAGCTTGGTTTCAAAATTAAAGTAGACAACCTTGAACACTAGTAGGTCCGACATCCTCATGCATATCCAAAACGAGAGAATTGTCAAATGACCACGTAAAATAAATAAACCGTCGGCCAAATTAAAAGGGCCTAAAAAGGGGTTGAACCACCTTAGTGGGGGAGATTCCATCTACCTTGTTGTTGGATTCGGGACCGGGTCCTCAAATGCACTCTACATGATATGAGTATCTACTGGGTGAGTTAGGCCTGCCAAAGATAATTCCTTCAGGGGAACCTGCAAACAATCCTACTTCTCTTGCCTTAATATTGTTTGCAGAAGTATGAAGGTAGGCTATCAGACAATGGGAGTTGCAACATCAGATGCGACAGGCAAAGAATCAACAACAAAAGGGGAAATACAACTTTCTGTGCACCTACAACAACCAGGACCAACTTACCTTGTCATCATCAGACACAAAGGGGGAGTAGAAAATTCAGAACAAATTCAATGAAGGTTGTGTCAAATAATGCTAAAGAGGGCGATTGTTTGAGCAAAAAGTACTTTAATTGGCATTATTTGACAACAGGCTAATACAACTAATGTTGCAACATGGATGGAGCTCACACAGGTTGACAAACAAATTGATGCAACTAAGGTTGCAACATAGATGCAGCTCACACGGTTCGAGTGATGAAGCAAATTACTGAGGTGGAAAATGATATGACATTTGGAGACTTAGCACATGATGGATTGATGGTGACTTGGCACAGGATGACATGGCACGCACGCACATGGCATGTGGCACAATCATGAAGATATTTTTGGAGAGTGCTATATTTAGAAAGGATGATTATGAAGATATTTTTGGAGCAGCCGAAGATATGTTTAGGAAGTCCGTTGATGACTTGGATAACAAGCTTGATTACAGGCTATATTTGGAAAGCAATAGACAACTTGGAGTGCAAGCCTAGTGGAGCATATGTTTAGAAGGCGGTTGCAACTTGGAGAACACATTTGCTGCATCACATGTTTGGAAAGTTGATACAACCTATGTTTAGAAACAAGATCCAGCTAGGGAGCAGAATAGAGTGAAGACTATATTTAGACCGAGTCTAAATATATTACAAGCCGAATTATGAAGACTAATTATGGCAACCATCGACGATTTGATTGAAGATATTGAAGACCTAAACTTGGGATAAGTTCGGAAAAAATCATTGAAGACAATCTAGGAAGATTGTGGAAGCCAAACTTAGATGAATTGAGACCAAGTTTGGAAGGTCGTGCAGCACCTAGGCGAGGTGTGACTTGAAGAGGACTGTGAAAATGATGTAGAGAGGTCCAGCCAGTTGTGTGGTCAAGATCAGGAGGATTTGACAGTGTTTGACTCAGACTCAGACCGGGAGGGTTGAAGATGTCACGAGGTTGTGTTGCAACGTACGCTGCAATCTTAGTCAGTTCAACAGTCGGACCACGTTACAAGTTCGGATGCAACAAGGATTGCAACGGTTATTTTTTGGTAGGTATTCAAAAATAGTTCCCGCAGAGATTTCAGAGAATCTAAAGTAGGTATGTGATATTTTTGAACGGTGGACGTCTATAAAAGGTCGATCTGAAGATTTAAGATAGAGCCACTAGTAGAACCTAAGATAGAGCCATGGGGACGTCTATAATTTGGGATGGGATTACTTGCAGGGCTTGGCTTTCTAAGTTTAGCTTGGGTTAAAGCCATTTTTGGTCCCTGAAAACAGAGCCAATGTTTATTTTCATCCCAAAAATTTAAAATTTGTTCAATACAGTCCACATCAGCATATACTGCCACTTATCACTCCACATCAGCAAAATAACGACCTAAACATAATAATAAAAAGATTATATGTATTTCATTGGTATTCCACATGACTGCCACGTTAGCAATAGGGAACAAAAATACCAAAATACGGAATATATAGGGACCCAAAATGTCAAAATATGCAACACATAGGGGCCACATTGAACAAATTTTAAATTTTGGGATGGAAATGAATATTGGTCCCAAAAATGACTTTATCCAATTTAGCTTTGTTTAGTTTTGTTTTAGTTAGGGTCGTATCGCGGCGGATTAGAGAGAAATGGACGGCTGGAATGCGTTGCATTGAGCTTTGTTTAATGCTTTGTTTTCAACTGGTTCGTGTTGGCTTTGGATGCTTCCCTGCTTGTCTGATGATTCTGACTCCTAGTCAAAACCGTCTCTCTCTCTCTCTACATTTATTATTATTTTATTATTTATTTATTTTCCTTATGCTCAAAATTTCTTATTTATTTCTCATTTTATTACACTCGCCAATATTTTTATATGTTTTTTATAAAATTAAAAATTCATTTTAAAATAATTCTACTGTCCTGTGTAGTATAATTATAAAAAGAAATAACACAGTAACATTTAAATAATTGTTTTCCATGTTATATATATATAATTCTTCAAAAATGAGAAACACGCCAAACTGGTTTAACTAGACATGCTTCTGTTTCAAAACACTAGTGACACGTAAAAAAAAAATAATAATAATAATAAAAAAATAAAAAAAAATAAAAAAATAACCACTAATGATGACATTTCCATATATTCCTCTTGATAAGGTTTTAATTGTATATTTATCCTTCTAATAATAATGCAAAACTATATTTTTTTTTTTATAAAAGTGGATAAACCACATTCGTTTATTGAAAATTAAATGGTATTACATGGACCCCTTGTTGGGCCTGAGGTTACAATCAGTTCCCTTGGTAGTGACCGACCAGGTCGATATCTTCAAAGTTCGCTCTCGAGGGCTCTGGTACAAACTCCTCTTTGGTGAGTATGAGGCTTCTTTTGATGTGCTTGAGCATTGGCCTAAGATGTGTATGTTAGGTGGCATGTGCACAATCGAGCCATGAGAGGAAGAGGAAGTCAATGTGACGGATGAGTCTCTTATAAACACGGCGTTTATCGTTGAAGCATCTCGCATGCCTATCCAACTAGGGCTCCAATTGACGATCATCACCAGTAGATTCCATCCTCTTCGGAGGTGCCTTCCCAGTTTGTGGTTAATTGATGTGTTACCCCATAGATCTTGTATCTTGGTGAAATCATACCCAAGGATGGAAGTATAATGGGACCAAATCCCCGCTATGTAGTGGCATCTGATCAACAGGTGGTCGATGTCTTCCTTCTGATTGTTGCATAGGACACAAAGTGTCCTTCCCCCTTGCTAGTTTCTTTTTGTCAGGTTGTGTAGCGTAGGGAGTTTGTTTACCCATGCCAACCAGACAAATAAATTGTAGGGGTAGGGGGCTTCTCATTCCTCCATCGACATAGAAGCGATGCAGGGATTTGACTGAGAAATCATGTGTGGGAGTGAGACGCCATTTTCTATGATCCATTTGCAGTGTTTTCACTTGGCTGAGGTGCTCTTGTAGCTCCTGCCAAAATACCTGCTCCCCTTGAGACAAGGGCCCCGGTTTGAGAAGTGGTGATCCTCTCTCATGTAGTTGCCTTGCTTCTCGGATCGTGAGCTCCGCTTTAATCCACAACTTTTGTAATTCTGGGAAGAATCTGCTAGGGCTGTGACCAATGAGCCAATTATCAAACCAGGTTCTGATTAAGTTGTGGCTGTCACATTTGCCATGGTGGGTTCTCCTATTGTTGTGATACCTTTCCAGAAAGGGAGGCTCTGTTGGGTGTGGGACGGAAAGGGTTCACCTGTGTGCCTCTGAAGTAGGCACGGGCGATGATCCTCCCACATATGCCGGTCTGCCCATTCAGCAGACACCATGCAACACCATTTGCCGAGGAGGGCTTCGTTGAAGACTTTCATGTTAAGAATGCTCCAACCTCCTAGATCCTTCGGCATTGTAAGGGTCTCCCATTTGACGAGACGGTAGGCCTTTGAGTCCGGGTTGGCTCATCTCCAGAGGAAGTCTCTTCTGATACCTTCAATGCGTCGGAGTACCCACTGTGGTAATTTGTACATGGCAATCCAATGATTTGGGATTGCTGAGAGGATTGATTAAGCATGGTAATGTGATCTCCTATTGACATCAACCTACCTTTCCATGAGTTAAAAACTTGATTTTCCCTTACAACTTGAGGAAGCAAATGCAATAAAATAAAAAAATAAATAATTTTCAAGGTTTTATTTTGAAAAAAGGGGCATAAATTTCACTAGTTTGCATTTTTTTCCCTGATAAATAAATATGTAATTATAAGTTAATCATTAATATTGAAAAGTAATTTAAGGATAAGATATAATAAAAAGCAGCCAAAGCCTATCCATTATGAAGGCCTCGTTTCATGGCCGAGAGTTGGGTTTGTATAACAGTGGACAAGCGGAGTCCAATAACAAATTCGGATCCGTCCAACGACCCGCATTTTGCCCGGACTCCGGCCCAGTTATACTAGCGGGGCCTAAAAAATTGACCTGTTTTGAAAAATACATTAATTTAATTTTGATTTATAGACATATAAAATAAGATATATAGATACAGAGAGACAGAGAACCTAGCAATGAGACATGAGATTAAAAGCCAAGAAATATTAGACTGATGATGCTGCCACTGAAATGAGGATGATATTGTAAACGTGTTCTTCTTTTTTTAAATAAATAACGTGTGAATAGTTCTTGTTGTGTCTTGTTGTGCTTTTACTGTACATATAGCTAGAGATGTAAACCAAACGGGAGGATCAAACTCAAACATCATACTTATCACCACTTATAGAATGCTAACAAAAGAGAACTAAAATAGTTCTTTGGTCGTCGTTATAAACCCTACTTAATTATCTCCAAGCAACCAGAGTCAGAGAATGGAGGAGCTAAGCCTCTACCACTTGCTGGCCATCTTCTTCACAGCTCTCGTCTTCATCTAAAAACACCTTCTCCAACTCAAACTCTCCAAACCCCTCGCCATCCCAATCCTCGGCCACCTCCACCTCCTCCGAAACCCAGTCCACCAGTCCCTCGCTAGCATCGCCGCCAAGCACGGCCATGTCCTCCGTCTCCGCTTCGGCTCCCGCCCAGTCCTCGTCGTCTCCTCCCCCTCCGCTGCCGAGGAATGCTTCACTAAGAACGACATCATCTTTGCCAATCGGCCTTGCATCCTCTCCGCCAAGCAATTGTGGTATGACAACACCGCCTTTGTCTTCGCCCCCTTCAATCCTCGCTGGAGAGCTCACCGCCGTTTCACTTCGCTCCACGCCCTATCCCCCTCTCACCTCTCCAAACTCCAGTCCGAGATCCATCTCCTCCTCCGAGGACTCTACTCCGATGACAGAGAAGGGTTTCAGAGACAGAGATAAGGTCTTGGTTCTTCGAGCTAACGGTGAACTTGGTGATGGGGATGATCACAGTGAAGAGGTATTCCGGGGAGGAGAAAAGAAGTATTATAAAGTTACTAGAGGAAATATTTCTTTTTAGTGGAGCTACGTCAATGGAGGACTTCGTGCCACTGGTGAGGTGGCTAGGGTTCAGTAGCATGAGAAGGAGAATAGAGACAACTGCGAAGGAGTTGGACGAGTTTCTACAAGGGTTAATAGAGGAAAGGAGGAAGCTGGGCATTTGGAAGGAGAGCAGTAGTACCATCATTGATATCATGCTCGCTTTGCAAGAGAAAGAACCAGAGGACTACAACGACGTCTCCATTAAAGGGATTTTAGAGGTACTATTACTAGTACTACTACCCTTCAATAATCTTTCACTCTTCGTCATTAAAGAACTCATATATATATAGATCGATCACAAGCTTGTTTTGTGAACACAGTCATTGATTACTGGTGGAATGGAGACTACACCAGGAACGATGGAGTGGACGATGGCCTTGCTGCTCAACCATCCAGAGGCAATGACGAAAGCCAGAGCTGAGATTGAAGAACATGTTGGTCATGCTCGCTTAGTGATGGACTCTGATATCTCTAAGCTTCGGTATCTAAACAATGTCATCAAGGAAACTCTAAGACTCTTTCCAGCAGGGCCTTTGCTTATACCGCATGAATCATCAGAGGATTGCACTGTTGCAGGGTTACACGTTCCCAAAGGAACAATGCTCTTGGTGAATGTTTATGCGATGCAACGAGATCCGGAGCTCTGGGAGGATCCACTGGAGTTCAAACCAGAAAGGTTTGATGCTGAGATCAGTAACGGAGATCAAGGTTACAAGTACAAACCTTTTGGGTCTGGAAGGCGGAGGTGCCCGGGAGAGACCATGGCTTGGAAGGTGATGGGGTTGACTCTAGCTACTCTGATTCAGTGCTTCCAATGGGAGCGTGTTGGAGAGGAGGTGGTTGACTTGAGTGAAGGAATGGGGCTTACCATGCCCATGACTACACCCATGGAAGTCATGTACAAGCCCTATCCAGATATGCTGGGTGTTCTGTCCCAACTCCAGTAGTCATATCTTTACATATGATGTTGCTACTACTTAAATAAAATCTGTAATAACTCACTATATAGACTTCATGCAATAAACCTTTACAAGGTTAGTAGATAGAGATGTACTTCTAGTTCTAAAGAGATGGTCAAACTCAAATAGCATACTTATACACCAGTTATAGGACCAGAATAAAATATGGTCCTCAATATCACACACTGCAAGCCTACGGAAAAATTTTCCGTTGGAACATTCCGTTGGAAACTTCCGACGGAATTTAGTTTCGTCTTGTTCGGTTGTTCTGAGTCTACTGACTGATTTTATACTGATTTGCGACAAAAATTCATATGTTGGAAAATTTCCGTTGGAAAAAATTTTTAGCGTCAAAAATTTTATTACCGCCATTTTTTCCAATGGATTTCTATAAAAAAAATTCCAACAGAACAATTCCGTTAGTAATCTATCGGAATTTTGCATTAAAAAAAGTCATTTTCCAAAAAAAAAACATATATTTTAATCTTAATCAACATATTACATATTTTCATTATATTGAAAATAATTTATATATTATCTTTATTCTCAGTCAACTTAAAGTTAATACCCTCAATGTTAACTATATAACCTAAGAGCATTTCAAAATAACCATGGTTTTTTTAAAAAAAATTAATAATAATATATTTTAAAAATATATATTGGCAAAAGGAAAAGAGAAAAAATTATTAAATTGATTACGTAAATATAATTTATAGATTTCTAGGAACATGAAAAACTTATGGATTTTATATAATGGTTAATTTTTACAACTAAAATTTGTGACTAGAGAAGTATATATGCAATTATGGAAGTTCATGAGGTTATGAATTGATGCAGGAGACCTCGCATCAAACGATGTTAAGTTGCCTAATTGCATGATGCAGGTTTTAAGATATTACGAGTTGGCATATCAACGTAAAGGAGGGAAATAATCAAACTAATCTAGTGATTGGGGCAGTTTTTAGTATGGTTGGTTTTAGCTAACATAACTTTTAGCTTCTTGGTGCCT
The DNA here is from genome assembly GCA_026586065.1 of Dioscorea zingiberensis. Lineage (NCBI taxonomy): Eukaryota > Viridiplantae > Streptophyta > Magnoliopsida > Dioscoreales > Dioscoreaceae > Dioscorea > Dioscorea zingiberensis. The sequence continues at coordinate 64,298,924 of CM048818.1, forward strand.
AATCATGCGTTTAACCTTAATTTGAAAAGCTTGTTTCAAATACAAGCACCAAATGGTCCCCAACTTAATTCTATATGCATCATTTTTGTGCTAAATTCCGTTGATTGCCCCTACGAATCTTAATTTTTAGATATACAAAGTTTAAAAAAGAGTCTAATTTTAATTTTAAAAACTCTAAAAAAACCAGAAAATTAGAATGGGGTTTTATAATTTTCTCAAAATTTTGAAATTTTTAATTATAAAAAATCTATCTATCTACGAATATATTAAATTTTAAAAGAGATCTATCTCTTTAAATGTTAATGGAAGTCTATCTAATTTTGTAAAAAATTCAAAAACTACCTAATTTAATTGAGATTATGAAATTTTATGATAGTTTTGAATATAAAATAATACAAATATCTCAAAATTTCGGAATTTTTAAAATTTTTTCAAAAGTACCATAATAATTAAATTAAAATTTTAAAATTCTCTCATAATTTTGAATTTAAAATAATATAAACATCACAAAATTGCCAATTTTTTATAAATTTTAAAAAGTATCCATAATAATCAAATTGAGATTTTAAAATTTTCTCATAATTTTGAATTTAAAATAATATAAACATCTCAAAATTTCAGATTTTTTAAAATTTTAAAAAATATCCATAATAATTAAATTGAGATTTTAAAATTTTCTCATAATTTTGAATTTAATCTCCAAATTTCATATTTTTAAACAATTTAAAATTTATCCATAATAATGAAATTGAGATTTTAAAATTTTCTCATAATTTTGAATCTAAAATAATATAAAATCTCAAAATTTCAGATTTTTTAAAATTTTAAAAAATATCCATAAAAATTAAATTGAGATTTTTAAATTTTCTCATAATTTTGAATTTAATCTCTAAATTTCATATTTTTAAACAATTTAAAATTTATCCATAATAATTAAATTGAGATTTTAAAATTTTCTCATAATGTTGAATTTAAAATAATATAAATATCTCAAAATTTTGGATCTTTTAAAAATTTTAAAAAGTATCCATAAGAATTAAATTGAGATTTTAAAATTTTCTCATAATTTTTAATTTAAAATAATATAAATATCTCAAAATTTTAGATTTTTTTAAAACTTTAAAAAGGGGAAATTGGTTATATTCCCCTCAAAAGTTTCATAATTGCATATTTATCGCCGAAAAAATCATAATTGCTTATATACCCTGAAAAACATGTTGAATTTCAAATATGCCCCTACTGTTAGGATCCGTTGACAAAAATAACCAATAACCAGATAATCTTAACCATGGTTACAACTTAGGTTAAGGGCTGGAAGATATCCAAAATACCCCTCTTTATATATTTTACTATTTTAAAATTCAGATTTTTAAAGGGGTATTTTTAAATCTACAATCATATAAAATTTTCAAGAGTATATATGCATAGGGTATAATGGTCGTTTTGCATGTCGACCATTTGTTAACTGACAGTTTTTCATCTGATTTTAACCCAGGGGTATGTACGCAATTATACCTATTATTCAGGGGTATGTATGCAATTATGTTTTATTCAAGGGCAAATATGCAATTTCAAAATTATTCAGGGGTACACCGGTAAAAACCCTTTTAAAAATTATCATGAAAATTAGATTGGGATTTTTGAATACATATATATATATATATATATATATATATATATATGTTGATGCCGAAATCGGGATCGCCTCGGGATCGAGGAGAGATCTCAGATCAACGGTTGAATTTATTTATGACTGGGGCTCAGAACCAGATGAAGAAGCTTCGTCAGATCCAAACACAGAGAGAAGGAGAGGAAGAGGAATCATGCAAAAGATAAAAAAGATTTTACGTGGAAAAACCCCTCTGTGGGATCGAAAATACGCGCCTGGCATCGTGTGACACCAGACGATACATCGAAGCACAAATATCATATTTTATTTGTTTGTGGGTTCTTTTATTCCTAATAGAGGCAAGCCCCTATTATTAATTACCCTGCATAATGTCGTAGAACCTCCGATTAAGGCGTAAATACAAGTAGAGACAATGAAGGAATAATTGATTTTATTGCAATATAATATGATTTGTTACATATCAAAGATATGTTTATATATATGGATATATGTTTATTTGTTTATTTATGACGCCATCCCCCTACTCAGTCCTGCGGCTCCGCCATATGGGATCCATAATCCACCAATTCTCATATTGAGACTTGTGACCGAGGTTCAGATCGCCAACTGAGCCGCCTTTTAAGAGTTGCATTAGCCTTTTTCTCCATCAAAATATGCACTGCCTGAGCTGTCAAAAGGGCTTGTGCTATATACGACTATTGAAGATCTTGGTATTTAGTTTTCAATGCCGCAGATTTCACCCCCACTGGAGTTTTCAGGCAAGAATGAAGGATTTTTGAAAATGAGTCTTCGACATTGTCAACGGCAGGATCGCTGAAATTGACTATTTTATCCGTCAAAATTTACACCGACTGGGCCACCGAACGAGTCTGTTTTATATATGAATATTGGAGATCTAGATATCTAATTTCCAATGCCACAGATTCCACCTTGATCGGAGTTTTCTGGCCAGAGTTATGAATTTTTGAAATTGGGCGATCAACATAGCTAGCGGCAGAAACGCTGAAGTTTACCCTTCTATTTATCAAAAATCCACACTGATTGGACCGCCAAATGAGTTTGTGTTGTATATGAATGTTGGAGACCCGGATGTCTAATTTCCAACGCCATAGAGATTGCCTCAATCGGAGTTTCCAGGCCAAAGTTGTGAATTTTTGAAATTGGGTGATCAGCGTGGCCGTCGGCAGAAATGCTGAAATCTACCCTTTTATTTATCAAAATCCACGCTAATCGAGCCACCGAAAGGATCTGCACTGAATATGAATGTTGGAGACCCAGGTGTCTAATTTCCAACGTCATAGAGATTATCTCAATCGGAGTTTCCAGGCCAAAGTTGTGAATTTTTGAATATGGCCAATCAGACGAGGTTTCAGGAATTAATTTGCCGAGCTATAATATTCATCCTTTTTCCCCATCAAAATACGCACTGATCGGTCTGCCGAACGAGTTTGCGTTGTACATAACTGTTGTGGATCTAGATATCTATTTTCCAATGCCTCAGATATCATCTCAATCGGAATTTTCTGGCCTGAGTTATGAATTTTTGAAAATGGGCGATCAGCATGGCTGGTAGCAGGATTGCTGAAATTTACCCTTTTATTTATCAAAATTCGTGCCGACTAGGCCACCGACAGGGTTTGCTCTGTATATGACTGTTAAAGATCCGGATATCTAGTTTCCAACGCCACTGACCTCGCTTCAATCAGAGTTCCCAGGCCAGAGTTATGAATTTTTGAAAAATGGATCTTTATAACAATCATTTCTGCAGAAATCTGCAGTATGTTCAGCAGCGACATCATCTTCTTCGTATTTCTTTGAAATGATTCTGAGGAAGCAGCAGCTATAGCATTTGTAGCAACAGCAGTACGACTTATTACAGCAGCACCATAGCATCTATTCATAACAACATTTTTTAATTTATAGTTTCACAGCATCATTTTTTTGTTCGCAGCAGCATGACGGCCTTGCCTGCTCTTTTTTTTAATTTTTGCAGCAGCTTTTCCTCCTCTTTTTTATTATCCCCATAACAGCATCAGTCTAATATTATTATCATATTTTTTTTAAAAAAAAATTTGACAGAGTTTCCTCTGTATTTTGAGTTTTGATTTCTATACAAACATGCACGCACATTCATATATTCATCAATACACATCAAGAGGCATTCTTTGGCGGCAATTTCATCTTCACAAAGCAATGAAGTTTCAAGCGGCATCATCAATAAGCAAAGATCAAGATCGCGGCAATTTTATCTTCAAATTTCTTTGCGAGAACACAACTCCTTTGCATTTCGGAATGGCAAAGATAGCAAATGTTCAAGCAAAGATCATTATCATCAACATGGCTTCATTGAATAGCGGTAAGCGGCAACCAATCAAAGAATATAGCTTCATTGAACAAAGCAATCGATCGGCAACCATGTCTTCATTGAATCGGCAACCATGTCTTCAATCAAGAACCATGTCTTCAATCAAAGATCCATGTCTTCAATCAAGATCCCGCTTCATTTCTTGAGCAAAGAACCATTTCCATCAAGATCAACAAGATCAAGCTTCAAGCAAAGATCCAAATTTTAATCAAGATCCGGTCTCTTGAACAGCAACCATTTCATCCAGCATCCATTCAAAGATCCATTCAAAGATCAAAGATCCATTCAAAGAACCAAGGTCGACATCCATCGGCAACCATCGGCAACCAAACAGCAACCAAGTAGTAATAGACAACAACAATGGATCAGCAACATCACCAACATCTCGACAGCAACCATTCTCTCTGAACAGCAACAACACTTTCATTATCAATTGGTTGAATCTTTGGCCTTCCATGGCAGCAATAATTCTTCTTCAGCAACTTGGCCACGACAGCAACAAAGCTTCTTGGGCTTCATTTTGCAGCGATCCTCTTGCACAAACGCAGCAGTGGGCAGCAACCTTAGAGCGGCATCAGAGGTGCAGAGCTCCAACAGTGCTCATCTTCTTCAAGAAGACTACAGAGTGCGGCCGGGGCTTAGCGGCATGGCGGTACAGGGAACTTCAAAGAAGCTTTTGGCCTGGCGTAGCATAGGGCTTTACACCGGCGACGTCCGGCTGCAGGGGTTTTCAACGAACTTCAGCACAGCGGCGCAGCATAGGAGCTTCAAGCTGGCGGCGTAGTGTTGCAGGTGGCTGGCGGGGCGTTTGCAGGCTCTTCGCAGGCAGTGCGACGGGCAAGCAGGAGGAGGGGCGCTGCTTGGCAGCTACTGGCGGCGCGCTCTAGGCGCTGCCGCTACGCTCAGCCGGGCTGGCAGCGCCTCTCCGGGCGAGGATCTTCTTGCTCGCCAAGGCGGGCTAGGTGTTGTGCTTTCGGTGAGGAAGGTGGAGCTGAAATTTGGTACAACAAGGCAGCAGGGCGGCTTCTCGCAGGCGGCCACTCAAAAAGGGCGCAGGGTAGAGCTTGAGGGTGGAGAGGAGATTTTCTTTTCTTCTTACCTTTTTTTTTGTTGTCTCTTTTTCTTTTTTTTTGTTTGACTTTTTTCTTCTTCTTCCCTTCTGATTTTTGCTCTCCTTTTTCTCTTCTGATTTTTTTTGCTTCCCCTTGTCTTTTTTTTTTTTGATTGTCTTATAATAACTCTTTTTTTTTTGTCTTGTTCTCATCTCCAGGAACCGTTCCTCGTGAAGATCCCGGCGAGAAATCTCAACATCTCCACCAGATGGATAAAACCAAATCCCATTTAAACTTTTAAAATTTAATAATTAATTAATTCAATTAATTATTAATTGTTATCATGCCTTGGGATTAACATTCATGCCTCGGGATATGGATTATGTCTTGGGATATGTTTCATGTCTCGAGATTTGTTTCATGCCTCGGGATATGGATTATGCCTCGAGATTCGTGTTTGGGTACCTCGGGATTTGCATTTTTTTTGATCGCCTCGAGATATGTGTTCGAGCTATCTTGAGATTTGAGATTGCCTCGAGATACGTTCTTGAGGGCAATTTTGGTATTTGCCATGTTGCCTCGAGATATGTGTTCTCGAGGGCAGATTTTGGAATTTAAGATTGCCTCGAGATTTGTTCTCAGGGGCAATTTTGAAATTTTGATTTTGCCTCGAGATGTGTGCTCGGAGGCAAACTTTGGGATTTAAGGTCGCCTCGAGATGTGTTTTTCTCGGGCTATCTTAAAAATATGACAAGATATATTCTTTCTTTTTTTTTTTGTGATTTTAATCCTGAAATATTTTAATTTCAAAATAAATATTTAATTTAAATTTAGAGCCATGAAATATTTTCATTTTGGCCCCCTTTGAGATAATCTCATTTTTGCGTCATTATCAAATCCTGATTTGGCCAAGATTATGATATATTAAATTTCTTAGGATTAGAATTTTAATCCTCATGGAACTAAGACATGTATATTTTTTATATAAACACCCTCTCAAGCGGGGAAAAAACCACGGCGAAAAGCGACTATACTCATCATCATCAATGTTACAACCAGATTTCCAAAAGAAAGAAATAAAAAATTCTCCTTCCAGGCCTGCCGGTCCGCCGTTGATGTTGTCTTCTCGAGGTTGATGCTTTTTTCTGGGTGGCGGCGCTTTCTGACTTTTTCTGGGGTTAGGGTTTTCTCCCAATGATTTGATGATGCTTTACGGCGCCTCCATTACTCCTTTTATAGGCGTGGATTCCTTGTGGTGCAAGTTATCTTAAAGCACGCGAGGGGCATGTGTTGGCTGACGGCCCGAACCTAGGTTTTGTACACCAGGAGTTGTTGCCGATGTGCTGTGTCGAGGGGACATATCAAGATGGCATACCGGTTCAATGCATATCGGTCACGGTTATCAGTCCGGTATGCTTCGGGCAATATGCTCATCGGATGGGCTAACTTCCGATGTACTGTCGGACCGATATATGTCCATTGGCTGGGACACGTGGCTGGGCGGGAGAGTGCCGTCTGCCTTACCAGTTTTACCCCCATCAATATATATATATATATATATACTTACTTTGAAAAGGATGCGTGTGAGAAATTCAAATTTTTTAAATTTTTTTTATAATTGGCAGATAAGTCATTATTTTACTAATTTAGATTTTTAAAAAAATAATTAAATTTTCTCATAATTTTGAATTTCAAACAATATAAATATCTATATGTATCTATTTATACATAAGTGGAAAGAGTTTTTATATTTTACGTTCCGCGATTTATAAATTAGATAATTCATTGTTCATCCTTGAAGAGTGAACAATTTACCATGGGATCCCTAGTGGGTTTTGTTTATTATTTTTTGTTTGAGGGGTGGTTGTGTGTGTGTTGACCTTAAGGTCACTAAAGACAGTTGCAGAGACCTTAAATAATTTGCCCTTTATAAATATAACTGCTCTTGACTTCAACCACAAACTGTGTACCACATCATAAATTTAATGTTAGTTGTCGATGCAAGGACATTCCACAAACTATGAGTTGAAAATAAATTTAATCTTATACTCCATAACTTATAATATCATATTTTTTGAAACAAATTCTAAACCAATTCTGAAAATTTATCATCATATGAAACTAAAGATTAAGAACAAATAGGTAACATAGTATTATAAAAATAATTCAAGGTTGTTCCGATTTATCACCTATTAAGTGGCTACTTTAATTTAGTTTTTTCTAAATAATATTTTCTATAATTATGTTGCAATTTTGTAAATTAAGCACTGCATATAAAGTTTCTAAATAATGTAACTCCATGATCTCTTGATTTGTCCAATAGTAAGCACTTTTTATAAACACAATTTATTTACAACACATTTCAATAATCAAAAATCAAAACTGATTAATTTCTTGTGATAAGATCATATAATGATCTGATTAATAATTTACAAGCATTCAGATGACTTACTTCTTTAAGCATTCTCTAGAAAAATTACCATAATTTTGCAAATTAATTATAGGGTAATCAACCCAAGAAGGAAAAACATTAGAAGAATAACTAAATTTATAATAATAATAATAGAACAACATTGAACCTCTTGACTAATTGAATGATCTCTCAATGAAGTATGACAGAAAAGCCAAACTTGCAATCCAAAACAAAAACATGATAGCAAATAGTATATTCTGTGTCCATATTGGAAAGAATGTTATCTTTTGGCAATGACATTTGATTACCAAGTATTACCATATCAAATGCATCACATTCTTTCCTTGCTACTGATAACGGGATGAACTCAATCTTCAATTAAAGAAATTGGCTGACCTTGACCGGAGTAAATGTAAGTCTCAAACCACACTTTTATTTTGATTCCTTGATATTTTCTACTCAGTAGTTGACGTGTTGTGTTTCTCCTATGTAGTTTGGTCTTTTGATGGGCCATAAGGTCACTTTGCTTTGAGAGGAGGTTGCGGCTGGGGAATCAAAATGAAGGAGCTGCTGAAAAAAGTGGAGGTTGAGTTGGCTCAGCTCAGGGACGAGAAATCTTGAATTGAACTTCATATGGCCAACCTTCGAAGGAAGGTCGAGGTCCTTCAAGGGAAGAATCTACAAAGAAATAAAAATTGGGCATTCGTGCCCTGTGGTAGTCTCCAATGCTCAAGTCAGAGAAGAATGAGAGAAGTTACAGAGAAAACACTGAGAGTTTCAATAAGTGAAAGAGTAGTTTTAGTACGAGATACTGGATTTGGGATCTCCTTTCGTCATCTCCTCCCAGCTCCTTTATAGCCCTAGGGGGAGGGGGCGGTTACCTATAAGTCGTGTGCCCACTTTCAGCTTCTTCAGGAGGCAATGACTTCGGTCGTTATCACAGTGTCCTCGATAGCGTAACATCGACGGTGTCATTAGTACCCCTGAGATCATGCCACCTGTGACTTGGTTATTTTCTCCCTCTATATATATATATATATAGAGAGAGAGAGAGAGAGTTCTAACTTTTACTATTATTAGCGTAATGCACGTGCACAACGGCATGTTATGTTGTTTGGTTATTTTTTAAATTTTAATTGATTATATTTGTAATATATATTAGTTTATTTTGTTTTTCGTTAATATTCTATACATTATTATTCATTCATGCATATATAGCAAAATATAGTGATATTTAAAAGAATTTAAAAAGTGAAGGTAAAATGCCTCCGGTATGACACCTAAATTTTAAAAAGAAGATAAAATCATTTAAATTTAATTTTTATTTGTTTCACATGTATTGCAATATTGTACTGCACATGATTTATTTGCATGTATATGATGATTGTGTATTTTATTTATCTAATTTACACCTTCTTTGAGTAAATTTTAAATATATGTAATTATTGCGTTTTTATATATGTAAAAACTATATTTTTATAGTTGTATTGCTTGTAATTTAGAGAAGGTCTATACATATACATATAAAAAAAGGGTTTTTGCTTGCATACCCCTGTAAAACTTTGAAATTGTTTAAATACCCTTAAAATGATATTTGCTTGCATACCCCTGCAAATCAATTAATTTTGCTTATATGCCCCTGTGGTTAAGTTGACTCTTGGTGGTGTTAAATCAATGGATGGAATGAGGACAAATTACTAAACTATATTTGCTTATATACCCTTTAAATTTTTTCTCTTATTTTTTAGACATTAATTATTTTATATAACAAATGAAAAAGGTGAGGGTAATTATGTAATTTTTTTAACTAGAGTTAAATTTTAACTATAGTTAACCCTAAAAATTCTAACGACGACTAACGGTGACTAACGGCATGGTATATAAGCAAAAAAAAAAAGTAGTTTTGGAGGGGTATGCAAGCAAATTTCATTTTTATAGCGGTATTTAAGTAAATATGTAGTTTTGAAGGGGTATGCAAGCAATTTTCTCATAAAAAAATTGCGATGTCCCTTCTATATCAATACCAAAAAATTAATATCATATTTAAAAAAATAAATAATATTTAAATAATATTATTAAAAAAACCTGAGCAACGTGAGGGTCATTTGGTTGTTTGTTCCTATTTTTCTTAATAAATCATTTGTCAAATTAGGGCATGATTTGAATCTGATTTGGTCTAGATTTTTTGCTAATTATTTGGCTTGTTTTGAATTTCAAATTTGAATAAATTTGACCATTTACTATTTTTGATAAAAATTCAAAAAATAATAGGATTATGGAGTTTCAAGCTATTTAGTCTGACTTTTGAACTGATTTTTTCATTAACCTTGATTTTAATAATAATCTTCAAGTTTTAGGGCATTCCATAGGTTGGGCCTAGATATTAGGATAATCACTATCCTAACCGGCATTATATATACAACAACAACAACAACAATAATAGTAATATGCAATTATGAAAGTTCATGAAGGTATATATAAATTTACTTAATAATAACAACAACAATAATAATTATAATAATAGTAGTAAAAAATAAAAGTAAAAAATAAGCTTAGCAATTAAAAATAAATAAAATAATAAACAGGTGGTAATTAGTTTTACGTTTAATACTAAATCCAAGATCTCATAAAAAAAAAAATTATTGTAAAATTTTTAATTACCAATAGCCATTGTAAATTATTTTCTCTTTATTTGGCCTTAACTACAATTGAAGTCAATCTAAACTCTTTTGGTTCGAATGTGATTCGAAGCCAAGTTTGAATTCGACTCGAAGTCTATCTCTCGTTGCACATGAAATTCAGTTCACATGTGATTCCAACCCAACTTCAAATTCGACTCAACCCAACTTCATTGCTCATGTGATTTAGGCTTTGCTTGTTTGGAGGTATTTGGAGGTTTCATAAAGTAAGGGAAAGGAAGGGAAGGGAAGGGAAGGGAAAGGAAAGTAAGGTTTTCAAATAAACCTTGTTTGGGGCCAAAGTAAAGTAATAGGAGGTTTTTAAACCTTATTGTGTTTGGTTTGAAGGTAATGGAAGGTAAGGTTATACACCAACATTACCAAAATACCCTTTATAGAACTAAAAGATTTGTAGGATGTTATATACTAAATATTCAATTAATATTTAATATTATATACTAAAAAAATTATTAATTTTTAAATTTATTTATGCACCTTGTAATTTGATTTATAATTTTAATAATTACTTTTTTTTCTAAAATTTTGGATACTTGTGAGCATTTTGCATTGACTATCATAATAATACAACACACAAATTAATACTTCAAGAATAAAGTGTTACACATTACTAGTCATAAAAAATCAAGTCAACATTACTAGTCCAAAATAACCAAAATTACATGTTGCAACCATAAAATGTTTCACATTACTAGTCCACATTACTAGTCAACATTACAAGTCCAAAACAAAACAAACACAACTCAAAGCATGGAGAACTCCAAAAAATAAATTCAGTCAACATGTGCCTTCCAATTCCTCCCAAGAACCTGAAAGAATAATTCTCAAAGTTACACATATGTCTTACATAAACGCATCTACAATCATTATTCAAGGTTTTCTAGAAAGAGGATGCTAACCTCAAAATTTAATTTCCCCCATTATGATCATGCCCCATCATGGACAACAATAAAGATTTACGATGTTCATTTGGACATTTAATCAAACCTTCCAACTTCTTGGGTTGCTCAATAAGGAACATGTAAGCCTCTCCAAGAAATGGTTGTGAGATTCCTATATCCATAAGCATGGCCCACACATCAACACCTCTAGTTGGATCTTGGTTACCCAAACATGTCATCAAAATATTTGTGTTGGTATGGGATGCTTCAATCATGGCATTGGTTGATTGAATCATAGCACTAGCTAAAGTATCAACCGTGGTAGAAAACATGCTCATGTCGTCATGACTATCGTATCTTTTTTTACCTTTATTGTACTTGGAAGAACTTGGAGTTTCAGATTGATATTGTTGATTTGTAGGTAATATTTCTTCTTCAACCTCATTCTCACCCAAGTTCTCTAAGTTTGTGGTGTTCTGGGCATGAGACAAATCAATTTCATCAATTGTATACCCAGGAGAAAGGTCATTACCAGTATTTTGCACTCTTCTTCGTCTCATCTCTGATGCAGTTTCAGCATGTTGCCCAGTTGCCCTATCTTGTCCATAGAGCTGAACCAATTTGTCATAGTTTCTAACACTTTTGTTCATCCATTCAGCAGCTTCCGGTTTTGCCTATATAAAAAACAATATTGTTATCAATATGTAAAATACATTGTTCTAGTATGAAAAAAAAAGACTAACCTCAATTAGATGTTGCCATACTTCAGGTTCAGCGCTCCACATTTCTGTAGTGGGATTCCATGCGAATCCACTCATTCCATTCTTGAAAATATCATAACATCGAGTAAATTTCTTTTTTAGATTTTTCATGCGGTTTTGAGCCTTTTCTTTGTCTATAGGCTTATCTAGAAATTTACTCTTTAATTCAGTGACAATGTTCTCTAATGCATGTGTAGTAAAAGTTCCACCAACTCTATTGCCAATTGTTTGTTGATGCAAATATGCATCAATTAAAGCATCATCCATACTCGATGTCCATGTGCAAGTGGCATTTCCATCTTGATCATTAACAGGGGCTTTTCTTTTTGGCATTTTTTAAGCTACATCAAGAAGAAAATAAAAAGTTACTAATTGCAATGATAATAAATCTTCAAATAAAAAAGATAATTCACAAGATTACAACTAGTGATATATTCCAACTGTCTAAAAATATATAGTTTCATTTTCTATTAAAAAGCACATAAATATATTCCAACTGTGTAAAAATAATGAAATTAAAAAGCACTTAATGAAATTATCATTTCTAAAAATAATAATAATGTCATAAAGAAGCAATGTTTTAACATCAAGTTAGCCTTAAACTGTCATACAAAAAGCCTATTTCAAACAGATGCTACATTTGCAATTGAAACTTAAACAGATTCTTCATAATAATTAATCCACGACTCATCCGATATGGCATCTCTAATAATCCCCCCTCGAGTGCTTTCTTCATTATTTTCCCTGTTACCATGATATTCCTCTTGTGCTTCATCCCCAAGTTCGTTCTTAGCTTGTGCAAGTATTGTATCTTCAGCTATTAAATAGTTATGCAAGATACAACATGAAAAAATAATTTCCTTTTGTGTTTCCAAACAATAATGTGGCTCCGTCGAGCTCCCTATTATAGGGAAACGCTTCTTGAGGACACCAAATGCACGTTCAATGGCATTCCGTAAAGATGCATGGCGAAGATTAAATAATTCACGCCGATTCCGTGGTGGGCTCCTTCAAGTGATATCGTTCCCCTCTGTATGGTGTAATGAGCCCACTTGTCAACATGAATCCAGCGTCAACAAGATAATATTTTCCTAAATATAAAACGCACTTTGTTATCACGGTGTGTTTAAAAATATATATTGTGTTTTATATAATATTATATTATATCAACTAGTACCTTGTGGAATTTTGAGAGGACAAGATCTCGTTAACGCATTTTTCATAACTCTCGAATCGGATGCTGTGCCTTCCCATCCGGGTAACACATATGTGAATTTCATATCAAATGTGCATGCAGCCAGCACGTTCTGTGTTGGGTATTCCTTCCTTCCACGATACTTGGGGGCTTCTACGCTAGAAACTTTTACTCGGATATGTGTTCCATCAATAGCCCCAACACAGTCCTGAAGGCAAATTTAATATTTTATTTTCACCATACACACAATCCTAGTAAAGTTGTAATTCAATTCAATTCAATAATTAAACATTTGAATACCTTGAAATATGGAAAGAATCTGCTGCTGTTGGATATTTCAGGAGGGATTTGTGAGCCATCGGGTTGTATTAGGTATTTGTCCTCTAGCTCCACTATAGCTTGTAATACCTTATGAAAATGACGACAAATGGTCTCACGTGAACGACGAAAGAAGAAAGATAGTTCACGATGGGTGACATTATGACCTAATAAATAAAGTGTTTTGGCAACTTGTTCCTCGACAGATACTTGTAAAGTTGGTCTGAGACCACCCTCTCTGACCAATATATTACACAATCCTAGGAAAGCTGTAGGACTCATTCTTATCATGTTATGGCATAGACCACTTGACAGCAAATGTGACATTAGTTGATCTCTTGCCTTTTCTCCTTCAAGTCGTATTTCACGGGTGATTTGACCTCTCATATGTCTCCGTTCATTCGCACGTGTTGCAATCCAACAAATCATAGTAATAACAACTTGAGCCACTGCTAAATGGTGCAATCGTTGCAATCTCATGAAAGGAGCCTCCAATATTTCCCGAATCAAAACAATTTTAGCCAACATATTATTTTCACCGGCCATCTAAACATAAAAAGTTATCGATTATAATATAAGTTAAAGATAAAAGGAAAAAGATGTTGAGCATTGATATTAATAGTAGAATCAAATAAAATGTCCCACAAACATGTCTAAAAAACAATAGGATAATCAAATAAGGAAGATAAACAACATATATATCAGTTGAATACCTTAATATATTTAGCACATTATATTACAAGGAACATACCAGATGGATACCTATATCCTATATACCAGATGGCAAAAGCAGGGGAGAAATGAGAAAATGAACAGCCAGTTTGTGGCCTAGCAATGAAGACTTTAGTCAGGACATTTTGATTATCCTTGTCTCAATATTGTTGATATTGAAATCAAGTCAACATATTTAACTATGGCCAATAATACATAATCAAGCAAGATCAAAAATGGATACAGTTAACAACAAGAATGTTGTTTCTATTAAGATAATAGAAACAAAAATCTGGTCACCATATTTCACGATACATTATGACAGTATGCTAAACATACATCATAATATACTACTTATAGTGAAATAAATAGAACATATCTTGACATCTTGTATTTGAGTCCTACAATGGACCATTTGTATGTGGATAAACCTCAAACATATCTAACCTTTCAACTCCAGCATCTTAACTTCCAGTCCTCATGGATGCTACCTTCATACCAAATTTTCTTTTCCTCATTTTTTTAAAATATATTATAGTTGCCACATATTGAATTTGAATCAATCAAACCAATTGGAGATACCACAACACAAGATATTTCCATGGAGAATCTTGTCATGAAAACCATTTGGAGAGAGGGAGAAAAAAAATTAAGTACTGAACAAGCATTAAGTTTGGAATCACAGAAGAAGAATATTGTTTCAAGAAGAAATCTTGGTACATAATCATTCGTAATTACAAAAGCGACAAATTATAGAAAATTTTGAGCTAGTAAAAACCAGAGGTTGATGATTCTATTCTTTACTCCACAAAACCCCATATCTAAGAACATGATCCTGGTCATCAAAAGAGAATGGCTTCATGAATTGTAGCAATTTTCATGTCAATTTTCTCCCAACCAGTTCTACATGAATAAATTTCAAGCGTTCTACCACAATCATGCTTTCCTGCTCCATTATCCATAAAACCCTTCTCTCTCTAACATATAATGTCAGCTCAAGCCATCATTCCAAGTTCCTCAAGCAATGCAGATCAAGAAAATGATCAACAACAAGCAAATGCAGCAAGCGATTCATTCAGAAAAAAAAAAAATCCAGAAATCCAAATTGCAGAGCCACAGAAATGCAGCAGAAATCCAGAGAGGCATTCAAGATTCAATCAAAAAATTCCAAAAACAACAAACAAGATCAAAATTTGAAAGCATCCTAAAGAAAAGAACAGGAAATGCAGTGTGTTCATTCACCACATCTGTCAGTTCCTTTTTCTGGAGAATCAAGACAGGAAATGCAGTGTGTTCATATCAACAACTCCATCCAATACAATACAAGCCATTCCAAATCCTTCATCGAAAACACAACTCCAGAACATGAAAAAGATCAAAACTCCATAACATGAAAAAGATCAAAACAAAAAGGGCTCACCTTGCACAGAGGGACGACAAGCTTCAAAAATCAAAGTTCTTTGGACAATCTCGACGGATCGGGGATCGCAGCTTGCCCGACGAGGACCGGTGAGGGTGTGATCCTTGTTGAGTATGGAGGTTGTCGGCTGCCAGCTGAGACTAGAAAAGAAGAGATAGGTTTTTAATGAAAAGGGCAATTTGGTAATCTTTTAAAATATAACCTTGGAAACCCTCCGATTTGGAGGGTTGAAAAGTGGAGTAAAGTGGGGGCTTTTAACCCTCCATTTTACCTCCAACTACCTCCAAAAACCTTACCCTCCTTAACCCTTCCTAGATCCAAACAAGGGTTCATGTTAACCCTCCAAAACCCTTACTTTATGAAACCTCCAAATACCTCCAAACAAGCAAAGCCTAAATACCATCCCTTCCCTCTATCCTTTATCTATTTTTTGAAAAATCCCTATCCTTTATATATCGAAAACCTGATTCCCTCTCCTCTGGCCTCCAACCCACCCGCCAATTCGAACGCGTTCGCCAACCCCGTCAGTTCTCCCTCCTTTGCCGCCTCCGCCCCATTCACTGCCATCGCTGCCTCTGCCGCCTCCGCCCCGATCCAGGTTCTTTCCTCGCATTGCCAATGTCATTACAATCAAGATCATCTTCAATTCTTTCTTCATGTTTTGTTGATTATGTGATGAATATAGGGCTATGTTTTGTGTGATTTCGTACATGATCTTCAATGATGGACTTTTAGTTTTAGACTCTATAGTGATCTTTTTGCAGTTTTCCAGTGTGATGTTCTTTGTGCTTTGCTGTTGAATTAGATTTTTTATTGTTTGATTTGATCTTGTGATTTTCTTTATCAGCCTGTGTTGAATGTTTGGACATGTTTGTTAGAAGTTCAAGATAGGAAGGTAAAAACAAGACTCGTTATTGTTTTGTGTTTAGTTGGATGGAAAAAAAACACAATGTTGATAGTGTTTTCTCCTTTTTCTTATCCTATTAGTAAGAATTTTGGTAACAATTCTTATTGATAGGATATAGGAAATCATAGGTAGAGGGTGAGTAAGAGTACTCAGGAATTATTGTGAAGGCTAATATTAATTAGTACTAGAAGATGTAGGAAGTTAGTTTTCTTATTTCAAAAATCTGTGAACCATACTCTGTTTTTTTTTTTTTTTTAAAATGGATAAACCACATTCCTTTATTAATAGATTAAAACAGAAAAGGTACGGGGAGTACAAAGGAGGGGGATTTGTTTGAAAAGAGCTTTTAAGAAAATAGGAATCATCTTCTTGTTTGGTTTGTTTTGAAATAAAAACAGACATCCAATAGTTAGAAAATATATTGTTATAGTTAGTAGTATGTTTGGATTAGAAGATTCACATTTTACCCCTTTTCATTAGTTTTCAAGATCCAGTAATGTTCCTCGTCCTCTTTATCCATTAAACAAGACACACACATAAAAACACACATAAATTTATTATCATTCAAACAAGACAAACAAGTCAAATTCACTCATGTTAAATGAATATTTTAATAATATTCAAATTGATAAAAATTGGTGTATGAATATTACGAGTTCTTGGTAATGCCGTTTAGGATTACTAATGCCCCGGCACTGTTCATGGATATGATGAATCGGGTGTTCCGATGGTATTTGGACCGGTTCATAGTGGTCTTCATTGATAATATATTGATCTACTCACACAGCCGCAAGGAGCATATGAAGCACTTAAAGTCAGTACTGGAGGTGTTGATGCAACATCAATTGTACGCCGAATTCTCCAAGTGCAAGTTCTAGCTAGACAGCGTAGCTTTCCTGGGACATGTTATTAGCGGGGATGGAGTGTCCTTAGATACCAAGAAAGTTGAGGCAGTAGTAGATTGGAGGAGACCGACCACTGTTAGGGAGATTCGGAGCTTCTTGGGACTAGCTGGATACTACAAGATATTCGTAGAGGGCTTCTCCGGATTGGTAGCACCCCTGACGAGATTGACCCGGAAGGGTGCTCAGTTTGTTTAGACTGACGCATGTGAGAGGATTTTCCTGGAACTAATGCATAGATTGGTATTCGCACCAGTTCTAGCCTTGCCATAAAGTGGATGTGGATACACGATCTGCAATGACGCATGTAAGATAGGCTTGGGGTGTGTTCTGATGCAGGAGGGCCGAGTCATCGCTTATGCTTTACGCCAGCTGAAGCCTTATGAGGAGAACTACTCCACACATGATCTCGAGTTAGCAGCGATCGTGTTCGCACTGAAGATCTGGAGATATTTTCTCTATGGTGTACCATGTGAGGTGTACACTGATCACAAGAGCCTGAAGTACATCTTAACTCAGAAGGAGTTGAACATGAGGCAACGACGGTGGTTAGAGCTGATCAAGGACTATGAGTTGAGCATTCACTACCACCCGGTTAAAGCGAACGTGGTGGCGGATGCCTTGAGCAGGAAGTCTAACTACAGAGTCGCCGCACTTCTAACTTCACAGAGGCCTTTGTTGGAGGAGATGCGGAGGTTGGAACTGGAGGTTATTTTACCAGACATGGAGGTCAATACGGCTTGCCTGCGTATATGACCCACTTTGTTGGAGAGGATCCTGAATACCCAGAGGCAAGATGGAAGACTGGTTGATATTTGGAACAAGATCGAGCAGGGTATACCGACACGGTTTCAAGTCCATGAGGATGAAACACTCATATTCGGAGATCGAGTATGTGTGCCTAACCTTCCAGAGCTGAAAAGAGACATAAAGGAGAAGGTGCACTACTCGAGCTATGCGATCCATCTTGGGGGCAACAAAATGTATCGGGGATTAAAGGACCACTTTTGTTTGAATGGTAAGAAGAAACAGATTGTCAGGTTTGTGGCACAGTGCCTTTCCTGTCAGTAGGTAAAGGAAGAGCATTAGAGGCCAGCTGGGAAATTGTAACCCTTGCCCATTCCCTAGTGGAAGTGCGAGCACATCGACATGGTTTTGGTGACAAGGTTACCCTGAACTTAGAAGGGGTATGAGTCAGTTTGGGTCATAGTGGACCGACTGACTAAGTTGGTGCACTTTATACCTCTGAAGACGGGTACCACACTGGAGCATCTGGTATAAAGTGCCGGTGTCGATTACCTCTGATCGTGACACCAGATTCGTTTCGAGATTCTGGGAGAGCGTGCACACAGCTCTGGGCACCTGTGTGGCATTCAGTACAGCATTTCACCCCAAGACAGACTGACAGTTGGAAAGGACTATCCAGATCCTAGAGGACATGTTGAGGGCATGTGCCTTAGATTTCCCAAATTCTTAGGGGAAATATCTACACCTAGCTGAGTTCGCCTACAACAACAGTTACCGGGCGAGTATTCAGATGACACCTTATTAGGCACTGTATGGGAGGAAGTACCGATCGCTGATCTATTTGGGAGATGTGGGCGAGCGGAAGCTCGAGAAGCCAGAGACTATCCTAGATACTAAAGACAAGGTTAGGATGATCCGAGAGAGGCTGAAGACCTCTCAGAGCCGCCAGAAGAGCTTTGTTAACCAACGCCACTCTGAGCTGGAGTTCCCGGTTGGTGATGTTGTGTTCTTGAAAGTGTCACCAATGAAGGGGGTTATGAGGTTTGGGAAGTGTGGGAAGCTCAGCCCACACTATGTTGGACCCTTTGAGATCCTGGAGCCGGTAGGAGCAGTTGCGTACAGATTGACTTTGCCCCAGGACCTATCTCAGGTCCACAATGTATTCTATGTCTCCATGCTAAGAAAGTGCTTTCATGATCCATTAGCCGTGATTCAACATATCCTTGTGGTGATACAGGAGGATATGTCCTACAAGGAACGACCCATAGAGATTTTGGACTACAAGGAGAACTGGCTGAGGAATTGGGTCATCTCATTCATCAAGGTGAGGTGGAGTCATCATTCTGATCGGGAGGCCACCTGCGAACGCGAGGCTGATATGAGGGAGAATTACCCAGAGTTATTTGGTACCGGTTGATATGAGCTAGAGGATTAATTTTGAGGATGAAATTCTTGTAAGCGGGGAGGATTGTAAGAGTTGCTCCTCTAATTATGTTTAGTAATTAAATTCCCTAATTTATGGTACCGGTTGATATGAGCTAGAGGATTAATTTATGGTCTGTTTAAATTCCCTAATTACTCCTCTAATTATGTTTAGTAATTAAATCCCTTGTTTGGATTAACATGATTTATTGTTCGGGTTTTAATTGCATAATAGACTTCTCTTGATATTAAAGAGAGAGGGACCTTGATGCGAATCTTAGTAGTGGTGTGAATTAAATGCAAAAATGACCACTCATGAGGATTTGCATGTAAGCTTTAAAGGATTTTGGGCTTATTTTCAAAAGGACTTCAAATTGTGCAAGGTTATGATAGGTTAGAAATTTTATAGGAAATTATCAAAAAGTTCAAGGACTGAACTAAAAGTTTCAAATAAAGAAATAATATATGTCTATATATATATGTATATATATATATATATATATATATATATATATATATATATATATATAATCATGATAATATAAGGCCAGCCGGAATACTGTGCAAGTAAGGTCGCCTCCCATTTGGCCACTTGCACAATATTAATTTAAGGATTTCCAACCATATGAATGGTAAGAACATCAAAAAATAAGCAAGCATGTCAATTTTATATAATTTGGGAACTTGTAGGGTCTTCATTTTAATGGGTGAAAATTTATAGAAATCTTACCGGTTCAGAATTTCACTTTTTAAGATGAAGACCCTATAAGTTCCCAAATTGTATGAAAATTGACATGCTAGCTTATTTTTCGATGTTCTTTCTATCCATACGGTTGTATTTGATTAAAACACTGTACAAGTGGACTAAAATGGGGTGACCGTATTTGCACAGTGTTAAAGCCCGTCGTATAATATTATGATATATATATATATATATATTTATATATATATATATATATATATATATATATATGGTAAATTATATATCTAAATAGTCACCCAAGTGCTATTGAGGTACTCCTATTTGAGTCACCCAATTATAAAAACTTTCAATTAGGTACCTCAACTTTAGAATTACGTTCAATCAAGTCACCCACGGTAACACCGTTAGCGGCAGGTTGACGTGGCATGCCACGTGGCTCACAGTATGCCATGTCATCCATGCGACGTGGGAAAATTTAATTTTTTAACACATAATTAAACTCATTACAATAAAAACAATACAAATTAACAATTAAACTAATAATTAAGCTCATTATCATCAAAACAATACAAATGAATTATTTAACATATAATTAAACTAACAATTAAACTCATTATCATCAAAACAAAAGAAGTTAACAAACCTTAACCCTAACCCCTCCACCAACCCCAAATCAATGGAACCGGCGCTCAAATCCTCCTCCCTCCGCACCCTCGCCAGACGCTTCCTCCTCTTCCCTGATCGCCTTAGCCTCGTTGCCTTCCAAGACCTGCGCCTCTCCCTTTCCTTCGAACGTCGTGGCCTCGTCCCCATCTCGCTCGATCCCCCCTCCACCATCTATATCTGGGTCCTGGCCACTTACAACACCTTCGCCATCCTCTCCAAACCCCCATACAAACCATTGCAATACCTCATTATATGCTTCACGTCGAATACCCTATCGCTAAAGAACACCCTCATCAGCGCCATAAATACCGGTAGCCCCCTTGGCAACCACCGCCCGATCAGCACCTTGATTAGGTACCCGAAGTCATACGTGTTGTGGAAGGTCACCCACTCCACGGCCAAGTCGTTGCAGATCAGCCCCGACCATATCATCAGCTCTGCGAACCTCGCAGACGAGATCCCTTTCTGCCGGTTCATCTCGAAGTCGATCTAGTTGGATCTCATCAGATCGATCGATTCCGGCGCGTGGCGATCGCGGAGGGGTTGAAATCCTTGAAATTGAACTCTGAGATGTAGCGAACGCTGCCTTCGGTGCCGAGATCTGGGAGTTCCCCATCGGAGTTAGAGAGCGTGATGTCGATTTGGATCAGGTTGAGCGAATCGACTTGGGTTTGAGGAGGGAGTAGCGAGCGCCGAGGGTAAGGAGGTTGGGGTGGCGCCTGTTGGGTTGATGTCTAAGACAAGATGTGCAGATGTGCATATCATGAGAAGATGTGCAAATCATGAGAAGATTTGCAGATGTGCAAATCATAAGAAGATGTGCAAATGTGCAGATCATGATCCGATATCTTTGTCTTGATATCTTTGAAGCGAGATATCTTTGAAAGCGAGATATCTGCGATGTGAAGATATCTTTGAAGGCCGATATGCGGATGTGCGAGATATATGTTGATCCGATGTGATGGTACGATATCTTTGATCCGATGTGATGGTGATATCTTTGATCCGATATGATGAGCTGATGTACTGATTCGATATGCTGAAGCAAGATGTGTTGAGCCGATGTAGATGTGCTGAGCCAATGTAGATGTGCTGAGCAAGATGTGCTGAGCTGTTATGGTGTTGATCCCTAGGTGAAGTACCTTGGGATAACGAAAGTAAGGCAAGCAAGGAAATGACTGTTGAGTGTCACTCAAGTCAAAAGAAAAAAGGTGTCTTGGAAAACACGCTAGGATAGTAGAAATGAAAAGGTAAAAAAAGCATCCTGTGTAAAAGATAGACACACACATAGAGAAAGAGAGAGAGTGAAGCTGGATGAGAGCTAGCTATGGTTTCTGAAGAAGAAGAAGAACGGGAAGAGATTTTTCTCTGTTGAAGAAGAAGACAGGTGAAGCTTTGTAGTTTTACAAAGAGTTTTAGTTGTCTGAGTATATGTGATCAGATTTGAGTCTTCTTAATTAGATCTTCTTCTTGTAAAAGGTTTATCTCAAGTTAGGGCATCAACTTGAGATTTGTATTGTTCTCTCTCTGTTTTAATGAAATTTCTTGCTTGCTGGTGCCCCGTGGATTTTCCCTCGATTTGTAGGGTTTTCCACGTAAAATCTTTTGTGTGTTTTTTCTCTACTGTGTTACACTTCTTCTCCCCTGCACCTCCTCTATCACACGCTTCAGCAATAACGCCGGGAGGGGTGGATCACTCCTGGGAACTCCGTATCCATAACCGCGAACAGGAACTGATCCACCGTTGAACGGATTAGTTCGAACTCGGTTTCCAAGTTATCCGCCTAAATGATAATGAATATTAATTATTAGTTTAATTGTTAATTTGTATTGTTTTTATTGTAATGAGTTTAATTATGTGTTAAAAAATTAAATTTTGCCATGTGGCATAGCTGACGTGTCATACTGTGAGCCACGTGACATGCCATGTCAGCCTGCCCTTAATGGTGCTATCGTGGGTGACTTGATTGAACGTAACTATAAAGTTGGGGTACCTAATTAAAATTTTTTATAATTAGGTGACTCAAATAGAAGTACCTCAATAGTTGATGACTATTTAGATAATATATATATATATATATATATTAAATTTCAAACCCATTGAAATGAGATCAACTATTCTCTCATGCTTGTTCTCTCTCCTGCTTTCTATGATTGGAAAGGAAATAATAAATATCACTGTGTGGAAGAGATTGAGACATGTGGTCAGAAAGAGAATAGTGATTGAAAAGGATGTCGGTTGGGCGGATATAAGAAACTGACTTTCATGGGAATCGCGTGTTGTTATGGAGGAAATGCCAGGTTGCGTGCTAATCCCATTGTTCATCAACTGGGAGCGAGAGCGGGTACCGGAAACGGGTTTTGTTTCCTTTATTCTTCTATTATTTAAGCTTTCCTTTTAATTCTGATTGTGAATCCGGGGAAGTAAAGGCCGTGCAAACGACCGGGATCGTCACCGAATTCGATGGGCGCCGATGGTGGGAGTGGCAGTGCGTTGTCACATTGTTGGGTTTTGTAGAAAATCAAAAGCATGTATCATATACATGGCACAGCAGAAAAATTAAAATTTTCTAAACCCTAGCCCAAACGGATCTCCCTACGTTTATCAAAACATAAGCAAGTAAAGTTGAAGGACATGTACCTTTTGACATCTGTACCGAATTCCTTTCTCTAAGTCAGAGAAGACGTTGCGTCAACCACAGCAGTTCATAGACGGAGTGACTCTAATGGTGATCCACGCGAAGATCCGCAGAAGCAACCTCAAAGGTGACGGGGTGATCTTTCACGCAAGGTGCTAGCTATGGTAGAAGGTCTTGAGAGGATTTGGGAGAGAAGAGAAAAGACTATTGATCTCTATTAATTACTAAGAAGTTGTGTTGTATCTCTAATCTCTTTATGGCCTAGAGTATCATATATTTATAGGGTTCCCTAATCAGATTAGGGTTTGTTTTGGATTGGGACTTTGATTGAAGCCCAAATCAAATTTGGCTAGCAATCTAATCAAATTTGACATATAATCAAATTCGACTTCCAAGCAAATTTGACTTATAATCAAATTCGACATATAATCAAATTTGTCTTATGATCAAATTTGACTTACAATCAAATTTGACTTATAATCAAATTCGACTTACAATCTTTCTCTTACCTTTAATTCTCTCGTTTGAGGATCTATTCCTAAAAACCCGTTTTATACCTCATTGATATCTTCTATGCGTATGACCCATTAGGTTACCGGTTATGTTGGCCATTCATAATCAAGTATTGATTACAAATAGATCATGAGTGGCATCTAGCAATACATCATGACCCCCAATTGGACCCGGAGAGAAAGTCGGTGAATTACGACTTGGAACCTTTCAGCAGCCAATGTTAGTGTGCAATTTGTCCTTTACCATCTTATACCAACTTGGTTCGGAGTATAGCCTATGTGTCAACTCCCACTAGACTGACTATGTCACACCTAGCCCAAGTATTAGTTCCTCGTCCTATGGGATCTATTACTCAAAACTTATGTCATCGTAGACCATCTTCATGAAAGGTTACACTGGCCAGAGATTCCTGAGTAATAACCCGACAAGTGGCCATGGGTATACTCTCCTTCTATTAGGATTGGTAAATCCTCTATTGGCTACCCAAATACCTTCTAATACTTCAAAGCTGTACCCAATCACCACCCTATAAGTAACTCCTGAAGGGAAATGTAGGAATAGCGTCAAAGCACATGATCCATATCCAAGATAACTTGTGTACCTCAAGTCTAATTATATTTACACCATTGCTGCAATGAGATCTTCACTGACATTTTAATAGGATAACCATGTGAATACTCATGGTAGGTCATCCAATGAACTTGCTACCCTTAGCAAGCATCCACATATTCACTCAAAATATCTTCATGCTTACAGCTTGTGAGAACAACTGCTTGATCGGATCATGGAGCATAACATGTGCTAGTCTTGATGGATTAATGATGTCCCGTCTCATTGATCCTTCGACTAGGGATATTTAGATACGTAGATAATTACACATGATAGGAATCCCACATTATGATCTCTATCATAATTTCCTTCATGCTATGCGTTGTATCATGGACTTCATTAATTAGATTTAAGATCTCATATCATATTCATAGTAATGAACATCTAAATAATGAAGAAGCCTTTTATTAAATATATAAATTTGTACATAAAGTGCCAAAGGTGATTGTCTTTAGAGCACTTCTCCAACACACATCACGTTGAATCCCTCGAGGGCCACCCTCGGTGTTATAAGGAGTTGGAGACCCATTTGCATGATCATAAGAGCCATCTTCACTACTGATGCTCAGAGCATTGTCGCGTCGGAGAAACTAAAGACAAGCTTCGGTCACGACGGAAGGACAAGCTTGAGCCGGAGATAACCTTGTTATTAAGTTCCAGATAAGTTGACAAGGGTAGGCCGATGAGATCCGACGCGCTTAGACGGCCTTGTCTCCTCGGTAGACAGACACCGAGCAACAATGCACCACACAGAGAAACTGTGATAGAACTTGGAGAAAAGGGAAAAGAATTACAGGTGAACTTCAGTTTGCACTCCCTTTCAGTTTCATTCTAGTTATTTACACACATGCATGGATGTTGTTGATATACTTGGGCAATTGTATTGAGGATTTAGCATTGTTTGGTTGAGGGATCCCTGAAAGTGTTCACTAATGAAGAACATGAAGTTAAGGGCCATCATTGCATAGATGTACAACCTTATTGTCCATTTGTTGATCCCACAACCGGGAGAGACTCTAGCCCCGCAAGAGTGGTTTAGAGTTAAATTTATACCCCAAGCTTAAGGAATAACCTCAACTGGATGGGTGTGTAAGTGATAAACCTAGTTTGGCTTGTTGTACAAAGTGGAAACTTACTAAGTTATATGCTCGTGAGTGCTTGGTGGCTTCCAAAATGTAAACAGTAATTGCAATTACAGAGACATTCACTTCATCACCAATGAGAAAGGCAGGTAACCATTTGCATGAGATTAACTAGTTAATGCATGGAAGGTTAAGTATTAAACAATTAGTTGTATTGACAACCAACTACTAAACTTAGGTCTTGTATACCTACGTGCATGCTTGAAGGTGGAATGAGTGCGGTGTCATTCCAATAAGCATTAATAATGAAAATCTAGAGTAACTAATAGGCCCATTTCATGACAACGATAAACTAAGGTGAAATAATGAGCCATGCCCACTTCATAGGGATATATATATATATATATATATATATATATATATATATATATATATATATACCTAGTGTGCATGTGATAGAATATTGAGATGATATTATGCCTACCGGATTTTGACATAGAGCAGGGAGGCACATTGAGAAAGATTTGTGACTAAGTTGGAGTGTTTTTGACCCAAGTAAGTGTCTTTGTCTAGAATTTTTTTTATCTTTGGATGTTTTACATCATTGATGCTTGATTCTTGCTTATACATACTTCTCTGAGTTGTTGGATATCTATTTCCTTGTTTGTTGAATCCTTGACTCGTGTGTGTATATTTCCTTGGTTGTATGATTATTTCCACTCGATATGTGTTATTCTTGTGGATTTTTCTGTTAGGTACAGTGTTGTGGGAGCGTGTGGCTCCTGTTGACGTTCAGGGTCGGTGGACACCTTGTTTGTTTGTTTTTCTGTTAGGGGGACGATACTCTGGCTGTCTTGTATGCCCGTCAGTAGGACGATAAGCTGGCCGTGTATGTACATGTATGAGTAGTAGTGCTACCAGACTTTCAAGTCTGCAACCGAGTGGGTCATCATCGGTGTAGGCAAATGACTGCACGAGGATTGATGATGTGTAAGTAAATTCTTGGTTTACTTGTCTTGAGCTGACATGACTGCGGTCATGGGTTGGGAGTCCCTACTATTGATAGGTTTCATTCTGGTGGGTACGAGACTCCTGTTGATGTGGTTTGGTATGGGTTGTAGTACCCGCATTGGTTTGGCTTAGTCATTTGTTTGTTTTGATTTGCTTTTATTTAGCTTATCACATTATATTGTGACATGATTTGATTTATTCCACCACAAGAAAGAAGGTGTTTTGCGGCGGTCATTTAGCAGCGATTTTATAAAAAAGGAAATTGGTTATATACCCCTCAAAAGTTTCATAATTGCATATTTACCCTCAAAAAAATCATAATTGCTTATATACCACTGAAAAATATGTTGAATTGTGGATATACCCCTACTGTTAGGATCCGTTGACAGAAGTTAACCAAGTAATCTTAATCATAGTTACAACTTAGGTTAAGGGTTGGAAAATATCCAAAATACCCCTCTTTATATATTTTTTAACTATTTTAAAATTTAGATTTTTAAAGGGCTATTTATAAATTTATAGTCAAACAAATTTTTTAGGGGTATATATGTAAAGGGTATGATGATCATTTTGTATGTCTACCGTTTGTTAACTTGACGGTTTTTTATTTGATTTTAACCTCAGGGGTATATACGCAATTATACCTATTATTCAGGGGTATGTATGCAATTATGTTTTATTCAGGGGTACATACATAATTTCAAAATTATTCAGGGGTACACCTGTAAAAAGCCCTTTATAAAACCTCTGCTAATGCAAGCAATGGAGGCGGTTAATGCGACGGGTTAGTTAACTACCGCTAAATGAACACGTTTAGAGGTGGTTATTTTTATACCCGCCGCTAATACATACATTTAGCGGCGGTTATAGTATAACCGCAGCGAATATCCTATAAGTCTTACGTTTCACGGCGGGTTTGTTATAACCGCAGCGAAAGTGTTTTCGCGCGAATTTCTTTTCCCTTCGCTCGAATTTCTCTCTGAAATATTCCCCAACCTTAATTTGGCGCTTCTTCTGTCAGTCTCACGATCTCCAAATGTGCCCTAAATCTCCCGCCGGCTCGTTTTGAGTTCTTCTTCGGTCCCGGCGCTGGCGAACTCAATCGATCTCAGGCGATCTCAAGCCCACCCCTGTCTCGCTCTCGCTCCTGGCGATCTCAGTCCTCTCAGTGAGGGCAGCTTCGGAAAGGTGAAACTTGCTCACCCGGCGATCTCGATATCCAGTTGTGCCCTAATTTTCTTTCATTTTTTTTGGGTAAATTAAGAGGGAGATTGGGACACTGAAGATCTTAAAGGACCCCAACGTTGTTCGATTATATGAGGTTCAACTTCTTTCTCCTTCCTTAATATTATCTATAAATTTCCACTCATTATTTCTATCCATGTTTTTTTTTTTTGGGTTTGTAATAATTTTCCATGGTAGCCAATTTTTGGGAAGGAAAAATTCAAAAGAGAGAATTTTCTAAATAAGATAAAAACCAATGATGAGAGTTAGTTAAGAGTGATGTTTCTTCCATTGATCTGTCCCTCTCGTGATAAGTTTATGGTTTAGAATTAATGGAGATGACCTTTCAGAGTTTTATTTCATTATATATGTTTAATTATTAGACTTTGAATTCTAATCAATGTGTTGTATATATAAGGGAATTGGAGGACACTTCCATGCAATTAAGAAATTGGAGGACACAAGAAATTTTGAATTTTG
Source organism: Dioscorea zingiberensis (assembly GCA_026586065.1). Taxonomy (NCBI): domain Eukaryota; kingdom Viridiplantae; phylum Streptophyta; class Magnoliopsida; order Dioscoreales; family Dioscoreaceae; genus Dioscorea; species Dioscorea zingiberensis. The sequence continues at coordinate 64,327,271 of CM048818.1, forward strand.
GTTACTTTGTTTCTTGTTGAGATTTGTGAATTCATGGTTTTACAGGAGTTTGTTATTGAATGAAGCATACTAGTTGCTTTTTCTCTAATCTTTTTTTCTCTATTTTGGTATTTACTAGTGCACTGTCATGGCTTTCTATATAAAACATCATCAATGCATATTTATAGAGTGTGACTAACTTCAACCAAAAAATGCATGTTAGTGGATTCAATTGTCCTGTTTGCTTGACTTTTACTGGCTTTATAACAAATTTTTTTGTCTGCAACATGCTTCAGTCAACCTTACTTGCAAAACACTGATATCCCCCCACTTTTGTTGGTTTGCAATGGTTTTACTCATTATTTTTCTTTATTTAGTACAAAGATCTCATATAGGTAAACGACTTAAAGAACCGCATTATTAAATTTGATTTGTTCTGTAATGTGTATGCAACCGCTATAGTCCATTGCTTGATTATGTGACACTTGGCACAAAATGCAATTTTTATGCCAAAGTCGACATTAGTTGGTTAAAGCATCAAATATTTTGTGAAGCTGAAGCCTCATGTCTTCCTTTCTTCTTTATATATTTTCAATAGTCGGTTTTTAACTATGTTTATCCATGGAGACCATGGTTGTCAGACCCGGCCCGACCCGGCCGGTTGAACCGGAAAAACCCGGAACTGGGTGAGGGACCGGGCCGGGTAGGCCCCCAGAACCGGGGGGTGGTTGGCCGGGCCGGAACAGGCCTACCCGGGCGGTTGGACCGGGAAACCGGTTGACCCGGGAAACCGGTTGACCCGGAACCGGCCCGGCCCGGTAATTTTTTTTTTTAATTTTTGTAATGGAAAGTGGGGAAAAAAACATGGATCAACAAAATCATTGGAGCACGGGGAGCCTGAACTCGACCCGACATTCGTGTGCGCATGACGCGCTCGCACATGAGTTCTGGATTTCCAAGTCGATCCGAATTCGACATTTGCACCCCCCCGGCGCGCGCATGGGAGAGAGCCTTTTCACCAACAAGGGCTTATTAGTTGGTAGAATGAAATCATATTTAAAGAGAGTGAAAGTTTTATCCATAAGCAATGTGAGACTAAATACTTGAAAGTCTTTGAATATTTGAAACCAATCCTTTTAAAAACAAGCCCATAATAAGGCCCAAAATGAGATGGGCTTTCAAAAAGTTGTATTTGTATACTTGAGTAACTATGGCTATATTTTAATTATGTATTTTAATACTTTTGACTAATTTGTTTTGTTTAATATGTGTTTGTTTTGAATATGGACTAAATATAAATATCAAATTTAGTTAATCAATCATATTTATTATTATTATTATTATTATTATTATTTTATATCATATTTCATCATTATTAATTATTATAAATTATATTTGAATATTTTATTATTGATCCCAGTTGAACCCCGGTTGAATCCCGGTTGAACCCTTGACCCCTGACCCCTGGACTTGGCCGGGTCAATACTCCGAGCCGGGTCTGACAACTTTGATGGAGATAGAGATCACTTTGTGTTGTCGTTACTGAGTTATTATATTTAACACAAACAGGTGCTTTGGCCTGAGTGCGGTTGGCAGCCTGTTTCTTTGACGGATTTGATTACTTCTGCCTCTGTAATGTTCTTAGAATCTTTGGGTTTCCAATCCCAGTTTATGTTTCTGTTACTTATAATAATATTGTGTAAAATTTTGGATTTTCAATCCTTGTTTCTGTTTCTTTGATTGATTGATATCTGCATTTGGGGTTTGTAGCACTGCCTGTTGAGCAGCTTCAACTCACCCTTCTGGAAAATCAACTCAGGTGCACCTGTCTAGAACAACAAATCATCCCTCACTGTCAGTTCTTGAGGTTGGCTAGGGTTTTATAATTTAGTTTTTTTTAATGGGATTGTTTTTATCTATTTTGTAGATATCGTTCGTTTGAAGCGTTTCTGGGTTTGATGGTCTTTTAGGGCCTGTTTGAAGGTTATGCTTTGTGATTTAGGTTTTTGTGAATTATGATCTATTGTTTTGGTTTCTTTAATTGAGATCTATTGGTTGTGTCTTGGAACTGTTGATTTCTTAGGTTTGGGGTTTATTTTATTTTACTTTGTGTTGATAGGAGGTGCTAGTATTTATTTTATTTTTATTATTTATTTATTTATTTTTTTTCTGATGATGATAGCATTTATTCTTTTTCATGGGATTTCTTTGGCACCTTGGGTTTTACTGTTGTGAATTGAAATATTCTTTCCTCTTGTTTTTGCTGATCTTGTGGATCTGAAGAGTTTGGCATTTTGTAGGAATTTTGCTTCGCATGGTTTGCTGTTGCTTTGGCAGTTGATGCTTTCTATTTATTGATTATAGTGTTTCTTTTATTAAAGTGGTGGTTTAGATATCTGCTGTTCCAATTTAGGAAATTGTTCCCATTTGTTTTTAGATTAATAAATGGCTTTGTAGTTTTTTCTTTGCTTTAATTTTGATTATAATAATTTTTAACTTTGATTTGATTGGATACTGTTTAATTTTGCAACTGTTTTTGTTGCTAATGCAATTGCTAATGTGTTTGTGGGTGTAATAGTTATTTGAAACGTTATTGAACATTGTTTATAGGAGGTTGGTAGGTTCTATGATCAGTATTATGGTATGAAACAGATTCTAATAAAAGTTTGATGTTGCAATATTACTTTTTTACAGTGTTGGGAGATTTCAAATTTATCTCGTGTTTGCTTCTTTGTCGGCTTGTGATTACTATGGGACCCAATGTACTTTTTGTTAGTACAAGATGATTCTTGTTGTAGGCTGTTTAAAATGACCCTGGTTTGCATTAATATATGTAAAAGTGATGTTTAAGATTACATTTTTTATTTTTTATTTTTTTACTTTTCTTTTATGTTAGGTAGTTTGGATAAACACTTGTTCTATATTGCAGATAAAATTAGAGTTTTTGAATTTGAGTAGAATGTTTCTGTTCGGATAAACACACATTTATCAAATAAATTGATGGATATTTGTAAATAGAAATAGAGTTCTAATTGGAATCCAACTCTTCCTCTGTAAATTTACCAATATAGGTGCTTAGGTGGAATTAAGTGTAAAAGCCTAACTCATAGGCAAAGGTAGAAGATTGAAGCTGCTGTGGTTGCTAGTGTTCTGTCAGGGGGTACTTTGGAGGCTATGTTCTTGACGATTGTTTCTCAAGGTTTGTTTCTCATGGGGTGCTTTTTCTTTGGATTGGAGCTATTTTGATTAATTATAGCCGTTAATCTTTGTGTTTTTATATATATCTCTATGTTTTGTTTTCAGTTTCATGTCAAGGACATCATTTAGATCAAGATTTCATATTGATTGTTCCATATCCACCTAAAGGCTACAAGTTTCCTGTTAGACTTGGGTCTGTATATCATACTAAAATTTTAATTCAATCAATTTTTTATGGTTTGCTCTAAATCTTAGTGTTTATGGTCATAACCCTATTAAATGTTTTATTCAAAATTACATTTTATCATCTGTCTCTTGTTTTTCAGGTTACTTGGGCTTACTCTTCAAACAAGATACTGCCTGTATAGTAGAAGAATTAAGAATTCAGAAATAGTTAGACAAACCTGACTAAACACTGTTCTATAGTAGCTGAAACTGACCTAAACTCAATGGGTGAGCTAGACTTAGGTTTGAATGCCTTCCAAATATAAGAGGATGAATTTGGGGATTTATTCACAAATTCATAACTGTGGTGTTTGTTTGTTTCATTGTGATTTATTTATATGCTTAAACTAGAAAACTGTGGTGTTAGAATGAACTTTTTATGGAGTTATATAGGTTCCTACATGTCTTGAGCTCACAAAGCATGTGCACCCACAACTTTTACAAATTTTTGTATGGGCCAAATTTGATGAGCAACACTCACCGGTCAAATTCTTTATTCAAATTGTTCTCTAACCTTGTTCAGAATTCATCCCCAGCAGGCCCTATTACATGATTTGATTCTTCAATAATTGATGTCTTCACCAAAACACAAGGTAGTCAAAGTATGCAAGATCACTTTAGGGCGTATTTTTAGAGAAAATGCTTAATCTCATATTCTCATATCATTTCTTCTTTGATTAGTTTTTATTTTATTTTATTTTTTAAAATAAAAAAAATCATAATTTATTAATTATAAGGTTAACCATACATAGTTTTTTTTTTTTTTTTTGAAATAAAGTGGATGAACCACATTCCTTTATTTAGAATGGATATCTATTACATAGGAGGATCCGTAGATGGATCGAATCGCATATTACATGGTTGTTGTCCCCTGGACCCAGCCATGTTCCCATGAAAGCTTCTTCCCCCCTGTTACATATGTGGCCCTTCCATCTGGGTGTCTTCAAAATCCCCACAGTAGCGGTTGTGATTCCTCCTCCTTGTGAACGCAAGGCTTCTCTTCACGATTGATTCCATCGCGACTAACTCGGCTTCTTTGGCGCATGAGTCGCATCAAACCAAGGCGGTGTTAGGAAGTCAATGTCATGGATCGTTTTCACATAAACACGATGTTTATTGTGAAAACATCGCCTATGCGTTCCATCCACGTAGTCCATAGAATGGCCATCGTTAGTAGGTTCCAACCCAAGCGAGCATTGGGGGTAGTGAGGTAGCAACGCGGAACTACCCCGGATCTTGTATCCGTGAGAGCGTCACATTACACCGAGCCAAATGTGTGAAATGTTGCGGACCCTCCACGAGTATGGGCGGTGTAGGAGCGGTGTTGTACCGTTTCCTCACGCCTCACATAAATAAGCGATTGGGCGGGTCCCATTCCAGCCTCTTGCCCGTAGGTTGTCTAGGGTGAGGATTTTGTTGTCCAGAGCAAGCCAAGTGAACGCCTTGATTTTAGTAGGGCAGGGTAGCTTCCAGAAACTTGTTCCCCTATCCGATGCATACGCCTCCGTTCATCGAATTGATAGTAAGATCTAAGCGTATGAAGTTCCTTGGGCGTGAGATTCCATTGTCTCACAATCACCTTTCGATCCTTGGGGCATTCATGTGTAATTTTAGCGAGATGCTCCAGCTCTTTGGTGCCTTCTTCCGTAAGAGGACCTTCTAAGAGAATCGGTGTACCGTGTTCAAGTTGATATACATATATATATATGATTCAAAACTTTAGATGCTTTTCTATTCCCTCATCATCCTTAATCTTCTCTTATTTTCTTTAATACGACCTCTGTCCAAACTCCAAACACAGCTAGCATACCGAGTCAATATCAGTTTAAAAATTTCAGGCCGGTATTATATTATAATTTTTCAGGACCAATGTGTGAATCCTTTGAACCTCTAAGTTTGTTTTGTACCTGCAACTTAATGAAATTTGTTTATTTGCTTCACTGATGCCAACATCTGGGTTTCCAAAAAAATAATCATCTTTACATGCATAATTTGTTTTTAACACTACAACAGGTGCATTAGAATAATTCAACCTCTTCAATAAAACAACTGGGTTCTATCTGTCCAAAGAAGTTACAACATTTGATAATAGCATTATTTTTGTTTTACAGCTCAAAGAGATTATTTGCTATTCTACTAGTGCCCATGACTTATATGGATTCTCTTGTAATGGGGAATGTTTTCCTAGTTTGTTTGTTTTTCTCTATCTGAAGTATGATTACAAATAATAATCATACTATGATCCCATTGTTCTAGAGACTAGAGATTTAAACAGTTTCCTTCAAATCTTTCGGTTTCAAATTGTCATTCTTACAACTGCCATATTAGAATTCATGCTTGCAAAAAGATTGTTGTGTGTTTGATTTGGTGGTTGCCCTAATTTTTTCATATTTTGTTGTTTGATTGGGTGGTTGCTTTAATCACTCTTTAATTTGAAATCTTTGTTGGGGTTAGAATATTTCATAACTGTGGTGTTTATTTGCTTCATTGTGATTTATTTATAAGCATTGAAACTTTGAGAAAGTTTGATACTTGCCCCTTATAACAATCGAATAATCATAGAATTTGAAACAGGAAATGGATTCATCAAGTGCATATGGTCGGTTGTTAAAATTTCATACCTCGATATCAAGGATTAGTTTATGGTATTCAATGGTTATAGGGATCCCTGAAAGAAAAATCAACATTTAGTTGTGCAATAGAAATAAGCATTGTGAGCAAAAATGATGGGAACAGACAATTAAATCAACATCTTAAATTTGTTAGGATGTAGGCTAGCTAGACAAGAAAATCAACATTGAGAAAATAACAGTTATTATAATATAATTGGCTAACCTGAATGCTGCAGTCACGTTCCCCAAAATGAACCACATTTCCATATTTATCTGCAAGAACCTGTAAACCCAAATAAGAATGGATGAGGCCAAGTCAGACAGAAGACTACAGTCTCTCACTCCAAATCTCCCCCATCAGTTCCTTGCCACGTAAAGAAGACACTATAGGTCATGTTAACCATGGATAACCAAACAAATAGTTCAGCTTAGCCACAGTGTTGTTAGTGACTATCTTGTGGTAGTCGGTTAATCTTCTAGCATGTAGAATAATATGCTTCAATTTATATGAACTTTATTCTCAACTCCAAATACATTATTTTCAAGTAATTAACTGTATTTTATTCAAAGCTCAACATCCTACTCTTAGTATGAAACATGGAATGATATAAAACAGATTCTTATACATTATTTTTCATTGATTAGACATTTTAAGTTGATAAAAATTGAATAAGGGAGTTTATAATAGAAAATTTTAAATATCTTATACTCCGTGATGGTGCCAAACCCTTTGACATGAGTAGCGAGCTTGCGACACAATTCCATGATTCGTCCACGGGACGGGGAAGCATAGGTCTTCTCAAGAGTCTTCCAAGCGTCTAAAGATGTCTTCTCGGAAGCAATAAAAGGAACCATATTAGCAGTCAGAGATCCAAGAAGAGCATTGAGCAACAGCTTATCTTGGTGAATCCAGATAGAATAGGTCGGATTGGGAATTGAAGCAGCAGAATCAGGTGTAATAATGGTACCGGGTGGACAAGGAAGAGAGCCATCGACATAACCATAGAGGTCGTACCCAATCAACAGAGAATCAAACTGTGCGCATCACAATAGTAATTTTTAGCGGTCAACTTGAGAGGAACTTGCGCTGCAACATTAATAGCAATGAGATTTGGAGAGAGATCAGAGGTGGTGGAGAGAAGAGGGCGAGAGGTGAGACCGGATAGGAGGAGGAAACAGCCATGGTGATTGAAGTTTGTTGTTGTTGACCAGCCTAGTCAATTGCAAGTGATTGAAGTTTGTTGACCGGAAATTGCTTAATGCTGACCGGAAAATTGGTGAAGATTGGAAACCGGCTAGCAAGTAATGAAGGTTGATGTTTGACCAAGTTCAATTGCAAGTAATTGCACTTGATTGGAGTGGCTTGACCGGTTGTTGACCGGCTGAGGCGTTGGAGTGTTGTGCAGGTGTTGGCAAGGGATTGAAGCTTGTTGGTGTGAATTGCACTTGATGTTGAACTGGTTAGTGTGCAGGCGTTGGCAAGGTTGTTGACCGGTTGGTGAGGCGTTGGCTGAGTAATGTTTGACCAAGTTCAATGCCTAGTTAATTGCACTTGATTGGAGTGGCTTGACCGGTTGTTGACCGGCTGAGGCGTTGGAGTGCTGTGCAGGCGTTGGCAAGGGATTGAAGCTTGTTGGTGTGAATTGATGTTGACCGAAGGTCAAGAGATTGTGGGTGTTGACCGGCGGAAGATAGGTGTTGACCGAAGTTTGTTGGTGACCAGCGGTGCAGCAGGAGCGCAGGGCAGCAGGTCGTGGGGAGGCCGGCGTACGGCGGGTGCCTTGTGGCCGACGTGCGGCTGATGGCGGCTGAAAAAAAAACATTAGGGTTTTTGGATGGTACCCATCCTTGGCAGCGACAGTGGTTGAAAACCGCCGAATGGACTATTTTCGTGATGGTGCCACCGCACACAAGGATGTTATCCATCCTTGGCAGCAACGATCAACTTAGGGTTTTCATAGTGGGGGCTTTTATCTTCAGCGGTAATAGCATGAAGACATACTTTTGCAATGTTACAGTCGATGGATGGACCCAAGCCTGTATCCTTCGGCAAAGCCATCAGAGACAGGCCCGTGTCCGCTTGTTCGACCGACCGTACGACTTCTTGCTTCACAGAGAGGAGAACATGGAGGGGATCTCCCCCGCTCTTTTCTTCTTATAGCCTTCCCTCTATTTATAGAACCCGAGAGAATTAGATAAACCTCTTCGCACCATGATAAATCATAATTTAAATTTTGATTTGATTTAGTTTTTAAATTTAGATAAATCAAGATTTAATTTTGATTTAATTTGATTTGATTATTGAATTTTGAGAGCGACATGAAGACAAAGAATCCATATAGCCGACCCCATCTAGTATGGGATTAAGTCTTAGGGGTCGTTTGGTTAGGGGAATGGGAATGGAATGGGCTGGGATCATTCCCATTCCCCCATTTGGATGTCCAGGAAGAGGAATCCGTCGGAATGGAGAAGAAATCAGCCACCGAAAACTTCGATATTTCATTCCGCTCGTTTTGCTCGGAATACTGATTCATGGTTTGGAGAATTACCCATTTGCCCCGAACTCAAATCATCACATTCCTCCAATCCTCCAGCCCTAGGTCTACTCGCGATCACGGCGCCGCTGAGGCCCTCGTCGCCCTGTGTTGTTCCTCCCCGCAAAAGCACCGCTTCTCCTCCTCCACCCCTTGCCAGCCCTCCAGTTCCCTTTTCTCTCAGGTATGCAGTTCTTTTTCTTCTTTTTATTTGGCTCATGTTGTTGTTTTTTTTCCTTGAATGCTGGCCATATTATTCCCCTGAGCGAAGCTTTAGGAGAATATATAAGAAAGTGTTAATATATATTCTAAATGATGTGCATTTTCTTTTTATTTGGTTTAAATATGTTGTTTATTGATGATTGATTTGTCTTTTTGGTTAATGTTTTATATCTTTTGAGATCTTTTATTGGTTTTGTAGAATGGGATGTTCTTTGATAGTATTGTTTTGTGGGTGAGAAGCAGCAGAAAATTCTTGTGTTTTTTTTATTCATTTTCTTGCTTTGGATTGGAACTCCGTAGTTGAATTGGCCTGTGTCTTTTGTGATTGAATTCAAAATTTGAATTGTTCTGAAATGGAGCAATGTAGTTCAATTACCTTCAAAATTTGAGTTAGTCGATTGGAATTTTGAGACAATGGATTGGATGTATGCCTTTAAGATGATCTAGCAGAACCCATGCTTTCTATGGTCAGTGGAGCAGGGCTTGATGAATTTGGAGGAGCTCGAGTTGAGCTAGTAGTTTAGAATTTCCAGCCAAATTTGACTAGGATCAGGTTTGAATGTATTCATTGCATTTATAGCAATAAATGTGTGTTACGTGTATTGGCATGTGTTTACTGTTTTTATTCATTGACAAATGAAATTTCTTACCTGATGTTTCTCTTCAGGGCCACAAGAGTTATGTGTCAAACATGATTAGTGATGCATCTCCAGCTATTGTAGTGTCCTTGCAAATGTTTTCCTACCAGACCTTTTTGTTCACCATATCTTATGTTGTGTATAGGAATTCAAATATTCTTTAATACCCGGTTCAACCTTTGAAGTTTACATTATTTGACTTTGTTTTTTGTTGTCTGGATCTTTAACTGGATGTTAATTTGATCACTGCAAATAAGAAACTGTGGTATTTGTTGTGATAAACAAACATCAAAATTCTAACTAAGGCCTTTTAATAAAAATTAGGACTATGTGCGAAGTGATCATATCTTTGTATATTTCATTCAAACATTAATTTGTTGCATGCATGTTCTACCTCCTTACTTTTATATGATGATTTCCAGTTAGGCTTTGGATGGTTCTTGGTGATGGAAGTATTAAAATGATTCCCGTTCAGGTCTACACTAGCATATATATTGAAATCAATTAGGTTTTTTAGATGCCTATAAGTGTTTTGTAGTCTCTCCAGTTTTTGGGTATGGACATGGTTGGTTTCTTTCTCAAATAGGCATGTTTTAGACATAAAGCATTTATCTAATCCAAATTAACTTTATTGGAGATGCCCACTGAAGAATATTGTTTTCTTTTCATTGTTAACTGTCAAACTCCATCATGTCCGTGTGAAAAAACACTCGAGAAGCATATGATTAGGTTTCTTATACTCTGGTAGAAGTCTTAAAGTGAGAAAATGGGAAGTGGGTACCCTCAAAACAGTGGAGAATGGGTTTAAAGTTAGCAAAGGGGAAGTGGGAACACTCAAAACATGTCCATATGGAAGACAATTCTTTATATATATCTAGAAAATTTTAAATTCTTTATATCTTGATAATTTTTTAGGAATAACTACAACTGGAGTACAAATTAACTTAGAATAATTATTGTTCATAACCATCATAAACCACTAGAAACACTCCATTAATATAGTTTTTATATACTATATTGCAGGATATGCCATCAATTACAAGATAAGGATGAAAAGCTTCAGAATAATTATTGAACATGATTATTCTTGTTTTTCAGTGATCAATACTAGTCTTTGTTTTTCAATGATCATGTTGGTGCTAAATCCACTATTTCTAGTGAGAAATAACAAGTTAATGACATAAGTTATTGTTTATTCAGATTTTGGTAATATGAAGAAGATTGAACAACTTCGACTATATTGTACAATGATGGTGTGCTACTTTTACTTAGTAATTATGATGATCAATGCATGTGCAACGAAGCAACGTAAAATTAGAAGAAGAATGATTCAACATGAGATTGTGTCAACATCTGTAAGACGATGCAAACAACATGAATACCTCCACCGCTTAGTTTATGAAAGTGATGTTGGATGCATTGACAAACTACGCATGGATCGATGATGTTTTCATTGTTTATGCAAATTGTTAACTACAACCGGTGGTCTACGAGGAACCAAAAATGTTGGTAAAGAGGAGATGACCGCAATGTTTTTAAACATTCTAGCACATCATGGCAAGAATAGAGTAATTAAGTTTGACTTTCTCAGATCAGGTCGGCATTTCCATGCAGTGTTAAAGTCAGTTATTCTGTGTCATTCTATTCTATTGAAGAAACCGGAAGTTGTACCCGAAAATTCAAATGACTATAGGTGGAAGTGGTTTACGGTAATAAACTCGGTCCATATGCTTTGTTAGTCATATACTTAAATAACATAACTAACAATTTTATTTTTTCTTCCATGTAGAATTGTCTTGGAGCATTAAATGAAACACATATTCGTGTGAATGTACCCATAGTTGATCGACCAAGATATAGATCAAGAAAATCTGAAATAACTACCAATGTTCTTGCCGTCTGCAGTCAAGACATGCAATTTACTTACGTTTTGTCTGGCTGGGAAGGTTCAGCTCATGACGGTCGAGTTCTTAGGGATGCTGTAACAAAACCTAATGGATTGAGGGTTCCCAAAGGTAAAAAAAAAATAAAATAAGTGTTTTGATTGCTTTCTAGTTCCTACGTATAAATGACCCATAAACTATTAACTTATTATGAAATATTTGATGATCTACCAGGTTTCTACTACCTAGTGGATGCCGGGTATGTGAATTGCCCTGGCTTTCTTGCGCCTTTTCGAGGACAACGCTATCACTTAAGTTCTTGGGCTGATGGGCATCAGCCACTTACACCTCAAGAATTTTTCAACATGAAATATGCTAGTGCCAGAAATGTGATCGAGAGGACATTCGGTCTATTAAAAAGTCGTTGGAAAATTTTATCTAGCCCTAGTTTTTACAACATAAGCACTCAACGTCGTATTATTAATGCATGTTGTCTGCTCCATAACTTTATCAGAAGGGAGATGGCAGAAGACCCTGCAGAAGATGATGTTGACAATGAAAGCCAAGAGGAAAGCCCATAAGATGATATCGAAAACATTACAGTTGTTGATCCGACTGATGAGTGGACACAATTTAGACTTGACAAGGCCGAAAACATGTTTAACACTTGGCTGTCAAGTTGATTGTGTTATTTGGAAACAATATTTTGAGTAGTGCTTATACATATGTTGACTGTGTTTGTTTTTTTTTTTTTATTTTTTTTTTATGATCTTGTCTGAAACCTTATATTTCAATGTTGAAGTATGAATCTATTATGTTTAAAATATATATTTCAAGCTAGTTGACAATTTTGCATGTTTGACAATTCTATTTTTTTTAATTTTCCTTTCTTTATGTAGCATGGAAACAGATTCACAAACACAGGGTAGGGGCCTAAACAAACATTATTGGACTGTTGAAGAAGATAAAGCCCTCATCGACGCCTTAGTTGAGTTATCTGCAAATTCAATGTGGCGGGCAGAAAATGGGTTTAGAAATGGATACGTTCTTCAGTTGTGGAAAAAATGGTGAAGGAAAAGATTCCAACAACCACATTGAAAGTCGTGCCCAATATTGAGTCTCGAGTTAAATTACTTAGGAACAAAACTACTGCAATCGCCGATATATTACAAATCAGTGGCTCTGTTTGGAACAACGAGAGGTGTACTGTTGAATGCGAAAAAAGTGCATATGATGAATATGTAAAGGTATACATAATTTATTTGGTAATTATGCAATGACTTGTACGTGATTTTTGTCTTATTAACTGTATTTTTTTTATGCAATACAGAACCATAAGGAAGCAGCTGGTCTTTATGGAAAATCTTTCCCTTTCTTTAATGAGCTTGCCCCGGTCTTCGCAAGGGATAGAGCGTATGGCAATGCAAGGGGGGACATCGGAGATGATGCGGAGAAATATTTAAATGAGTACATAACTTTGGATGATGATACACCCTTATTTCAAATGGCAGATGATGAGAATATGTCTACACAGCAACCCATTCAAGCTCCATCGCTTATGGGATCGGAGACAGGCACCTCATGAGCATGTGGAAAGAGGAAGAGTCTTGTGGATCCGTCAATGGAGAAAATATCCCAACATTTTCTCACGTTTGTGGAAATGGTTGGTCCAGGATTTAAGGTACTAGCTGAGTCTTCGGCTCGTGAGACAAATCGTGATAAGGCCCGTAAAGAAAGGAAAAAATTACTTGGACGAGTAATTTTTGAGATTCAAGGTCTTTCTGATAATGAGGCATTGTTCATGCTATAGTTTTTTTTTCCAAAGATGATGATCAACTACAAATTTTTTTGGACTTGCCTGAGGACAAGAAGTTGCGTTTCTGTCGTCTAATTTTATTAAGATCCATATTTGTCCCAACTGATATGTAATCTGAAGTTTGTTTGTTGAAGTTTGTATTTTGTTGATTTACTGTTGTTTCAGTATTTTGTTGATTTACTGTTTGTATTCTGTTCAAGCTACTATCATGTTTCATTCATTATTATCAGAATCTAATTTATGCGTTTTTCTTGACTAACATAATTTACTGTTATCTCTTGCTCAGAACTGAATGCTAGGTGAAATTCATATTTACCGTGCTTCATTTTAAAATCTTGTTTGTTGCATAAACAATTGCAAAGTGTTATATGTGACAGTCAATCTGAGTTCTAAAGGCTTGGTGGCAGCAGCTCAAGGGATGCTGAGATTCAAGCTTACAGATGGTAGTTAGGATAGCCATAGTGTTTGGAACAATGCAGAGAGCTTGTGACCATTAATGTGATTTTATAGTTTTATTTTTTATTTTCCTGTATGTGCATACTATAGTGGACAGATCAATGCAAAGCCTTCTTAGTAGAAGCAGAGTGGTTTCACAATGGTTATAAGCCAAGTCTTCAGGAGTACCTTAGCCATGGAGCTCCTGATCAGGAGAAGAAAAAACAAATCAAATCTCTCTTCTTTAATATTCTAATAAAACATAATTATTGATTCAATAATATTAGAATAGAATTGATTCAATAATATTCTAATAAAGTTATTGATTTAATTTTAATAATATTAAAAAAATAATTATTTAAATATTTATTTATACTAATTACTTAATTATAATTACTTAAATATTTAAATATTAGTTATTATTTACCACACATCATTATTATATATAACATTATTATTTGTATAAGGGGCATAAAAGTCATTTTATACCATCCCTCCTTTTACTTTTCTCATTCCTAATGCATTACCCTTTCTTATTCTTTCCAACCAAACACAATTTTCATTCCCATACCATTCCCAATCCGACTCATTTCTATTCCGATTCATTCCCAATCCATTCCCATTCCGTAAACCAAACGACCCCTTAGTTGTTGTTGTCATTGATTATTGAATTTTGGTAACATCATGATTTATGTTTTGATTTGTTTTTTTTTCCAATTTTGATTTTGATTTGATTGATATATATATATATATATATATATAGAGTGATTAAATGTACGTAATAATCTGCTCATTTCGATTTCCATTTGGCCCCTCGGAGTATTTTTTTTTATGGATGGGAAGATCTGCTAAAATAATAAAGCAGAATTTTCATATAATTTGGTAACCGTTTGGTCCTCCCACTTAATGGTTGAAATTCTGGATCGTTCAAATCCCTATAAGTTTTGATCTGTTAAGATGAAGACCCTACAAGTTCCCAAATTGTATGAAAATTGATAGGCTAACTTATTTTTCGATGATCTTTCCATCCATACGGTTGAAAATTGTTCAAACATGCTCCAGGGCCCAGAATCAGCAGGCGGCCGGAAATTTACAATTTCCGGCCGGCCTGATGTAATCAATGTATTCCCGCGCATCTTGGAATTTGAGGTAGATATGTGTTATGGGGCTATTTTTGGAATATAACCGGATCTAAATTTTTATTTAAATTTAAATATTTTAATTTTTAAAATATTTCAAGATATATATTTGATTCATGATATTTCTTTATTGACACCTTCAAATATCCGTACCTGATATTTTCAATGCAAACAATTATTCTAACTAACTCTTGTATCTCATTTCTTGCCATTATTCTAACTCACTCTTGAATATTATTTTTATATTCTAAAAATTGTAATTTTTAAAATTCAAAAAATACTAGTTTTAATTTTATTTATTTATTTATTTATTTATTTTGACATAAGCAACAAACACCCATAAAGGTAAATCAAGGATTTGTGCAAGCATGACCGCTTAATCCTGAGTTAATCCATGGGAAGAGAACCCCATTTTAGTAAAGGACCCATGTATTAATTAACCAGTGTAGGCCGTTGATAGTTTTAATTCTAATAAAATAAATTTTTGCACTATGTTTCTCTTTCTTTAATATTGATAGGTTTGAAAATCTAAAATAAAACAATTGAATTCAATTGCATTCAATACTAGCATAAATCAAACAAATCATCGATATTGGTTGTCAATGAGCCACATCGTCAAGAAAGGGATGAGACGAGAGGATTGACGCACATCATGATTTAGCCAGTAGGTCAGACGTTCCATCATGTTGGGAATTGATTATTTTTTAGAGTACTTTGTATCTAAGTAGTGATGCTATGAACTCAGATTCATAAGGCTTCTCCACATCCAGGACTTATCCTCGAGAAAAGTTTTCTTACCTCTCGACATACATTTACCTCGAGAACTGTGATTTTGACTTCTAATCTATACAGTTTGAGATAATTTATGTGACTATCATTGGACACATTATTGTTTATGGATGACCCAATAAAACCAAATCTATGGGGGTATCCATTCAATTATTGAATCATCCTAAACTCACGAGGAAAGATCCAGTAGAAAAATAAAAAATATAATATAAAATGGTATCTTTAACAAAAATAGATGAACAAATGATGGTACTGTAGTGAGTCTATAGCACTCCAACAATGTCTAATTTTGCATGAAAATTTAAATTCACTACCACAGATTGAATGTTCAAATCATGTTTAAACTATGGTCCAATGAGTTATCCATGTTTATCAAAAGAAAATTAATGATCTATTTTAAAATAAAATAATTTTTTTAGAAAAATGAATAAATTGTATATATTGATAACAAAAAATTGAAATAGAGCATAAATAGAGTTCAAAATAGGCCCTTGGAACAAGTCGCTGTGGTGGGTGCTTTATATGTGTTATGTAGGTATTAAATCCCTTTCTCAAAGTTAGCATCAAATGAACATTGTGGTTGCCCTCTTTAATGAACGTAGAGGAGCTCCTCTTGACAATGAAATCTATTGCCAATAACATAAGTCTCTTGGTCGCTTTAGCTACATCAAAATCAACAAAACAAGCATGAGAAAATTAATCAATGTTACTGAATAATTAGTTTCGTGACACGTTATTTGTTATAGAAATATCTCATATTTTTTACCGGTATAAGCTTCAAGTGATGGTCATGGGGGCTTCTTTCTTCATTTGGTTCAAAAATTGTGGCTTGCCTCCAAGATCTTGTATAGGTTGGAAATAGAATGGGACCCAGACACACAAAGAAGAGATAAAAGCTATATATATTGATCAATATTAGCATAAATAATGATGGAAGAGGGAGATTACAAGAACCACAAAATAATTTTGCTCCACTGTTACTGACACTACCATTCACTACCCATATATAAATATAGTACTTTAGAATATTTATCACTTACACATATCCAAACACCTCTTCACGAAACACCAAACACTTGAGCACTCTTTGAAGATACATACATTATAGATGCATTAACCAAGTTCTTGTTTAATATATGCACACTTTAATTAATTAAGTTTAATTTCCAACACGATATTGGGGAGTTTGGCTATTAGCCCCAATAGATTACAAAAGGAACAATTCCCTTTTTAGTACCTCTATTTTTCGGAGAGTACAATTTTAGTCCTTGATTATTATTATTATTATTTTTTTTGACTTTTTGGTTCCTCTACTTCATAAAGTGGGACTTATTAGTCCAGAGGCATCGTAAGCTCAACTTACGTTGTTTTAGATTCGACGTGTCTATCGCTTACGTTACAAGCATGTTGATGACGCGCCATCAGTGCCACTACTTTTAAAACATTAAATCATTAGAAAATATTAAAAAAATGAAAAGAAAACATTAAACAAACCTTCTAATGCGGATCATAAGCGATTAGGATCTAAATTTAAGCCCCTCTCTCCCCTTTATTCTCTCCATGTGGCTTTTTGATGGCCACGTAGACATCAACATAACGCCACGTGGCAGACACATCAATTATCTGAAACAGCATAAGTGAATGTCGTCTGCTTCTGACTAATAAGTCCCACTTTATAAAGTAAAGGGACCAAAAAATCATAAAAAAAAGATGAGGGACTAAAATAATATTTTTTGAAATGTAGAGGGACTAAAAAGAGGATTATTCTATTACAGAATTACCCTCAAATATTACTCGTGTATAGAGGCACAAAAGAAACATGTGTTTGGTGGTCTTGTTCGCTAGCTGCTGGCTGTCTGAAATGTTGAAATTACTGGCGCCTCTCAAATATGTGCCGATTATCAAATAGCAAGAAAGCTTCAGGTTTTATAAAATCTCTCAAATTTTTTTTAAGATCATCTGAAAGATCTTTAATTTGCACAAGTTTCTCTGTAAAATCCCACTAATGGTTGGTGTATCCTAAACCTGGCATTATTTGTCGATCATATATATGATCCCATGTATATATGGATCCAATGCAACGAACACCACAATCCCTCACTTAACTTTTCACCGACATATATAATATATATTTTCCTTGGATCTTCCTCTCTAATCATTCATAAAATATCTCAAAAGGTACATCACTCCCATATGAAAATCATCATCGATCCCTTCCTGTTTCGAAACAATAATAACCTTATCCTCCCCTTATCTAATTTTCTACAATAATAAATAACCTGAATTGTCATGTCTCTATCTATGTGCCAATTGTTGTCTCTTCTACTTACCATGAGATTATTATATATACACCCATTCATCTCCTCCCATGAACCACAACAACTGCTCAAAGACAAGGCAGGCAGACATACAAAGATAGATATGGCTGAGATGGAGTTCACCACTAATGAACTTCTGGAAGGCCAGGCGCATGTCTGGAACCTCTTGTTGGGCTATATGAAGTCCATGTGTCTCAAGAGTGCGGTGGAGCTCGGCATTGCGGACGTTCTCAAGAAACACGGCAAGCCAATGGAGCTCTTAGATCTCATGTCGGCGCTCTCTATCGACCCATCAAGAACCGACTCCTTCCGGCGCTTAATGCGCACTCTAACACACTTGGACTTGTTCGCCGAGAAGCTCAACCCTGGTCAAGAAGGGAAGTATCTCCTCACGCCCAGCTCCCATCTCTTGGTCTCCGGCGAGACCATGAACGTGATCCCGTGGGTCAGCTTGTGCTTGGACCCTATGGTCAGTGACCCCACGCACGTCATAGGGCCATGGTTCAAGAGCCCAAAGGAGACTGCTTTTGAGTTGTACTTCGGGAAAAACCCGTGGGACTTGGCTGATGAGAAGCCGGAGTTCAAGAAGATGTTATTTGAGGGGTTGGCCGGTGATTCACAGATCGTCTGCGACGTGGCTATGATGATGTGCGGCCAGGTCTTCAGGGGATTAAAGTCACTCGTCGACGTTGGTGGCGGCACAGGAACAATGGCGCGCGCCATAGTTCGTGCGTTCCCGGAGACTAAGTGCACTGTGCTTGATCTCCCTAAAGTGGTTGATAATTTGAAGGAGGAGGACTCTGTTGAGTATGTGGGTGGTGACATGTTTGTGTCTGTTCCTCCTGCGAACGCTGTGCTCTTGAAGGTATATATGTATTTCTTCTCATCAAACACTACTGCCATTTTTTTATTTGATAGTCTCAATCACTCTCAACGATCGATTGATAGTCAAATTTTTTAGTTAAAATTATTAATATATTAACTCATTTTGTGTAAAGATTAGAGATTAAAGTTGTTCCTATGTGGTTCTTAGTGTGTGACATTTTAAGGTCACTTGAATTTAGGTGTTTTAAAATGTTATATATTTCCAATTTAGAAAAAAAGAACTTAGGAATGAAGAGGAACTCTATCTATTTAGTTTTCTTTGATACATCAGGCAGTTATATATATTTCCACTATCAAAACTAGCAGTAATCATAAGCGGATTTATTTCAATAAGTCATCTACAATTGAAAGCTAATTTGGTTAAGACCTATTTAATTATTCCCCTGAACAATTCAAAGAAATCCCTTTCAAAATTGGAAGTGTTTAAAATCACAAATGGCATGTAAAATATAAGAAATGCTTTTTTCAAGTTCAAATATTAAACATAATAATATTTCAAAGTCTTCTCTTTTTTCACTTTCACAAACTAACAATAAGTAACAAATAGTGAGGACACTAATAATGAGTATCTAAAAAATTATTTAAGCAAAGCAATAAATTATGGTCATTATATCTATATTTAATTTGTACATTAATCACTGATAGCAAATCAAAACAAGCATAGCATGGGATAGAATAGGAGGTTATGAATTTATATTTTGTTTGTTTATGAATCAAAGGAATAGAATTATGTTGTAATTTTAACATGATTGACTAATATTCATTTTGATCATTTTCTAGTGGATTTTACGTGATTGGAACGATGAAGAATGTGTCAAAATTTTGCAACGTTGCAAGGAAGCTATTCCTACAAGAGAAGCGGGAGGAAAAGTTATTATCATAGATATGGTTGTTGGGTCTACGAGTGACAAGCATGCTCATACAATGGAAACACAACTTCTTTTTGACATATTGGTGATGGCTTCCATAGCCAAAAAAGAACGCAATGAAAAAGAATGGCGACATATAATTTTGGCCGCAGGTTTCAAAGACTACAAGATCACTCCTTTTCTTGGCCTTAGATCGGTTATTGAATTATATCCTTAAAAACTAGCTTCTATGGTATTCGGTATTGTATTAATATAATTATTGTGATGCGATTATAAATAATTTGAGTGAGAGTGAGGTTCAAGCTAGAATGCTTGATTGTTCATAAATAAATATTGTGGGTATGAAAAATATTAATAAATAATATTAATGTGGGTATATTTGCTATATGTTTATAAATAAAGGTTTATTGGTTTATGCTTTTAAGTATATTTTTTTTTTATGTTTTTCACATTAACTTCATAATAATATTGTGTAATCATGATTAGAGTTGATTAGGAGAAAAAAAAATTGGTCCTAATAAATTGATGGCTATAGGGGAAAATTACATATATCATAATAAAAATTTGATTGAAGTGCGTTATATATATATATATATATGTAAAGACCACCCCTACCCGGAACAATGGAAATTTAAATTATTTAGATAATTAATATTAACATTTGTCACTAGATGAGATTAAGAAATAAACCAAGGGTTTATTTACAAATGAGAGGGGAAAATGTGTAATTAAAAAATTATGGAGGACTAAAGTATAAAAAAAAACAAAATATATATATTTTTAATTCCATTTATATGAATGAGAGAGGATGCAGAGAGAAATTCTCTCTCGTTCCTCTTACCGACGCGCGCCCCCTTTTTCTTCTCCTTCCACCGAACACCAGTGAGAAGTACCAGCTGTGAGGAATGGAGCCTTCCGAGCTTCATTGCCAAACAAGTTATGAGGAATGGAGCAGAGCTACATTGCCGAGCGGGACGCAAGGAATGAAGTGAAGCTACATTGCCGAACTTTATGCCAAGGCTCTTGCCGAGCTACTGAACCGAGGAGCTTTACTGAGGAGTTGCCGAAGGGAATTTGCCGAGGAAGCGGCGAAGAGACCGAGGAGCCTCCAAGCTAGTGAAAGCCACTCTTCTATACCCAATCAACCGAGGAGGGTGATTGTAAGGCATCCAAGCTGAAGCGAGGATGGGCCCAGTAGAAGGAGAGGATCAGGGTGGGAATCCCTAGGCGCTGACATTGAGAGTATGGCGCTGAACCTTGGAAAGATAAAGTCTGACACAACAGCCTGACATTGCAGGTGATGGGACACAAGAAGTGTTACACAAAAAGGGGGTCTTGGGACTGCCCCAGCAATGAGTTCATATAAGGCTGTCTTCTCCAACCTATGTAGATGTTGTTCAACTGTGTGCTCAAAGAGAAAGATATCTTTGTTGTTGATAACCAGTTAAGTGAGAGAGCTTGAGAGAGCTTTGTATCTCCTGTTCATCTTCTTCCTTGATTTTGTCTGAAATAGAGAAGGGTGTGAGTCGTGGACGTAGGCACGTTGCCAAACCACGTTATATCTTGTGTTGTGTGGTTGTTCTTGCTCTTGTTTGCAGGTTGCTTGGTTGTTTAGTTAGCAGCCTCCAACGATCCATTTTTGGTGTGCTGGGAAGGCCCAAGGAATAGCAAGTCTTGCTGTTCCGGTGCAAGAGCTAGTCAAGCCCGGTGAGTGAAGACCGAAGCATCACTTCGGAGATCCTGCCGAAGAGTTTCCTTCGACTCGGAAGAGGGCTGCTCGGTTTTGGGTGTGATATTTCCCAACACGGAAGCCACATGTCACGGTGGCTGGCGAGCAGCCCACGGCGACCTCACCTCCGGCACCGACCCCCCCTCCGACGACACCCTCCACGCGCATGAGCCCGGCGGCCTCCCTCCACCCTGACGCAAATGGCATCCCACTACAGGAAATATAACCTATAGCGGCGGATATATCCGCCGCTATAGCTTACTTATCCGCCGCTATATATGTATAGCGGCGGATATTACCCGCCACTAAATCCTCAGTCGGTATAAGTTTTAGCGGCGGAAAATCCATTTATAGCGGCGGATATATGGCGCTATATCGTGTGTGTGACCATTACAAGACCTATAGCGGCGGATACATCGCCGCTATAAAGCTCTGATACGACCACTTGAGACCTATAGCGCGGATATATATCCCTTGGCTATAAAGCTGGCTGAAATAGCCGGATATATCCATGCGCTCTAATAATAATAATAATAATAATAATAATAATAATAATAATAATAATAATACAAATAACCATATAATTACACAAATACCTTTGATAGTATCTGAAAAGACCAGATTAATTAACAATAAGAAACATATTTTATTTAATTAAAGAATGAAAGTTTTGTACACAATAATCTGTGAAATTTTAAATACAAGGGCATGCACACTATCAACTATAAATATGCCCCCAGTTCTGAAACTTTTCATCTTCACACTGAAATAATAAGCAAGGTGGATCAAACCGAAACACCAGAGCTGCATCATTTGTATTGGCTCCAATTACTTCGTTGTTCTTGAGTGCTTGATGAGCCGGTCTATGACAATATCAATGTTGATGGAATCTTTGCAGGAGATCATATGGCAGCAAACTTCCCTGTCCTTGATATGCTCCAGACCTCTGGTTTGCAAAAACAAAATGTTCAACACTAGTTACAGGTCTGGCTTGGAAAACTAAGTGTATTTCAAGTACAGGCATGAAATTTCAGTCAAGTGCACAAATAATAATACTGGCAGTAACAACAATGATTTTGATGATGTATTTCTTTCTTTCAGTGCAAAAGTTTTCCAATCATCTTACGATGTATTTCTTTCTTTCAGTGCGACATTCAATGTTGATTTAGTCGTCATCATCCAAACACCAAAATGACTACGCATTTTGGTATGTCACCACTGCTTGTTCTCAAAGCAAATCTTCTTATGATTTCCATGCAAAAGTTTTCCAATCATCCACTCACAAAACCAAGAATCACAAGAATAGACAAAAAGAATCTCATCAACAGATAATTTCTTAAACCCTAAACCCCTTCTCAAACTTAAAGGGAAACAAACCGATCTTCACCTTAGCAAAACAGTAGTAAAAAAACATCTATTGGACACCTATATCACCAGAAGAATCAAATGGAAAAAATCAAAACCCTCAAGCAACATTACAAAGAAAAGGCAATGAGAACAGATCAAGAACCTTCTTGGTATTCTGGGGCAGAGATTCCCTCTTCCACAGCCTTTTTCCCCTTATTCTCACTGTCTGACTCATCTCTATCTCCCCTCCCCGAGGTCCCACAGCCCAAGGGAGCTTCGTCTGGATAGATCTCCGCTGCCGATTCACCTCCAGCAGGAGGGCTAGGGGTTCACAGCCCACGGCCATCGCATCCTCCTCGGACTCATCCATTGGATTGACGAAAACAAGACGAGTTTGGTCGATCTAGACAACCTACGAGGCGACGAACATGGAGAGAGGGACGGCCACGGGAGTAGAGCGGAGTGGCGAGAGGGAAGAGACACCGGAGACGTCGCGGGAGAGATCGCGAGAGATGAAAAGTTTTAGAAGGCCTTGGCGCCAATTAAAAAAAAAAAAAAATAGCGGCGAAAATAGAACATAACACTACTAGCGGCGGATATTAATTTCCGCCGCTAAAGATTTGGGCTGTCACCGACACATACAGATTTCCGCCGCTATAGATTGGACCTGTGAACCATCTTTGTAGAAAGTTTTAACGGCGGATATAAAAATCCGCCGCTATAGATTAGGGGTGGAGCTGCATAATAGGTCTCTAGTGGCGGATCCTATTATTCGTCGCTATAGATATGGGCTGTCATGGTGTTTTGTGCCTATAGTGGCGGATATTAGAATCCGCCGCAATAGATTTTGGATATAGCGGCGGATATAGTAATCCGCCGCTAATATCTGCCGCAATAGCCCCACTTTCTTGTAGTGCCAAGCTATTCTCTCCGGGGTTCCCCTCCCTCCGGTGAGCATTTTGAGCACTCATTGTATAAATTGTAGAATGGATGGAAGCTTTGAACCAACCGGGGGGTTGGTTTATGAAATTTGGATTAGTTGATTTAGGGCTTGTATAATGAGTCGATTAATGGTTGTAGAAGTGGAATTTTTTTGAATGAACGAATGATTGTACAAATTAGAAGCTTAAGAAGTAAAACTATCTTGTTGTTGTTTTAGAAATTGGAATGCCTACAAGGTGTTTGTTAAAATGTCATGAAGAGATTTGTGGGTTGAAATGGATGTCATGTTGGACTAAGATTAGTCTCATAAGTGAAATGGTTTTTGTTTAAGCTTAATGGAAGTTAAGATGTTTGCAATCTTTCTCTTAGTATATGACATGTATAATAAGGAATTACATAGATGTGCTTCCATGTATTGGTGATGCTTTTAAGCATGCATGCTAAGTGTTTGAGAAAATGCCCCAATGAGACATTCATGGGAATAAATGAGTTAGCCTTGATGAAGAGTTAGTACGTTTACTCTTCAAGTGTTTGATTGTATAATGGAGACAATTTAGAAAGGTTTCGGTGTATAGAAGCTTTAAGTATAAATGCAGGAATTACTGTAGCACTACAGAACATGGATTTTGTTTCATTTTTAATGGGGCGTATAAGAGACGATAATGAGCCAATTCTGTTGAAAATGGAAGTTAATATTGTGGATATAATATACAAGAAGTTTGGAATGAAATGATAAAGGCTTTGAACTACAATTTGAAGTTTCTATTCCAAGTTTTTCTCAGTTACTGTAGCTATAGAACAATGAGTGAACTAGAAGTTCATTGTTTCCAAAAAGACTCGGAATTCCATTCCGATCATCCCAATAGTTCGGGGGTGTGTTTAAACTAATAATAATAGTGCAGGCAGTTGTCTTAGGGCTTTGATTCATCGGTTATGAATTTAAAAGCCGACATTTCGGTAAATTCACAAGTAGGGTGATTTAATGCATGTAATGTATTCCTTTTGTTATGAATTGATATGTGACGAATATTTATCATGTTTAAGACGTGGTAAGGTGGTCTAGGACCTGATTGGAAGGCTTGGACCCGAGTTGGTCTTAGAAGCGAAAAATGTAGGCTTTCGCACAGGTGCTGTGAGTATTTCTAACTCATAGTATTCTATTGATTTCTATTGTTGTTGTACTATATGGATGTTGGAGTCCATCTTTTGATACCTGCTCTGTCTGTGTACATGTTATGCTTGTTGCATTTGTCTGAGCTTGTACGTTCTGATATAATCTGCTTTGAGGGAGTACCCCTTTGACATTCTTCTTGTGTTGTTGTCGGATGGCTAGGAGGTGGTACTCCATGGCATATGGCCAGTGGGAGTGATACTCCATGGCATATGGCCAGTGGAGTACCCTCTAGCATCCTACTTGCACCTAGGATGGTTAGGAGAGTGGTATTCCATAGCAGTTCATTGATATTCTAGTTGTGCATTGCTTGAGTTTGTATACTCTGATCGGATTTGCTCTACTTTGAGTGTGATATTCTATTTCTTCTTTGCTTGAGCATTCTGATATTACTCTGCTCAGTCTGTTGAGATTTAGTTATCTACATGTCTTGAATTTCTGCTCTTGGCCTTATGCCATCCCGGTTTTGTGGGATCCTATTGGGCCTTTCTTTGGCTCATGCACTTGGTTGCTCTATTTTTCCCAAGTGATGACGAGTAGCTAGGAGCGGGACTCAGGAGGGAGCTTCCACGGGACCGCATAGCAGCTTCGGGGATATTTTGAGCAGAGGTCTGCGGGCCTCTATTCCTTTATGAGTGAAAGTTGTATCATTCAGAACCTGCTAGGGTTTTGTATAAACCTTGTATTTATATTTTTCACTGATTTATATTATTTTAACTCTGTTGCTTATATTACTGAGCCTTGCATGCTTATGGGGGTGACCCTATAAGTACGCGGCGTCTGTCGCGTGTGCCGAGGCTCGGGACTCGGGTTCGGGGCGTGACAATATATATATTGAAGGCGGAACGAAAGACACCTTTTCAGTTCCTTGGGGAATTTCACTCAGTCCAAATGTTTGGGAAACCTTCTTTTTTGTGAAAGCGGCTTTCTTTGGTCGCTTCGACATCCTTTCAGAAGATTCCCAACCCTCCATCTCATCAGTCTGTCTGCCTCTCTTCCGAGGAACGATATCGCTCGGTTCCTAAAAGAACTCTTCAGCAAGCTCCTCAGTAGCCTTTTCGGCCCCTTCTTCCTTACTCAGAGTTTCTTCACCCCCCTGGGAGGTGCCCTTAGCTCCATCCTTCCCACCTAACTTGGCAGACTTCTTCCTTTCCTTTGCTGCAATCTTTGCTGCCTTCTTTTTCACCTCAGCGGATGTTTGCCACGTGTATCACTGGGGGAAGCGCCCATCATTACTTACATGCCTTTTCAAAAACCTGTAAGAGCTGCTATGTTTATGAAATTATTAATTCTTAATTACCTCCTAAATATGTTTGTTTTAATTAAATATATTCTCTAATTATTGAAATCAGAGATTAATTAGAAATAAAAATGTAATGTATATATATATATATATATATATATAGAGAGAGAGAGAGAGAGAGAGAGAGAGAGAGAGAGAGAGTAGTGGAGATTAATGAGATGTGATGTTCAGGGACTTCACATGTCATTGTTGAAAAGAAAATGGGCTAATATGCAAAGAAGACCACGAAACATGCATGAGTTTCTCATTGGATATCAACGGCTAGGATTAGTAGTGATAAAGTAGTGGGATGATTGAATGGCTGAGATTTGACGTTGAAGCTCGTTGAAGGGGAGGGCGCGTGACCGCTAGGAGAGAAACCACGTGAAGACTAAGCTGATCGTCCTTTCATCTGGGTCATGGCTTGATCTCTAGGCATGTACCAAAGCTGCTCTCGACCTCGCCAAAGCGGGAAAGAACAGTAGCCGTTCATCTGAGTCCCAGCCTTGGTTCCGAGGCGCGACCACGATCTTCTCTCACTTCGCCCGCACTAGAGGAAATCTGGGTTAATTACTTAAATCGTCCCTCAACTTTCACAAATTTTCATTTTCGTCCCTCAACTTCATTTTGTAACTAAATCATCCCCTATCTTTGAAAAAGTAACAAAACAGTCCCTTTAGCCAGTTGCCGGTTATAAATGTCTGACGTGGCGGTTACCATGCTTAGTCACGCTACTGAGTCACTCACCCCACTTTGCTGAGTCACCACCTTTTCCCCCTAAAAGCTCTAACATATTCTCACATGACGTGAAACCCTAGAAACCCTAGCTCGGGATCCCCTACAAATCGGTAACTGATGCCGCTCCCCCTCTGCCGTCACCCATGAGGATGTTGACCACGCCACGTTCCACACCTGCAAACCCCACTTCTCCGCCCCGAAGCACCGCTACCACCCCCTTCGCAACGGCGTTGAAGATGCGAAACCCAAGACACTCACCGTCCTCTCCAGAGCTTAAGCCGACAGTGGCATCGAGGAGAACTCAACGCCGCGATCTCTTCGTCATCGAGGATCAACAACTGCTGTGAGAAATTGGAAGGGAGGGTGAGAGGAACTCAACGTCGCGATCTCTTCGTCATCTCAAGCGTTCGCGATCTCTTCCCTGGTCTTGGTTCTTTGTTGGTCGGGCGCGATCTCATCCTCCTCCTGAGAAATCTTGGTTTGTGCCCGTCCCTCCCACGGATCTTTGAGTTTCTCATTGCTTGTGAGTTCTTATCCCTTTCTCGTCTTCCTCTATGTTCCCTCTTTTTCTAGTACTTTAGGAGTTGGATATGGTTCTAGTGCGTTGGGAGTTTGGATCTTTGAGATGGTTTATCTGATTGTTTGTTTGAGTGCTGCTTTTTGGGTGTTTGTATCTGTGGTGAAAGATCGGATCTTTGGGTGTTTGGATCCGTGGAGAAAGAGGCAGCAAGATTAGAGAAAGGTCTTGAATTCCTTTTGGCTGTGAACTTCCTTTTGTGTAGTTTTCGTGTGATTTGGAATTAAAGTTGTTTTGGCTTGTTGTGCATCGCATTAGTAATTTGATCGATTGTTTTATGAAATGCAAGATAGAACTTTTTTAGAAAAAAAAGATTGTTTTCCTTCTGTTTGCTTTGCTTTGAGTTGCTTACTAATTTTGTACGAAGTTATTTATATGGAGAAGCCCATTTTGCTTTTAGGATCAAGATTCTATATGTCTACAATATAATATATATCATAACTCCAGGAATTTTTGTGAAGCTTTTGTCTTAGAAAGAGTCATTTTCATTATTCATGTTCTTTGTGTTTTGGCATTGCAGGATGATCTATGAATTTCTAGATTGGTTTTGTTTTACAAAGGGTAGCTTTCATTACTCATGAGAATACTATTATACTATTATTAATTTGTTTTTTGTTTTACTAAGATATTGGGCAACACCTTGCAAGATATTGGTTATGTTTTTTGTTTAAGCCATGGAAGTTCATCCAAACCATTGGAAAAGAACCAATGTAATTCTTTACTCCATAAATTGCAGTCTGCATAAATAAAATTTTAATATGTTATTCTCTCTTTGATTTAATTTTTCATTATTTATTAATATCTTCTTTATTGTTATTTTCTCATGAGTAATCTTCATCTTCACTTGTGGATGTCATTAGATCTCAATACCTCATAAATATTTGTCATTCTTTCAAGTTCTTAGCGAAGCTGTTACCTTATCTTGTTGTCTCTTTGCTCATTCAAGGTAGAGAGTTGTGAAGGAATGTTATTTGTCACATAATACAATGCAAATATTT
Organism: Dioscorea zingiberensis; assembly: GCA_026586065.1. Classification (NCBI taxonomy): domain Eukaryota; kingdom Viridiplantae; phylum Streptophyta; class Magnoliopsida; order Dioscoreales; family Dioscoreaceae; genus Dioscorea; species Dioscorea zingiberensis. Next base: position 64,355,597 of record CM048818.1, read on the forward strand.
GGCCATGTCAAACATTACATTCACAACAAAGTCATGTAAGCATTTGATTTATAATTTCATGTTAAAAAAATAATGTTGTGACAACTGGCTCTGTTGTTTTAATTTTTCAGGGCTCTAGTGGAGGGTTAATTCCACCTACTTCTTCATAGCTATGGCCCAACATTTAAGCCTCAAATGCAGTTGTCTGTGTAGATATTTTGTTAGCAAGTCAAAACTTTCTGTAGCTGTTTAAGTTATTTGTTTGCAGGAATACAGAGCTCTGTTAAAAAACTTTCTGGCTCTGTTATTTTGAATGTGAACGTACAATGTAATGTGAATTTTCATTGAATGTGAATGTACAATGAATGTGAATTTGGTTTGAAATTTGGTTTGCAAGACAGGATTAAATTTCATTGAATGTGAATGTACAATGTAATGTGAATTTGCATTATTTTTAATAAAATGTGAATGTGAACTTTTATTATGTCTAATGTGAAATTTCATTTTGGCCAAGTTATGTGAAATGTGAATTTTCATTATGTTGTGGATGTATAATGTTAATGTGAATATGAATTTTCATTACATTGTCTTAATTTTATCATTAATTTATAAATATTTTGACAAATCATAATAAGAAGAATTTGTAATTTTGTTTGCAGTTCGTTTCATGTGTTCGTTGCTTTAATTGGAATGTGATCCCAATATAGATCACTTCTTTTCTTGGCCTTAGATCGGTTATTGAGTTATATCCTTAAAAACTAGCTCCTATGATATCCGATATTGTATTAATATAATTAATGTGATGTGATAATAAATAATTTGAGTGAGAGTGAGGTTCAAGCTAGAATGTTTGATTGTTATTATGTATGAAAAATATTAAATAATATTAATGTGGGTATATTTGCGATATGTTCATAAATAAAGGTTTATTGGTTTATGCTTTTAAGTATATTTTTATGTTTTCACATTAATTTCATAATAATAATGTGTAATCATGATTAGAGTAGATTGGGAGAAAAAAATGGTCCTAATAAATTGATGGCCATAGGGTGAAAATTTCATATATTATAATAAAAATTTGATTGAAGTGAGTTATATATATGTAAAACCCACGAATTTTAGGAATAAATTTTTAAATATTCCATAAAATGAAATTCATAAATTATTTAATTCCTTAAGCTTGAAGAATGGAGAATTAAAAAGCTTTAAAAGGGGATTAAATTAATTTTGAGACCAATTAGGGATGATTGGGGGTATTAAGGACTTCTTGATAATTTTGAAAAGTATTGAGGATCTAAAGGAATTTTTCCTATCTCACAGAGAAGGGATGTGATTGTGATTTAAATAAGTTCAGGGACTTCTGGTTAAATTTCCATATCAATCTCTATAGAAACGGTTTAACGGCCAGGATTAGAACATCTCTGGAGAGTGCTTATCGCGGAGCGTTATAAGCTGCTACTTGGGAGGCCATGCGTGTCCGCCATGAAGAGATCCATCTCATCGCTACGTTCGGATTCGAGGGCAAAGAAGGAAAGAGGTTAAGTGAGAATAACCCTACCGCATGGCGATCCCTATTATTCGCTCATCTTGTTTGTTGCTAGATACGTGAGACAAAAGATAAAATCTTGACCGTTTATCTATTTTAAATCCACGCCTTTGATCACGGAATTGCATCCGGTCAGAAGCGTGATCATTTATAATCTTGGCCGCTGATATTGAAGGAGAAATTCTCGTTCATCTCGAAGTGATGATCCCTAAGCTGCTTCTTCACCTTCAACCGCCAGGAACGCCACGGGTGGTCCCGCCGCGTCCTCCGGCGTTACGTGGATTGGCCCGAAGCCAAGCTGGGCTGAAGCCGCCGGTTCGCCTCGGGTGGACGAGGGGCTATAAATAGAGCCCTCCTACGCCTCGAGAGGCACTATCGAAAGTGAGTGAGTTCCATTGCACCGCGAGGTCGCCAATCGAAGAAGAAGGGGAGAGGTGATGAGGTCTCGACGGCTCGGATCTGCTTGGGAAGCACTCAGGACGGCGGTAGATGGTACACGCCAGTGAGAAGGAGAGCTTTTGCGATGCGTTGGTTCACCGAGCTCACGGAGAGGATCGGTTCGCCAAATCACACTAGGGGAGCCGCTCGGTCCTCACTGCACGCATCCTTTAACAAGACTATTTATTTTTTAAATGCTATACGTGCGTTGGTGAGAGAACCTAGCGGAGACGATGATATGAAGCCGGCCGAGAGCATCATGGGAAACCAGCCCCACGTGGCCCCATGGCCTCCGGGAGGTGCCGGAGGGCGTGAGATTCTCCACGACGGGAAACAAGTGCGTGGAGGACCTCGGTGTGGCCGGAGAGGGGAGCCGGAGTCGTGGAGTCCTCGGCTGAGAGAGAGAGAGAACGAGAAAGAAGAAGAAGAATTAAAAGAAAATAATTTTTAATAATTATTTTTTTTATTATTTAGTTATCAGTTTTATTTAATTGAGAAAAATTAAAAAGGGTATGATTTTTAATGAAATGATCATTGATTGATTTATATAATCCTAGTATTTGATTTCGATGGTATGATGATTTAAATGATTATTTACAATCATGATATTTAAAGTGTCACATTTTATTGGATTAAATATTTAATTAGTTTGATTAAGATTAATCAAATAATTAGATATGAAAAGTCTAATGAGTTTTGATAATGTGACAAATAATTTTAAACATGAGGATAATAAATAAATAATTCTCCTTGGAAAATAATTAGTTAACCAACTAGATAGTGGTTAACTAATAAAAAGGAAAAAAAATAGATTAGTTTTCAATCTATTAAGGCGAGACATTTGATTAATCTAACGGGGTATAGTTAGATTAATTAAATTGTCTAGTTAGTGAATGAGAATGGTTAGACTAAGTTTGATTAGTTAAGATTTAACTAAAGAACTAAGTCATGAACCTAGTTAAAAGATCGATTAATTAGGTTGATGAATGAATAATACTATTGAACTATAGTACTGTGACAATTTGTTATATAATTGTGGAACTTAGGAAATGTGACAAGATTAAGTTGTATAGTTACAAAGAAATTATTTAGTAAGGTTACTAAATAATTCATTGGAATTTATAAGACCTAAGTAGTGTGACACCAACAATTTAATCAAATTTTGATTAAAAGTTATCATGGTACTATGATCGAATTAATAAATATTAATTTGATTAAATAGACTTGGGTTAGTCTACCAAGTTGGGTTGAACCAACTTAAGAGTTGGGTTAGTCACATGGACTTGGGTTAATCAAGTAAAGAATGACAAAAGCTAACCAAGCTAAGTTGACTAATTAGGGTTAGCCAAGAACCGATAAACAAGGAATTGGGTCCAATGGCTTTGAGGCCCAATGGGCTGGGCTCAAATAAATCAAATTGTATTCCTAAAATAATAGGAACAAAATTAGGAGTTCTGGGAGGGAACTAAACCCTAGACAGGGAATGACCATAAACCCTAGGGTCATGAGTTACCCAAATGACTAAAATGCCCTTCCCTATTTAAAAGAGGGCTAAGGTCAAGATAAATGGTGTAATGGGCTTAAAAAGAGCCCAACTTAACTAGAGTGACTAGAAGTGACTAAATGGAGTTTAGACTCGGCAAATAAAGGTGAAGTTGACTAGGTCTGACCAAGCTAGGTCTGAAGTCAACTAAAGGACATGGAAACAGAGGATAAGGACCAGAACTCGGAGAGGTGGTCTTTAGGACCCGTTAGTGGGCCTAAGCCCAACGAGAGCGAGGGTCATGCATGTGTAATTAGAGACATAGGGTTTCATTAGAACTTTAACTCTAATAGAAACTCTATTATCAGATTTTCTCGGAGATACTTAGAGGCTTTCCAGGAGGAGTCTAGGAGAGGCGCTCGAAGGAGGTAAGTACTTTTGCTTCATTGCCCTCGCTTGTGGGTTGTTTTCTTAAGTGCTTCCCCAGCACTTATCGCTAGTTGTTGAGCTTTGGTACTTGTGTAAGTACACTTGCCTCGTTCTTACCCGGTTTCGGGTTTTCTTTGGACTTGCTTACGCCTTGAATTGCTTATTGCTCCATCGATATCTTAATTAGATATGATTGCATACACTTGTATTTTGTTCTCTTGGACACCTATTTCGATGTTAGTGTGTGCTTGTTGAGATGTTAGCATCCTGTAGGGTATGCTTGTGAGTGTTGAGTGTGCCTACATTGACCTAAGACGCGTGGCGGAATCCACGTGAGCTTGTGCTGGCGGAAGGGTATACACCAACTATCCGCCTTCAAGCGATTCTCCCATCCTCGTACTCTTTTGTTTCCGCCGCCAAAGCATTTGGTAAGTCTTTGTTTCCGCCGTTGGGGGTAATAACCGGTAAATCTTTGTTTCAGCGATTAGGGGTAATAACTGTAAATCTTTGTTTTCCTTGATTAAGGGTGAAAGCAGTACGGTAAATCTTTGTTTTCCGTCATTGGGATGATCTGTGCAAAATACGCCTATGTTTAGTAGCACTACTTTAGACCATGGGACCCAGGGTCAGATATTGGTGAGGCGATGTCGACTAGGGGATGACTTGTGAACTCTTAGGAGTTCTTGTTGAAATTCGTTGTTAGGAGCCCTATCGCTGATATATGGTAGACTCGGGTTTGGACTTGTATGGGTTTTGGCCCGATTTATGTGATCGGATTGATGATATCTCGATTTGTTCATTTTGACTTTCTTGTATCATCCAGTATTGCTTTTTGGATTTTCATTGAGATTCCTGGGTGGGTACTTTCGGGCTTTTCCTTTCGAAGCTCAATGCACTTGCTTCCCCATTCTTTTCGTGTTCCGGTGAGTAGGTGACTTGGACTACCATAGGCCGGTTGGATTGTTGAGGTTCGGGACCCCTGCATCTATCAGGTGAGAAGTTGTTCTTGTAGGACCCCATAGGGCCTTGGCAGGTGTAGGAGCATGTAAACCCCCCCATCTGGTTTTAATTAGTTAGTAGAAACTCCAAATGTTTAAATATGACATTTTGAGATATAATCGATTTTTATATCCGCTATACATCTAGGCTCTCAGATGTGGGGCTCGTCTCCCATTCTGGGCACGGTCCGGTGTTATTCACGCGTTTCGAGGTCCCTTGATCGTGGTGACAATATATATATAGGGGAATGTTACTATGTGGCCAGCCGGATCACTGTGCAGATCTGGCCGACTCCTATTTGGGCCCTTGGAGAGTGTTTCAAGGATTTTCAACCTTACGGATAGGAAGATCATCGAAAAATAAGCTAACATATCAATTTTCATACAATTTGGTTACCGTTTGGTCCTCCCACTTATAAAGGGTACTGCTATCAAGGGTAATCAGTGACTAATTATAAAAGGACTTTTTGGTTCCACAATATCACCCACAAATTACCGAGTGATATGTTCCGTGGGTAATCCCCAGTAATAGGATATGTGAATTTTATCCATTATTTTAATTTTTTATTTTCTATAATAGGATTAAAATATTAATTTTAAAATAATGTGGATAATTTTACAAAGAAATTTTAAAAATATAAGTCGCACATTTTAAAATCTTGGGAGTTATGGTAATCAAGGTTTTAAAGAGGTACATATAATATTAGCAGGAGAATTTTTTATAAAAAATTATTAATAAAAAAATTAATAATATTCGTTGTAAAAAGCAAATAAAATGGAGTTGTGTAAAAATATACAGATAAAATCTTATCTATATTAATATGAAAATATTATTATATTATATTTTTTTTTAAAAAAAACACATAACCTAAGCCCTCATCTCGCTCTCACCGCCCCTCTCCTTGTCGTGCATCTTCCCCTTCAAAACAGAAGCCTGGTTAGTCTGCTCGCTCCCCATTGCCGGTTTGGCGGACGGGGGTCGAGGGTGGTTCAGATTCAGAGCAGTATCCCCAGCCATCATTGGTTCCTAGCTATTCAATTGGGATGGAAACAAGGTTCTTCATCACAGGTTGCCTGGTGGTGGCGCTCCTCTATTCTCTCGAGGTGATATTGGTCCTTTCCCCCACCTACCAGCGTAAGTCGGGGACAGGTCCTTCGAGGGAAGCTGTTTGGAATATTCCAAGGTCGCTCAGAGATGAGAACTAGAAGACTGGCCGCTCAGCTTTTTTGATGTTGTGTTATGGTCATGGGGTTGCCTGGTCTGCAGATACATCACTTCGGTGTGAAAATCTATTTTCCCTTGTCCCCTTACCTAACTTTCAACAATAAGAACCTTTCATATCTTATCGCTTCTACCATGAGATTATTAATATATACACCCATTCATCTCCTCCCAAGAACCACAGTTGATCACAAAGATAGAAATGGCTGAGATGGAGTTCACCACTAAGGAACTTCTGGAAGCCCAGGCGCATGTCTGGAACCTCATGTTGAGCTATTTGAAGTCAATGTGTCTCAAGAGTGCAGTGGAGCTCGGCATCGCCGACGTTCTCAAGAACCACGGCAAGCCAATGGAGCTCTCTGACCTCATGTCGGCGCTCTCTATCTCCCCATCAAGAACCGACTCTTTCCGTCGCTTCATGCGCACTCTAACACACATTGACTTGTTCGCCGAGAAGCTCAACCCCGGTCACGAAGTGAAGTATGTCCTCACGCCCAGTTCCCATCTCTTGGTCTCCGGAGAGACCATGAACGTGATTCCGTTGGCCAGCTTGGAAGCAGACCCGATGCTGATTGGCCCCTCTCAGGTCATAGGGCCATGGTTCAAGAGCCCCAAAGCGACTTCTTTTGAGTTGTTTTTCAGCAAAGGGGTATGGGAAATGGCCAGCGAGAGGCCGGAGTTCAACAAGACGTTGAATGAGGGGATAGCCAGTGCTACTCGGGTCGTCTGTGACGTGGTTATTATGACGTGCGGTCAGGTCTTCAGGGGATTGAAGTCACTCGTCGACGTTGGTGGCGGCACAGGAACCATGGCGCGCTCCATAGCTCGTGCGTTCCCAGAGATTAAGTGCACAGTGCTTGATCTCCCTCATGTGGTTGATACTTTGAAGGAGGACTCTGTTGTTGAGTATGTGGGCGGTGACATGTTTGTGTCTGTTCCTCCTGCGAACGCTGTTCTCTTGAAGGTATGTATTTCTTCTCATCATTCATTGAAATGATAATTGGACACAAAACTGGAAACCAGAAACCCTAATCAGAAATATAAATACAAAACCCTAGTAAATCATAACACTATTAGAGTTCGATTTAAACATGCCACACTATTTTAGACTACAATAATTTTCCCATGTGGGCACCCTGCAGAAATTGAAATTTGCAGGGTGCCAAGTGGCGAAGCCACGTTAGGGCCTGGGGGGGCACGTGCCCCCCCAGGATTTTTGATTTTTTTTATTTTATATATATATATATATATATATATATATATATAAATGTAAAATATTATATAAAAGTGAGGAATCGTTTTCAAATCCGAGAGACAAGAATGAATGATTTTTTAATTCATTACCCTTATGACCCTGCCATGTAGATGACTAGATGCCCCTTATTATGGGCATCTAAAATGTCTTTTCTTAGCAAATAGCAACCGGGTTTCATGGTTTTCATGTGATTATAGGCCAACCCGGATGGGATGGCCAGGTTATTGTCACTCTGTCTCTCTCTCATTTTAAATTCCCAATTCCCTCTCTCTATTGTCCCAGTTTATGGTTTTACCGTTATTTTTCTCTTCAAATTTTTTTTTCTTATACATAATCATAACCATTCAATTTTTCAAAAGATGGATTTTCAAGGATTAAGAATAATTAGAAGTAAGTATTCATCTTTATATATGTTTAATTTTATTTTATTTAGTTAAAATTATCACTTTAAATACAATAAATTTAAATAAATATTTGATTTTGAGTTTCATATTTTGATAATCGTCCATGAAAATAATTATATTTTGTTATGATATATGAATTTTAAATTTTTTTTGTTCAATTTGTTTATAATTAATAATATAAGTTTTCATTGTAAATATATATGCCTACTAAGTGTTTGATAAAATGTCTATGAGAGAATTAATTTGCTAAACCAAATATAAATTGTATGATAATTATATATTTATATATAAATTAAAATTAAATTTATATGAAGATAAATAATGCAAATTATTTGAAACATTTATCAAGTTATGGATAATATTTTAATGGAGAGATATTTTAAAAGAAAGATGGAATTAGCTATATCTATGAGAGATTTTGTAAATTACATTGTCACTAATTTGTGAAGACCAAGTTGCGTAATCATATTAGGGATCAATGGTTAGTGAGAGTTTAGTTATTTACATATTGCTTTTTTTTATAAAAAATATTGATAATAAAATTATAGTTAATTAACTATTCATCCCTCAATAGTAAACTTATTCCCTATAGGTCCCTTGTTACTATTCATCTTTCCCCCTAGGGTCCTTGTGTGGGGAGTTAGTGTAAATAGGGTATTGTGTGTGTAGGGAAAAAAGGTGAATAGTGTCCAAATAGTAGAGGGACTAATAATGAAGTTGCTCATAAAATTATTATGTCACATTTTCAGAACATAAAAATTTATTGCGGAAACCTGTAATTTTTTTTATTAGATTTAATATATTGTTAATATATTTTGTGTTGTAAATTAAATGGAGATTCAAATGGTGCCCCCTTGAATATAATTCATGGCTTCGCCACTGGTGCCACGTGCCACATGGGAAAATTATTGAGCTTTCATTTATCGGAGGTAAAGATGCATAAATCAAAGGTTTTTATAGGGGTAATTATTCATAATTTCAATATTTACCGGTGGGGAAGGCGATTTGAGATCGAGTTTAGTTCTTCCCCATAGATCTTATATCTGTAGAGTAGTGGCACCCAGCTGAAATTAAGAGTTGTACAAAGTGTTTCCATATACGTGTTGAGTATCGGCAACGAAGGAGTAGGTGTTCTACCGTTTCTTCCATTTCTTCACATAACTAGCATGTCGTCCTTGTTCCGCTCTAGCCGCGCTTCTTTAGATTGTCTAAGACAGTGGCGAGACGACATGAAGGAGAAGGGGGCAATTTGCCCCCCTTTTTATTTGAAATTTCATTCATTATATTATGGAATATTTTTCATTCTACTATATAATATTTTTTAAAACTTTAATAGCCTCCCTTTTTCCTACTATTATAAAAACCCTCTTTTGACATTTTAATTTTATTAAATTATAAACAAATTAATAAAATAATGAATAAAGAAACTTAAAATAAGAAAATTCTTAGCTGATTGCTTAGTGACATATATTGAGAAAGATGCCTTTGATTGTATAGATAATGAAACAATTATTCATTGTTTTTTAAATATGAAAACTCATAGATGTCAATTATGAATTTATTCTTGTTAATGTTTTGTACTAATTGTTTATGTAAAAGACTTTTTTTTGCAAACTAGATATGATATTTAACTTGTGTTATTATATAATTTTGATTGTATTTGAACATAGATTAATTTACAAAAATTTTATTTGCCCCCTTATCAATAATTTCTGGCTCCACGTACCACTGGCTTAAAGTAAGGATTTTGTTATCCAATGAGAGTCAGATGAAAGGTTTAACCTTGATTGGGCAGAGTCGCTTCCAGAAAAATCCGTCCAATTTCCAATCTAACTCACCCATCCATTAGGAAGTGATAGTAGGATTGCACTAAGAAATCCCTTTGGGCAGTGAGTTTCCAGCGCCTAGCACCCCGTTCTGTCACCGAGCTCTCGATCTTGTAACCTTCTGGTGAGTTGCTCAAGCTCAGCTAAACCTCCCTCAGATAGTGGGCCCTCCTGAAGTATGGGGTTTCCTTGTGCAAGTTGTTGTACGTCTAGCTTCTTATATCGTGTGTCCCCTTACCCGAGCCATCCAATAAAGAGGGTTACTTCTCAAAAATTTAAACAAATCCCTATCAAATTTAGAAAATTTAAAATAAAAAAGGGAATATAAATAAAAAATATTTCATCAAGGTCAAGTAAACATAATAATATTTGAGGGTCTTCCCATTTTCTTTTACATGTTTTATCAATAAGCAACAATATTAAAAAAAAAACATAGCTACCACACTAATAATTAGTTTTATACTAGAAAATGGTCCATTGCATTACTCAAGATTTAAAAATAAATAAATTCTAATTAATGGGTAGCTTTGCTAGTATATATTAATTCAATCAATGATGTATTAATTTCAATGAAATCGATGTTAGCAAATCAATCTTCAATAAGTTTGAGCAAACAGTAAATTTAAAAAATAATAGAAAATAAAAAAATAAAAAGGATTCTATATTTTTTTCATATGTTTTTGTCTGATCACAAAATTATCAAGTCACTAGCATATTTCCTGCAACGGCCCCTATGACATGTGCTCCTTCTATCTACCACTCTCCATCCATTGGTGAAGCCATGCAACGGCCACAACACACAAAACTCTTTAGAGTACTTAGAGCCTAATCCTACCCCAAAGAATTGGGAATTTAGTAGTTAATTATATCAAAAACTCATTTATTTTCACGTGAGAACGTGTAGTCACTGTTATGATAGTTTCATTTATTTGTATTATTTTATAATTCAAAAGTCTAAAAAAAATCAAGATCCTAATGTAAATTTTTGGTTTTTAAGATTTTTTTTAATTAAACATATCTATGACCGTCTTTCACTTAATAATATAGCTTGATACTTTTTAAATTAAAAAAATTAAAATTAAAATTTTGAGAAAATTTCAAAATTCCAAACTAATTTTCTTATTTATTTTTTTGGATTTTTAAATTAATATACTAGAAAATGGCCCTCGCATTATTCAGGATTTAAAAATAAATAAATCCTAAATAATGGGATAACTTTGCGGATATATATAAATTTAATCAACTATGATTCAATTTTAACAAACCTGAAATCAATGTTAATAAATTAACCATAAATAAGTTTAAGCAAACCACTAAAAAATAAAAAAGATATTATATTTTTCACCTTTTTTTTGCCCATCACAAACCTATAAGGCCTCTCGCATTTCTTCTTAAAACACTTGTCGTTGCTCCTTTGACATGTGCTCCACCAATCCACACTACTGATCTCTATCCATTAGTGGATGCTTTCAGCAGCTCCAACGCCTTAAACTTTCTTTATCCACTCCGACAACAACACCCCAAGCCCTCTAATGTTCACCACAACTAGGGGTGGGCATGGATCGGATTGGATTTAACTAAAACCAAGAACCAATCCATAAATATTAATCGGATCGGATTTGGAGATAAAAAATAATTCGATCCGACGTCATCCAAATCCAACTAATTCGGTTAGGATCACAGTTCGGCTTCAGATTTTCGGATCATACAATTTGACTTTCGACTTTCGTAATTCAAATCAATATACCACATCAAAACATACAAATAAGTGAATAAAATTAAATTCTTTAGAATAAAAATAGATACGACTCGTAGTAGTTATAATCAAATTAATGTCTTTTTGAGTAATTAGAAAACTTGCTCTAGAGAGTTTCCTCCTTCCTAAACTTTACACCAATAACACTATATATGACATATGTTAATTAATAAAATATACTACAATTAATATTATTTCGGATCGGATTTTATGAAGCAAAATCCATGAACCGATCCATTAAAATTTGGATCGGTTCTGTTTGGATCTTGGATTTTGACTTTTTCAGTCAACTCGGATTTTTTCGGATTTTTTCCCTTCGACTTGGATTGGTTCTTCGGTTCTTAGTTTAAAATGCCCACCCCTAACCACAACACCCAAAACTTTCTATCACACCCTTGTCCATTTAAGAATTTTCAAAGGATTGGGAATCGCAGTTATATATATCAAAAACTTATTTATTTATTTTTTTCACATAAGAACTTGTTTGAGCGGTTGTTTTGGTAGTTTCATTGTATATTAAGAAAAAATTTAAATAACCTTGGGAAGGCCAAGCCCTCATATTTTTTCTGTTCAAGAATCAGATGCATAACATAACATGATTAATATTTTTTTTCATCATTTTGTAGTGGATTTTACATGATTGGAATGATGAAGAATGTGTCAAAATTTTACAACGTTGCAAAGAAGCCATTCCAATACGAGATGAGGGAGGAAAGATTATTATCATAGATATGGTTATGGATGCTACAATTGACAAACATACTAATGCAGTGGAAACGCAACTATATTTTGACTTACTCATGATGATACACACCACTGGAAAAGAAAGGAACGAAAGTGAATGGCAGAATATATTTTTGGTTGCAGGCTTCAACAAATACAAAATCACTCCTTGTGGAGACCTCCAATCAATTATTGAGTTATATCCATAATGTTGATACTGCTCGAAGCCTGGAACTAGCTAGCTTGTCTACCAAACTTGTTTGCTTTGATTGTTGCCTAATCAATTCTGTTTGAATAATCCCTAGTTTTTAGGGTATTGGTTTGAATATTTCCTCAGCTATTCCCACGTTTTAAGTTGGTGCTACACGTGGTTGTTATTTGCATTCCATTGTAAGGCTTATAAAAGTCATCAATCAGTCATTGATCATAAGAGCAGAGAATAACATTCTCCATATTACATTATGTGCAAAGGCCGGTTTGTGAGTTAAGTGATGAACCCATAGTCTTGGTTCCATGGGAATAATCATGGAACCGAGATGTGGGTGATTTATAGCCACATCTAATTGTATAAATCAGAGTGATGATAACCCTTGCAAGGTGAGAGTCAGATAAAAGGATCTCTACCGAGGTTCTTTGCTTCTGCACTGCCAAATTTGTACACGTCCTTGACACTCTTGGGAGTGTTGATCACATTAGTAAAAAAAGGAAAAAAAGATAATATGCCCTTCCTCATATCCTTGGAGTCGCTGGGACCATCATCGGAGTTGCTGAGCCCAACCCAAACCACAAGCGCACATCGTGAACAAAGACGCTCGCTAGTGGACTGTTGTGTTAGTGGGATGTGATGTAGCAAGTTGCTATTTAATGTTTTACTGTATTACTTGTCAATGAAAATACAAAAGGATTTATATGTATATTAAAATATCTGCAATGACAACTTAGACCTTTTACACCCAATCTTTTATCCTCTCAACCCCTAACCCAGAAGGCTCTATGTTCCCCTCTTCTTTTTTTATCTTACATTGTAATTGTGGAGATTTTTCCAAAAAAACATTGTTGATTATTTCAACATTAAGTCTTTTTTTTTTCAATTTGGTATTATTTACTTATTAATTAATGGCTAATTTTAGTTTTAATGAGAGTTTAAATGGTCTGAATATCATGAACAAGTTTTTACAAAATTTTCAAAGCCATGGAATTATGATCATGAGTTATCAAAGATGTGTTATGAGGCTTTGAAGAATGCTCAAAAAATGTGGTTAGCCAAGATGAAAGATGTTTAATTTCATAATTCATTTTCTTCAACCAAGAAAAATCCACCAGATTCGATCAAATCTTCCATACATGACCTTCTCCAAAGTCCTCCCACCTAATGGTTGAAATTCTGAACCATTAAGATTTCTATAAAATATGAACCATTAAATGGGAGGACCAAACGGTTACCAAACTTTATGAAAATTGACATGCTAGCTTATTTTTCGATGATCTTCCCATCCGTGAAGTTGGAAATCCTTCAAACATGCTCCAAGTGCCCAAATGAGAGGCGATCGGATCTGCACAGTGATCCGATTGGCCATATATATATATATAGCTTCAGTGATTGGAGGGAAAGAGAAATTAATTAAGAAAGAAGAGTAGAAGATAGAGCCTTCTGGATCAGGGTTTGAGAGGATAAAAGATTGAGGGTAAAAGGTTATACATTTAAATGTTTACTATGATTTATAGTGATGATCCCATAGTCTCGGTTCCATGGAAGTAACCACGGAACCGTGATGTGGGTGGTTTAAAGCCACATCCTTTATAAATCACAGTAAACATTTAAATGTGTATTAAGGGTTGTTTGGCAATCGGGATGAAGTGGGATATCCTGGGATGGGGATCTCATCCTGTTCCATCCCAATGTTTGGCAGCCAGGACGAAGAATCACTCATCCCATTTGGAGGGATGAGCGGTGTCCCTCCAAACGGGACAACTAAATAAATTTTTTTATTAAATAATAATTATAATATTATAAGTAATATAATTATATATTTATATTATATTAATTTAAATATTAAAATTTATTAAATTAAAAATAGTTATAATAGTTTTATAATTAAAATAATTATTATATAAATTATTAATAATTTTAAAATAATATTTTTTAATATATAATAATTATACATTGATGTCGAAGATAAGATATTATTGTTAAAAGTTAAAATTATAATAATAAATATCATTAATTATCTAATTATAAATAATTAATATTGTTCTATTTTATAGATATTGGAATTTTAAATTAGAATATTTAAAATTATATATAAATTTATGTATCTATTTTTATTTTTCTAAACAAACTAGAAAAAATTCTACTTCCCCATTTTATTTTGGTCAAATACCCTATTTAGTCCCTCTATTATTACAATTTGTCCCTGTGGGTCCCTCTAATATAAAACATGCCTTTTTGGTCCCTTTAATTTTACGTTTGTGTCTTTTAAATCCTTCCACAAGCCTTTTTGGTCCCTTTATTTATGTTTTTCAGGCCTTTTTGGTCCCTATAAACTTAGAAGGGTGGGATTTAAAAGACACAAACGTAAAATTAAAGTTTTAACCAAAAAGCGATGTTTTATATTGTATGATCCAAAGTTTTACAAATCGTAATAATAGAGGGACTAAATAGGGTATTTGACCTTTTATTTTTATCCCAGCAACCAAACACATCAATATATACTTTCATAAATGATATTTGTATGGATCGGGGTGATGTATTTGTTGAAATATTAAACGATGAATAACACCTAAAAGATGTCAAAGACAGAATTTCACAGGGTGGAAAACTTCAAAACTTCAATTTAGGCACTTCTCATGCAGATCCAATGCTTGCACTCTGTTTACATCCCCTAAAATTAATGTTTGGGCTACGTTATACCAGCCACATGATTAATGAGAATTTTCTGCCAATAATTCCAGACAATAATGTCATTGTGAAATAAATGAAATATATAAACAACATCATGAACAAAAAATAAGAATGACTTTCATATCCAACCTGTCTATATCTAACAATAGCTATTGATAGGGATAAAAGTGTTGGGATGTAAACAATAGTACCATATCAGGAGATGTGAGGATAGTTCACATACTTAAATATAATGGAGACCCACCATATCTTACCCAAGTGCTTGGGTTTTATAAGTCATGGTTACCCTCAAACATGGTATCAGAGACTAGTAAGTCGCTAAACCGCGCACAAGTAATCCTGTGTTAACTCAACTGAAAAAAAAGAAAAAAAAAATCTTGCGCAAAAAAAAAAAAACAAAGAGCCCAGTTGAACTTGAGTGGGGATGTTGGGATGTAAACAATAGTACCACATCAGGAGTGGATTTTATAAGTGGTGGTTACCCTCAAACAAAAAGTAGGAAGACACGTGTCATTTTGGCAGCCAGCCGCATGTAAGAGCCTTTGGTCACCATCTATTCGGACGCAATCTGATTCCGCTCGGATCCATGCCTGATTCTGCCCGGAAATTTTACGAATAAATAAATTTATTTCTGGAAATAATTACTAAGATTAATTAACACATAAAAGAGTTTAACTACTTGTAAACCCAATTAAGGGGAAAAATAGAGAACTAATGAATCTAAAGTCCATTCTCGCAACAATTAGGGCCAGAGCAGGCTACGTTGGGCCAGGCCAAGTACACATGAAATAGTTGAAGATAGACTGAAGAGATTTAATCTCGGTGTATTAATTGGAATAATTAGGAAGTGTTTATTAATTTCAATTATTTAATTGGAGATGCAGGACAAGAATGGAGTCCCAATAAAGCACAACTAGCAGGATCAAAAGCCGAAAGATATGGATCTGGGTCGGCCTGTGGAGGCGACCCGTGAAGCTACAACGCACCTGTGATACTACCGGGAGTTCCCGTGACAAGATATCCCGTTATTTGTAAGTGGTTAATTATTAAAGGGTTTAAAATGTAGTTAAGTGAAATTAGAATAATTAAAATTTATTTGCTTAAATCAAAGGAGACATAACTTTGATTATGATTTAAAATATAAAGGAAAAAGGGGTCAATGCCTCTCAGCTTGACCCACTCTCAAAACGCGACAAAGCCTCTTCGCGTGCTCGAGGGACTGGCGCGCAAACAGGATCTGGTCGCTCCCTTTCTTGTGGGTAAACAGCGCCTCAGAACTACAGGATCTCGTGAGGTTGAGTAGAGTATTGGCTTTAAGTGGAGGAGAAATTAGGGAAGTGGATTCCCTTCTCTTCCACGACCAAGCTGTGAGCATCTCTCCATTTCTTCACGATCTCCGGCAAGCCTTCCCCCACCTGACACCACTAGAGAACCCGGCCTCGTGTCACCTTCTCTCCATCGCATCGGCACAACGACCTGGCAACACCTGCGCGCGCGGCCAGACTGAGCTCGACGATGCTCTCTTTCACCGTGCGCGACCGGCGGCGCTGCACGACCAGGCAACGACCTTCTCCCTTCTCTACCCTCTAGTGTTGCCCCGACCATCATCTCGACGCCGGCTAGCCTGCTGCCGGTCTACACTCGAGGCCGCCTATTCTCCGTTGTTGCTGATCGCCAACAATCCCTTCTTCCGACATCGACGGGCAAGCCGACTACCATGGTCCCTGTCTGTCTCTCTCTGTTTGGTGAAAACATTGACAACAGGGTTCCTCATTCAGAGACTGTCAGTTGTTGACTAAAATTCTCCCAAAATCACAGTGAGTCTTTTTAATGTTTGATGATGTTGAGGATTGAAGTTAAGTCATGAAAGGGGCAGGGAATTAGAGTAGTTAAACAACCATGAGACATGTTGTATGCTTGTAGAAATGAGATTATGAGATTATGGGAGAATGATTGTATAATTTTCGGGGTCCTTCAAATAGAGGAGGTGCTGCCGAATTTTCTTAGAAATCTTAAAAGAAATTTTAGTTGATTGAATTGTGATGATCATGCTTAACTCTTAATCATGTTAGAAGAGCATGTTAGAGGTTATTTGATAGTTATAGATAATTAGAGCTAAATTCTCTAATTGGGGGCAAGTTCGTATTATAATTCTTTAGAAATACGAAGTCCATGCTAGGAGAGATCATGCTCTATTAAATTGATGAGATTATCGTGCTCTAATGAGTTTAGATTAGAGCAGGTTTTAAGAATACGGTTTTCGTATTCCTGAAAAGTCTGTATTTTTTTATTATTACAAGGACAAGGCAAAGGCAAAGGCCAGGCCGTTGCTGCTGAAGGACCTAGCCAGCCTTAGGAACTACTCAGACTAATGTGAGGGAACACAACTGAAAATTTATCATATTCTTCCCGTATTTTTATCGTATTGATTTCTTTGAGAATTCATGTTATAAGTTTATTAGTTTTCATAAATATTGTGAATGTTCAAGCATGAATTTATTGATCATGTTCGGTATTTGAAAACTCATTTCTGAAAAGCATGTGGAAAGCACATAAATATTACAGAAATTGAAATGATAGATTGATAGAAATATTAGTGCACTGCACCGTACTCACATACATGCCTGCACCAGAGGTGGCTCTACGATAGAGCCAGAGAGTACGATACTAGGTAGGAAAGGGGTGGTTTTTCATAACTCTATTTTATTAGTCCAACTATCTGTTTTCAAACCCTCCTGATTTCAAGAAATAAAACCCCATTTCCGTACCCATCGGGTGCTTAGTATACGTATATATATATATATATATAGCTCACGGTTGTTGAGTTGGTCCGACCAGAGAACTATCGAGTGTTGAGTTGGTCCACTCGTTACCACTTTGGTTCAGCAGTATGGAAGTAGAGGTGTAGATGATACTAATATGATTGATGATGAGGATTTGATTTCACAGATTGTCAATCTTCCGGTTGTTGAGGTGGTCCAACCGTGATGGCTACTGGCTTTGAGTTGATCAGCCATGACATATGTGAAAATCATCTCCCGCACTGATGATAAATGATTAAAGAAATACATATGTGCATATCATTTTGTTTTCTTTGGATATTAGCATGAATCATGTCTATGATCAACATCCTGTCTTTATGTTTAACATCGTGCAGTCTATATCTCACTTTACTTCAATTTTTATTATCCATTGTTGAAGACATATAGATATGTTTATACCTGACAGTAGTGTTAGTACCTCACTGAGCTCCTGTAGCTCACCCTATTGTTGTATGATCTTTTGCAGGTAGTAAACAGGGTCATAGTCCTGCTTAGAGTGAAAGATAGGGTCTTGTCTACCTTAGTTAGCTCTGACCGCCTAGCCCATATCTTGTATTGAGTTTAGTGTTTATGAATTGAGGAGTATTGTTAACTCCTAAGTAGACTTGTGTTGTA
Organism: Dioscorea zingiberensis; assembly: GCA_026586065.1. Taxonomy (NCBI): domain Eukaryota; kingdom Viridiplantae; phylum Streptophyta; class Magnoliopsida; order Dioscoreales; family Dioscoreaceae; genus Dioscorea; species Dioscorea zingiberensis. Next base: position 64,373,995 of record CM048818.1, read on the forward strand.
TTTTAAGACTTTATGGTTTGTACTAATATCGTATTTGACCCTATGATTTCGTAATGTTAGTGTTGATTTTGAGCAAATTCTTATTTTATACAGCCTTAGGTCGGGGTTAATTCCCTGACCTGGCTGGTGTGACACCTGGGTCCTGAAAAGGATAAGGGTGTTACAATTCTACTCGGATCCCCACAGAGTACTTTCTATTCGGATCCTTAAAGAGTACTTTCCAATCATATCTCTACAGAGTACTTTCCAGTCATAATTCTATTCAGATCATGTTTATTTCACTCGGTTATCTAGCTCTCCAATACTATATTTAGCTACATAGAATAGGAGAACTCTAAGAAGTCCCTAGAAGCCCAACTATTCTTCTCGAAGAGTTGACAGCTGGAGCTCAGCTGGCGGATGAACTGACATCTAACTGTCATATAGAAGGCTCTAGATGAATGATTAGTTGGCGCTGAGCTGGAGATGAGTTAGCGCACAAGTGGGCCAAGTGGATGGAAACTTGGGCCGCAAGTTTCCCCAGCCAGAAGCCTTTAAAAGGGGATCAAAGCACCATTAGAAAGATGACTTCTAGAGTGGCGAAGCCCTATCTCTCTGGCGATTTCTTTCCCTCTCTTTTCCCCATTTGTAACTTCTATTTCCCAGCTCACCCATGGATTTCTCCAACTCTCTCACATAGACTCCTCATTTTTCACAAAGGACGAAACATAGTGGATTTGCTCTCACATAGGAGCCCATGGTTTTTCCCTGGCTCAATGGCTTCCACGTAAATCGGTGTCTCTTTTGATCTTTTGTTTGATTCCAATTCTTTTTACTCACTGATCTAGTCCTGCAATTCAAAAAAAAAAATCAACCGGTTAGATCGAAATTGGGATCAAAACCAATATTAGACCTAACAACTATGTTTATTGACCACTGAGATTAAATCCTAGTGGTTCAATGTATACTACTTGTTTTTTTTTTTTTTTTTTTTTGAATAAGTGGATAATCCATATTTTATTATGTTGGTTCAGAAATTGGTTTTGATCCTGATTCTGATCCAACGATTGAATTTATTTGATTGCGTTGGACTATATTAGGAGGAAAAAGAACCAAAATCAAATTGAGAACCACATAACACCAAATTTACGTGGAAAACCCCCATGAAATCAGGGAAAAAAACCACAGTCCCCAAGGATGGAGAAGATCCACTATATATATTTGAGTTTACAAAGATTGAGAGCTAGAGGAGGGGGAAAATATGGAAATCACAAATGGGGAAAAAAGGAAAGTAAAATTCTCCAAAGCGATAGAGTAACGGTGCTCAAAGGTTGGAATCCTTTCAAATAGTTGTTCTCCCCTGCCTTTTATAGGCTTCGGTAACTTGGCGCCAAGTTTCATATTTTCTCACGTGTTAAACAAATTGGTTCTAGCTAAGCACCAGCTCGACGCCAGCTAAGCAGCCATATAGATACCAACCAAGCGACAGCTGTAAGTTCTCCTAGAAGGCCAGTCCGATGACAGCTGGAAATCATTCTGGAATACTATCCGAACATCCGGAAGCCCTGTGAAGTTCCTTCCTTATAAAGGGTCGAGTAGCAATTGGGTTTAGAGTGGTCGAACATAGGTTGAACTGTCTTTGGCTGAAGAATGAATGGATTGTGAAAGACCAAGAGTTTGCTATCTTAATTCTAGAAGCCGAGTATCGCCGAACAAGGAATAAGCCGAACTATCAAAAATTTCTCAGAGTCCTCTCGCTCATAATATCTGACGTTAGCCAATTAGCAGGTTGAGAGAGTTTTGGATCCACACAGAGAAGGTCTTATGGTCCTGCCACGTGGCTATTCGGATGGAGGCCACGTGTCTTCTCATTTTTACCCCTATCATATTATAATATTGAGAGTTCATTATATTGCTCAGTCAGAACATGAATAGAAAATACAACTCTTGTGATAGCTCATCCCTTCTGACTGAAATGGTGTCATCCCAATATCCTCCACAAGTAGGCGTTGGGCCATCCCCAAAGCTGTCCTCTCCCTCATCAACTCGGTTTGTTGTATCAGTTGTAAATTCCAAGCAACGCTTCATCAGGTTCGCTGCCATCTCTAGTTTTGGTCATTTGGCAATTGGAGTTGCATCTTACCAAGAGAGTATAAGAAAAGCAATATCACGAATAATTCATAAGAAAATGCGTTATTTATCCTGGAAACATCATCTATTCCTTTCACCCAAAATACTTCAGATGATTATCATTATAACAATATCCCATCCTCCTTATAGGGCTTTGTCCACCCCAGAGGAGGTGGCCCTCGTTCCCCAAAGGGCTTGTAGGTCAGATCCCCTGCTCGAGATCCAAAGAGGTGAAATATAATTACAAGACATGTTGAATAAAAAAATAAAAGTTAGTAACTTTAACATATATAACCTTTCATAGTAATTGTCAAATATAGATATATTAAGAGATACTTAATTTGCTCCTCATTATTCTAATTAACTAACCACCCTTGTATCTCATTTCAAATACACTATTTGTCCCTGTACTATACCCCACTGTTCATTTTCATCCCTGTACTTTAAAAATGTTCAATATAGTCCCTGGACTTTGCATATTTTGTTCAATACCGTCATTGACGCTAACGTGGCAGCATATATGAAATACAACCTAATTTTTTTGATTTTTTTAATTTACACATGGCAGTATTTCGCTGACGTGGCATACGTATTCTGCCACGTCAGCTAAATAATAATAATTTTTAAATATTTTTTAAAAATAATTTATTCTAAAATTATTTTTTAAAAATTATTGTTTTGCTGACGTGGCATACGTTTGTTTTGTCGATGTGGCAGAATACGTATGCCATTTCAGCAAAATACTGTCACGTGTAAATAAAAAATCAGAAAATTAGGTTGTATTTCTGTTTATATAAAAAAAATACATGCCTCAATTCTATGAGAATTAAAATTCTAATTCTAATAAATTTAATTTATCATAATTCTGGCCAAATCAGGGTTTGATAAAAGAGATAATGGGACAAATATTAGTTTATCCCAAGATGACAAATTCCAAAATTAGCCCAGGAACACATATCCCGAGGCAATCTAAATTCCAAAATTGCCCCCGAGAACACATATGTAAAACCCAAGAAATTTTAAGAAATAAAGGTGTTAAAATTTCCTTAAAATTATTTATTTCCCTAGAGTTAAATGGAGGAAAATAATAGTGAAAGAAAATAAATTAAAAAGGAATTAAAACCCTAGTTAGGGATTATGGTGACCAGAAGTACTTCCTGGTAATTTTGAAAAGTTTGGGGGACTAAAAGATAACTGCTCCCTCTCACAGTTTTGGACCTGTATGTAATTTTGAAGGTGTCAGGGACCTCTGGTAAATTTTCGTGAGAGAAAACTCTATTAGTAGAGGATGGACGGCTGAGATTATATTATCACAGATTGTAACAAATCGCGAGGTATTATAACGGCCCACAGAGGGCCACGTGGCAAGCGTAGATTTAATCAATCTATCGCAAACCAGATACGAGGCACCAAGAGAGAAGGGGATGAAAGAGAGCCCTCACGGTACGGTCAAATCTGGGCCATTCATCTGTGGATCGGGTTCAGTCTGGAGCACAAGATTTGATCTCAATCCTCTATATATTAAACCAAACGTGGAACCATCACGATCGTTGATCGGGGATGTGAGCGAGATCCGGAGCACGGGAAATAGTCCCGGCCGTTTGTTCACACGAGCCAGCGACTCCGAACGCCAACGCTCGCCGCCAAGGAGCCCGCCGCCTTCCCCGGCAGTTACGGGCGAGAAGGCCGGGCGATGGATGAAGGTTACACCCTGAAGCGTCGTGCGTTCGTTTCCTCGGCCTATAAAGGTAGAAGCCAGGGCTGAACACTAACATAGAGTGCAGGGAAGCAGAGAGCTACAGTGGAAAGAAACTCCGGTGAGCTGGTGATCGGAGAAAGGAGGAGGACGCCACAGTGAGCTCGCGCCGCCCACTGAGCTTGGGTCTCGTGTAGTTGGTCGGACGAAGCAAGAGAACCAGACGCAGGAAGGGTGACGTGCTCTTAGTTCGCCGGAAAGACAGTGAGCGGCGTACGTCGTTGAGGAGCTCTCGGGAGGCGTAGTTCATTCTCCTCAGTCTACAGGTAACTTCTTTTCTTCTTTACCACTTTTACGTGGTCGTATGTGCGTGTGAGATGTTGCTGCGATCTCGCCGGAGTGGTGTAGCTCGTGGCAGAGGCTTGGGGTCGTCAACGGAGGTGGTGGAGGGAAGTCAGCACCAGACGGAACCCAGGAAAAGGGGCGCGACCTCGGCCCGAGTCTTTCCAGTGCAGAGGGAGCTGCTGCCGGCCTCTGTGACCTCAATAGGTCTCGGTCGTGGACGAGAGAAGGAGAGGGAGAGAGGTTGAAGAAAGAGAGTGAATAAATAAGAAAAAATAATAATAATAATAGTAATATATATATATATATATATATATATATATATATATATATATATATATATATATATATATATATATAGTTAACAAATTTAAAAGTTAATAAAGTGATTGTTAACTTAGTGTGACATATCGTTGTTAAAAACAATTAGTTCATTTTTGGGCTGGAATATTAGTCAATTATTGTGACAAATAATAATTAGCTATAAATATGTCACAATTATTTTGATTAATTATGGAAGAAATAAGGTTGAGTTAGTTTACTTAGCCAAATTAAATTGGTTTAAGGTAACTTGGGTCCATATTGAGTTAGCTCAGTCGTATGGAGAGATATTAGTCATCTTGGTCGATTTAATAAGTGGACTTGGTTTGTAAACTAGTCAAAAATTTTAACTAAGAGGATTAATCAAGCTCGAAGGACTAATTAATCAAATGGATTAATTAAATTAACTTGTATAGTTAAAATGTTGAATGAAAGTTAAAAAGTTATTTAACTAAACTTAATCATATAGAATAAGACAAGATTAAGTTAGGTGTTTAGCACGATTAAAGTTATTTAGTAAGGTTACTAAATATTCTAATGAGATTTGTTTTAAAGGGTCAATAATTAAGAAATTGGGTCCAAAGGTTTAGAGGCCCGATGGGCCGGCTAAAATAACTCTTGAGACAAGTTTATTATTAAATTAATAAGAATAAGAATTTAGGGTACTAAGAAAGAACTAAACCCTAAACAGGGAAGGACCCTACATTCTAAGGGTCATTGCTTCCCAAATGATTAAAATGCCCTTCGATGGATAAAAGGGTTAAGGTCGAGATTAAACTGTGAATTGGGCTTTAGAATGGGCCAAACCAACTAAGTACAACAACAACAACAACAACTGAGCCTTAATCCCATACTAGATGGGGTCGGCTATATGGATTCTCTGTCTTCATGTTGCTCTCAAATATGAAATAAGATAAAATTAAATGAAATAAGATGAAACATAAAAATTCATAAATAAATAAATAATACTAATAACAAATAATTTTATAAGAGAATGGAATGTTAGAAGCAAAAAAGTATTCCCACAGACAAAGCTAGGCTAATGAAGGAAAATAAAATAAAATAAAATTAGCCGACTTATCGGTAATCCTATACTAGGCGGGGTCGGCTATATGGATTCTTTGTCTCCATGTCGCTCTGTCAAAAGCAAGATCTGGCTCAATATCTAACATACGTAGGTCCTTAGACACTACCTCTCTCCACGTAATCCTAGGCCTACCTCTACCCCTCTTCTTACCTTCTACAACTAAACTATCACATTTCCGAACTGGAGCACCTGGGGGTCTCCGGCGTACGTGTCCAAACCATCTTAAACGTCCTTCTCGTATTTTATCTTCAATTGGTGCAACATGCACCTTCTGTCGGATATATTCATTTCTGATCTTGTCCAATCTTGTATGACCACTCATCCACCTTAGCATCCTCATTTCGGCCACACTCATCTTATGGATATGTTGAACTTTAGTTGCCCAATACTCGCTGCCGTATAGCATGGCCGGTCTAACTGCCGTCCTATAGAATTTTCCTTTTACTTTGTTAAGCATCTTTTTATCACATAACACCCCCGCACTTCTCCATTTCAACCATCCAAATTTTGATTCTATGGGTTACATCTTCATCTATCATCCCATCATCCCTAAAATGGAACCTAAATACTTAAAATGGTTAACCTTAGGCACTACCACCCCCTCTAGTTTCACTTCTCATTCATCTCTCCTACTTAGACTAAAATTACAGTGCATATATTCCGTCTTACTTCTACTTAACCTAAAGCCTTTACTTTCTAAAGTGTTTCTCCATAATTCTAGCTTTTGATTTACTCCATCTCTAGTCTCATCCACTAGGATAATATCATCTGCAAACAACATACACCATGGGATGTCATCTTGGATATAACTAGTTAATTCATCCATTACTAGGGTAAACAAGTATGGGCTCAAGGCCGATCCCTGATGTACACCCACTGTTATAGGGAATTCCTCCGTATCGCCTCCTACTGTTCTCACACTTGTAACCGCTCCTTCATACATATCCTTAATAATATTTATATATTTTACATGAATGTTTTTCCTCTCCAATACCGACCAAAGGACTTGTCTCGGTACCCTATCATATGCTTTCTCTAGGTCAATGAAAACCATATGGAGATCCTTCTTCTTTTCTCTATAGATCTCCATCAAGTTCCTTAATAGGAAAATGGCTTCTGTTGTGGATCTACCTGGCATAAAACCAAATTGGTTCTCTGACACCTTCGTGATATCCCTGAGTCGATGCTCTATTACCCTCTCCCAGAGTTTCATCGTATGACTCATTAACTTAATACCACGGTAGTTGGTGCAATTTTGAATATCTCCCTTACTCTTATAAATAGGAACCAAAATGCTCTTTCTCCAGTCGTCGGGCATTTTCCCCCCTTTTAAGATAGAGTTGAAGAGTTTGGTTAACCACTCCACCCCCACTTCTCCAAGACACTTCCAAACTTCAATCGGGATACCATCTGGGCCACAAGCTTTTCCAGCCTTCATTTTTCCCATTGCCTCTTTGACTTCAGTAGGCCTGATCTTACGTGTGTAGCTAAAGTTCCTTTCTATCGTTGCTACATGAAAATCTATAAAGTTATCCTCATGACTTGCATTGAACAAGTGATCAAAGTAGTTTCTCCATCTTTCCTTGATTTCCTTATCTCCTGTCAAGACCTGTTGAGACTCATCCTTAATGCACTTGATTTGGGTCAAGTCTTTCCCTTTTTTATCTCTTAGCCTTGCTATCTTGTATACTTCATTTTCCCCTTCTCGTGTCCCTAACTTTTGGTATAAATCAGCTAGAGATTTACGGGCCTCGCTAACTGCTTTCTTGGCCTCTTTTTTTGCCCTTTTATACTTTTCAAAGGCTTCTCCATCCTCAGCTGTGGGTAATTTCTTATACCAATATCTTTTCTCTTTAATAGCCTTTTGAACCTCTTCATTCCACCACCATGATTCCTGTGGTCGAGGTCCCAGTCCCTTGGAGACCCCTAGGAGCTCACTTCCTATTTTTGCAATACGATTTGCCATCTCCTTCCATAAGGTGTTTGCATCATCTTCATTTGTACCTCCCTCTTCCCATATTTTATCCTTAAATGCTAATTGGTTGGTTCCTTTTAACGCCCACCATCTAATCTTATTTTGCTTAACCCTCCTTTCTGTTTTTACTATGCCCTTTTTCTTCACATCCAACACCACCAACCTATGTTGTGTGGTTAATGCTTCTCCAGGTATAACTTTACAATCTTTACAAATAGATTTATCCCTTCTTCTCGTAACAAGAAAATCAATTTGGCTACAATTACCCCCATTCTTAAAAGTAATCAAGTGTGATTCCCTTTTCTTAAAGCAAGTGTTAGTCAACACCAAATCATGAGCCAAAGCAAAATCTAATATAGATTTTCCTTCCTCATTCCTGTTGCCATATCCATAACCTCCATGCACTTGCTCGTAGCCATCACTAAGTCTACCTACATGTCCATTAAGATCACCCCCAATAAAAAGCTCTTGTTCACTTGGAATCCCTAGAACTACCCCATCCAAATCTTCCCAGAACTTAACCTTATCTTCTTCTCCTAAGCCTACTTGAGGGGCATACACACTCACTATGTTAATTGTTTCTTTTCCCAACACTAGCTTCAAATGTATAATCCTGTCTCCTACCCTTTTCACTTCAACCACTTTGTCCTTCATTTTTGGTTCCACAATTATACCCACACCATTCCTATGTTTATCCCCTCCACAATACCATAATTTATAACCTGTGTTACCAATCTCTCTAGCCTTGTTTCCTATCCACCTAGTCTCTTGTAAACATACTATATCTATCCTCCTCCTTTTTAGAGTGTCAACTAACTCCATAGATTTTCCTGTCAAAGATCCTATGTTCCAACTACCAATCCTAATCCTACTCTCATGGACTAACTTCTTTACTCGTGCATCAGCCCACTAAAATCACGAGAACCCATTGCTCATGTATCACCACATCCGGGTGCCAATGTGACGAGACTATCTTTTTTACTCACACCCGCCCATGATGTGGGAACCCTTGCTTATACTCCATCACACCCGTGTGATGAAACCCATTGCTCATTTTTAATACTACATCCGGGTGCCGATGTAGCGCGTGCGTAAGTGAGCACGTCCTAACGGTATATATTAGAGAATCCATATCATGAGAGTGACAAAGTTTTACGCTGGCTGTCAACCTACCGCAAAGCCAAACCAACTAAGTGATTAGAGATAACTAAATAGGGTTTAAAAATGATCAATGAAAGTTGCGTTGACTAAGTTTGACCAAGATGGACCTAAGGACAACTAAAGGGCCAGTAACTCGAGAGATGGACCTTAGGACCCGATAATGGCCTTAGGCCCCAACAGAGACGATAGACATGCATAAGTAACTAGGGACTCGATAAAAATCTTGACTCTAATAGAACCTATGTATGCCAGATACTCTCGGGAAGACGTAAGGCACTCCAAGGGATTCTAGGAAGACTTTTAGTCTCACCAGGAGGTAAGTACTTTTGCCTACTATCCCACTCTACAGAGTGTTCTTGACTTTTGTAATTGCCATGCTTGTAAGTACACTTGCCTAGTTCCCACCCGGTTTCGGGTTTTTCTTGGACCTGTTTATACATTGATATCTTATGCTTCTTGATAACATACATGCGTCATTATTTATGTTGGAATCCTATTGAGCATGTATGGTTGCCTACGGGATGTTGGTATCCCTGCTTGCTATAGTCTACTGCCCGGACTCAGTGGAGCCTGAGGCTCCGATAGAGGAAGGTTCAGGGACAGGACCCCCTGGCGTTCCTGTCTGCTTTGCCGGAGAGGCAATTCTCTGGTGGTCTCACCTGTCAATGGGCATGGTACACTGACCGTGTTAACACGTAGGAGAGGTAGTTCTACCGAATTGCGACCGGAGGGTCGAACGACCAAAAGGTCGTGCTCACAGCAAATGGCTGGACATACTGACCGGGAGTGATCCCTGAGTTCTCTCGAAACTCATTACAGAGCCCGAGGGCTTCTGTATCTGAGGCCGTACCTTGATTTTGTTTCTGGTAGACTCCTAGGATTATATTGTTGATATTGTAACCTCATTGGATGACATATTTCCTATTTATGTTTTTGTGACCCGCAGGGGTACTTACTGGGCTTTCCATTCGAAAGCTCATGTGTTTCACTTTCCTCTTTTACAGATTCCGAGGTTTAGAAGGGGGTGGAGCCTGAGGAGAGGTCACAGGGAGATCCGAGGTCTAGAAGACTCCTTTATCTTTTACTTTGTGAGCATTACTAATTGTAGGACCCGTATAGGGACCAGATTATTATAGGGCCTATGGACCCTGTTAACTCTATGTTCTTTTGAACACGAGTATATTTTATGTTATGGATTATTATCTGCTTATCACCTTATCAGGCTTTGTATTTGAGTTGAGTTTGTCTCTGCTTGAATACGGCCGGTCTGTTGTCGTGCCCGAGGTCCCGAAATCCGGGTCGGGGAGTGACAACATATCTCGAGGCAATTTCAAATCCCAAGATGACCTGAGAACACATATCTCGAGGCAATCTTAATTCCCAAATTGCCCTGAGAACATATCCCGAGGCAATCCAAAATCCCAAAATTGCCCCCGAGAACATATCTCGAGGCAATTCCAAATTTCAAAATAGCCCGAGCACAAATCTCGAGGCAATCATTATAATACTAATCCCGAGGCCAAAAAAAAGGTGAGGATAATTAATTAATTAATTAATTAAATTCAAACGCGTTCTTATCCTGTCGGGAGGGGTGGGATCTCTCGGTGGATTTCACGGAACGGGAACTCTCTGGCATAAGATAAAAAAGACAGAGAGGTCGGGCAGAGAGAAAAGAAGAAAAGAAAAGACCAAAGAGAAGGAAAAAACAAAGGAGAGAAGAAGGTAAACAACATCCCCCCTCTCTCTTGACTCCTCATCTCCACCCTCTCTCTCTACGCCATCGCCTTCATCTTCTTGCTTGAGCCGCCACGCCGTCGAGCCCAGCTGCTACCACCCCCCCTCAGACCATTCCGCCGCCCTGCAGTCACGAAGCCCCGGCCCGGTGTCAGGACCTGGCGCCCGCTTGAGAGGCCAGGCGAGCGCTGGCCGTCTGCACAAGACAGTCACGCCACAGGCAGCTTCGTGCGAGTCCGCCCCAGCCTTCACGCACACGTTCCATCCCCCTTCTGTGCCTTGCAGCCTGCTCCAGCCGCCCGTAGAGATGTCGCCCCACACCTGGTTGCTGATCACCGACCTTGGTTGCTGCTTGGATGCCGATGGATGCTGATGGTTGCTGCTTGGATGCCGATGGATGCTATTGTGTTACGCGCCAAGACCCGGCTGCGATATTCTTTGCTGCGATCTTTCTTTGTAATATTCTTTGCCAAAATTGTTCTTGATATTCTTTCTTTGTTTTCTTTGCAGTAAACAAAGGAAGAAGCTTCTGATTCTTTGGGTGAAGATGATACTGATTCACATTTAGAAATGGACACTTTGACAATGATTAATGAAGCATAAGTACTGGAGCAACACCAGATGCAGAAATAAAATCCCCAGAGAAGCTTTATTTGAAGATTGCTCATACTTCTTATATGAGACCAAAGAGGCATGTGAAGATGGATAATACATGGATGAAGTACAGGTGGTCTCTTGATAGCAAGCACCCTTTTGGATTTTATAGAACCCATCATAAGGGTTATGATGGAGTTTATGAAGACAAAATCACCTAATGACAAAGAAGTTTGACTAGCTGCTGAGATCAGTCATGCAATCTCCTACCACAAAGTTGATAATGTTATGAATGATTGTAAACTTTATTGAAATGGCATGCCAAATGCATATTAAATCTTTAGCTATGTAAAGTGCCCCTAAAATGTTCAATGAAATGCTTGAGAGAATTTGAAAGTGACAGCTATGAATGTTCAAGGCTCTATTATTAGCCACATAGCTTTCCATTACTCACTTGTTTTAGTCATTTACTCTTTTACCCATGTATGCATATAAACAAACTCCTGATCATCAATACAGTAAGAATGCCTTTCCCTTCATGGTATCAGAACCTTAGAGGATAACTCCCAAATTCATCTCCCTCTCCCAGCCGCCTGCCGGCACCACCTCCCATCACCGCCGCTCACCGGCACTCTCCACCGCGCGTGCTGCCATCAATCCTCCTCTGTTGCTGCTGGTATCTCCTACTGCTGCTGATCTGAACTTCTGCTCGCCCGATCCAAGCATTCATCAGCCACCCACTTGCTCAAATTGCCTACCTGATCTCTTCCCTGTCCTTTTGCCAAGGCTGAACCCTCTCTTCCTCCACCCTCCACAATAACTCCCTCCACACCCACATCCACTCCCACGTCCTCCTTCACCGTTCCCCACTCTATTCATCCAACTCTCTCCACCTCACAGGATCCTCACTCAGCTCTTATTGCCATCAATGTCACTGCTCAGGCTCCCCTCAAGCTCACTGCTACCAACTATACTGCCTGGCGTGCTCAATTTAACTCCCTTCTCATTGGGTATGACCTTCTAGGTTATGTTGATGGCACCCTCCCCTGTCCACCTGCGACACTGTCGAGTGCTGATTTGGCTACCTCAGTCCCCAATCCCAACTTTGCCCGGTGGGTTCGTCAAGACCAACTCCTTCTCAATGCGCTCCTTGGCTTTATGTCGTCTACTTTGGTTCCCTTCATCGCAGCCTCCTCCTCTGCTCGTGCTGCCTGGCTCACTTTGGAAAAAACTTATGCCTCCCCTTCTCGTGGTAGCATCATGGAACTTCGTGGCCGTCTTGCTCATCTCTCACAGGGGTCTCAGACTATCACTGCCTACATACAAGACATCAAGACTTGTGTTGATTCTCTTGCTCTTATGAACAAGCCAGTCGACTTTGATGATCTGTCCATCCGCATCTTAAATGGACTTGATCCAGCCTACTCCACCCTCTCTCATGCCTTACAAGTTCGGGACACTTCGCTCGACTTTGATGAACTGTTGGAGAAACTTCTCAACTATGAAGCTCAGCTGAAAATCTTGCCCTCCTTTCCTGCCACTCCAACTACAGCATTTACAGTCTCTGCTGGTTCCCATCCTCCTCGACCCCAGCGTTTTGGCTCTCAGACTCGCTCCAGTCCGCGCCCTCACTCTCAGCCTACCCCGCCCCTGCTTCTGAACCCTCCTTTACATGCTCGCTCACCACCTATCTGGTCCCCTTGCCAGCCTGCTGTCTCCTCAGGTCAGCCCTCGCGGGGTTATCTTGGCAAGTGCCAAATCTGTGGCACGGTTGGCCAATCAGCTCGTCAATGCTCCCTTGTTCCTCAATCTCTCTGGGCATCTCTTCCGCCGGCTCCACCACGTCCTCCGTTCCAGCGATTGCGTCCACAAGCTCATACGGCCACTTATTCTCCCCCAGTTTCCACCTCTGATTGGGTTCTTGACTCTGGTGCCTCCCATCACATCACCAATGATCTTGCCAATCTCTCTCTCCATTATCCGTATCCTGGCTCCGACAGTGTTGCCCTTGGTGATGGTACTTGCCTCTCCATAGCTCATTCTGGCACCATGCACCTATCCACTTCCAATCAAGCACTTGTTTTAGATCAAGTTCTACATGTTTCAGCTATGTCTGTGAATCTACTCTCAGTTTCTTCCTTATGTGCATCTAATGCAGTCATTGTTGTCTTCTTTGATCACTATTTTTAGGTGCAGGACCGTCATACGGGGGCAACTATGGTCACGGGCCAGCGCAGTGGAGGAGGCGTCTATCTCTGGCCAAAATTATCCCTCCCTCCCTCCTCTCGTCTGTGTTCAGCCCTGTCGTCTGTTGTATCGTCTTCATCACTTTTGACATGGCATAGTAGCCTTGGACATCCCTCTGTCCAAGTTCTTAAGAAAATGTTGTCCAACTTTAATGTCGTCTTTCCCTCTTCTATGTTCCAGCATCTCTCTTGTACTTCCTGCAACATCAATAAAAGTCATAAACTCCCTTTTGCAACCTCTTCTGTGATGTCTACCCACCCTCTTGATGTTATTTACTCTGATGTATGGACTTCCCCTATTTCTTCCACCGATGGATACAAATACTATGTTATATTTGTTGATCATTTCACCAAATACATATGGTTCTATCCTATGCGCCACAAGTCCGATGTCCACTCTGTCTTGATCACTTTCAAGTCCCTTGTTGAAAATTTCTTTTCCTCTACTATCAAAACCTTGTTTACCGACAATGGCGGTGAATATGTGGCTCTTCGCACTTTTCTCTCTACCCATGGCATCACCCACCTCACTACTCCCCCCCATACCCCCGAACACAATGGCTATGCTGAACGTCGCCATCGCCACATTGTTGAAACCGGTCTTGCTCTTCTTCATCGTGCCCATCTTCCACCCAAATTTTGGACCTATGCGTTTGCCACAGCAGTGTATCTCATCAATCGTATGCCCAAGCACAACCTTTCTTTTATGTCTTCCTTTACTAAAGTCTTCAACACACCGGTCTCCTCCACCAAATTTCGGGTCTTTGGATGCCTCTGTTTCCCCTGGCTTCGCCCGTACACCTCTCATAAACTTGATCCTCGGTCGTCCCCGTGTCTTTTCCTTGGTTATTCCCTCACTCAAAGTGCCTTCTACTGTCTTGATCTCATTTCAAACCGAGTCTTCGTCTCCCGTCATGTTACTTTTGTTGAACATGAATTCCCCTATTCTTCATCCCCTTCATCCTCTGACCATCCCTATTTGCCTCCTCACGTTTTGCCGCTGTTGCCGCTGCTCGATGCGCCCGGGTGCTCCCCGGTTCAAATTACACCTTGCCCTTACTCCGGCCTCTCCTTTGGTGCCCCTGCTGACTCAAGCGGCTCTCCTTCCTCGCAAGCGGTCCTCCGAGCACTGCCGAATCTTTGCGTAGTGTGCGGCCCCAACGATATTAACAACTGGCTGCGCCCCACTCCCCGCAATCTCAGTCTGCGTGCCCCGGCATCAAGCTGACTGCGGTGTTAGCTTCGGTACGCCACCTGACTCGCAGCCTCACTGCTGGGTTCCCGCCGGCGCTGCAAAAGTTGCGGCTCGAGTGCCATTTCTTTGCCCGTTCGGTACTGCCCCTCTATACCAGCAACCCCTCCCTCAGCAGCTTCCATTGTTGAGACCTGGCATTCACACAGCGTGAACACTCATCCGATGCTCACTCGACTCAAGCACTCCATTGTCAAGCCGAATCCCAAATATGGTCTCTCTGCTCTATCCTCTGCTGCCACTGTCCCCACCACTATTTCTCAAGCTTTGAAATCTTCTTCCTGGGCACAGGCTATGACTGATGAGTACCCGGCCCTCCTTCGCAATCACACCTGGGATCTTGTTCCTCCCGCTCCCAGTCAGAACCTCATTGGCAATAAGTGGATCTTTCGCATCAAGCGTCATCCTGATGGCTCTATTGACCGTTACAAGGCTCGCTTAGTTGCCAAGGGCTTTCATCAACGCCCGGGTGTGGACTTTCATGAGACCTTCAGTCCGGTGGTTACTCCGGTTACTATTCGCACGGTTCTTTCTATTGCCCTCCATCATCAGTGGCCCATTCGTCAACTTGATGTTGCCAATGCCTTTCTGAATGGCCATCTCTCTGAAGAGGTCTATATGGTGCAACCGCAAGGCATGATCAGTCCCACTCATCCTCATCATGTTTGTCGTCTGCGTAAGGCTCTTTATGGTCTAAAACAGGCCCCCCGTGCGTGGTACACTGAACTGAAGGGCTTTCTCCTGACACTTGGTTTTTTCACCTCTCGAGCTGATACTTCACTGTTTGTTCTCTCCCAAAATCGCAGCACTATCTATTTCTTGGTCTATGTCGATGATCTTATTGTTACTGGTAGTGACTCATCTTTGGTGGAGCATATTATTCAGTTGTTGCATGCCAAGTTTTGTACCAAAGACCTGGGGCCTCTCAGCTATTTTTGTGGTGTGGAAGTTGTTCCGACCTCCACTGGCTTGCTTCTTACACAGCAAAATTATCTTGTTGATCTTCTTTCCACCCACAACATGCTTGATTCCAAGCCTGTGTCGACACCTCTCTCTGTTGGCTCCTCTTTATCTGTCGCGGATGGTTCCCCAGCCACTGATCCCACACGTTTTCGCCAAGTCATTGGGGGTCTTCAACACCTCCGCATGACTCGCCCGGATATTTCCTTTGCGGTCAACAAACTCTCTCAATTTATGCATGCTCCAACTGAGGTTCATTGGGTTGCCGTCAAGCGTCTCCTCTGCTATCTTAATGGTACTCGCAGCCTCGGCCTTCGCTTACTGTCTTCTACTCCACTTCTACTCCATGGTTACTCCGATGCCGATTGGGCTGGCAATCCTGATGATCGTACCTCTACTGGAGCCTATGTTATGTTTCTTGGTGCTAACCCCATCTCTTGGCGCTCCACTAAGCAACGAACCGTTGCTCGCTCCTCTACCGAGGCTGAATACCGTGCCGGCGGCTAGCTGGCTTCGCAGCTGCGGTGCTTCTTTCTTCTGCAGGTTTCTCTTCCTTCACCGCCCACCATCTACTCCGATAATCTTGGAGCCACTTATTTGTGTGCCAATCCCGTCTTTCATACTCGGATGAAGCACCTTGCCTTGGATTATCACTTTGTTCGTGACTTGGTGCAGTCTTCTGCGCTCCACATTGTTCATGTTTCTAGCTCCGATCAACTTACTGATGCACTCACCAAATCTCTCCCCGGGCCGAAACTCCATACCTTCTGTCTCAAGATTGGTGTTACTGACTGTCCCCCATCTTGCGGGGGCGTATTAGCCACATAGCTTTCCATTACTCACTTGTTTTAGTCATTTACCCATGTATGCATATAAACAAACTCCTGATCATCAATACAGTAAGAATGCCTTTCCCTTCATCTATAAGTTGAATGATAAGTTGAATGATATTAGAAGTCATGTTGCGCATCGCCTATGAATTTCAAAGCCTTCCATAGTACGATCAACAGTAGCAAATATTTACAAGTGGTGATTTGGAGAACAAAGAAAGTGATACTAGTTTACTAAGAATACACAATGTTCATTCCATCTATTCTTCTTGGTCTTGAATTTACTAGAGATTCTGTAAGCAAGCCACTACCATCATAAGAAGCACAAGTGAAATAAGATCTCTCACATATGTTGTTGCACAAGTGGGGAAGAACCATGGAAATTGTTGGAAGGAAGCAAAGGTTTGGACATGGAATTTTTTTTGTTTCCTGATGCCAAGAGCTTTCCCAGCAGCAAAGTAGGAGGCTTGATGTTTGTGAAGCATTTGGAACTAATCAATATTTGAAAATACTATGAATTGCAGGAAAAATCATAAGCATTGCAGAAGCTTTGGTTCATACATTGCTAAAAAATGGATAAAAGTCAAATAATCTGCACATATAGTAATGGAGCATTATCAATTTTAGAGATGTGATAAAAATGGCATGGCTTCTTTATTACATAGCTCATTTATTACATGAGAATGTAATATGATTAATATAATGGATTGGTTGTCACTTTGGGCTTTTGGGAAATCAAACATATGTATTATAATGATGTAGCCTTGAGTTCACTCCCCAATGCCAACTTTTCATTGAATGGCCATGGTGTGCAAAATTGTCAACATGATGGGACATCTAGTCCATTCACTCATAGACATCATCATGGATATACATATACTTCTCTCTTATTTAAAAATGGTGATGTTTGATGAGTCAATATATAAAAGCTAGTGGCCGGTTGAAGCTTTTGAATCCATGAGAGGGTGGCTCAATTAAAAGGCATGACATCCTCACATCAATCATGAGTTATGAGGAATATAAAGATAGGCTTATTAAAGCTTACTTGATGCATGTGACACTCTACCTTTATATTAATACATATACACAAAGAAAAAGAGGGGAAAGAAAAAGATGGCACCTATTTCGAGGCAGTGGTAAAATACATATCTAGACTAGAGGGTGCTAAACATATATATCCTGGGATAATCAAATCTCGGGGTAGCTATAAAACACATTAATTTCGGGATGACGGCGTAACATTCACTTCGAGGTAGCTGAAAAAAATCTCAAATGCACACATCTCGATGCAAAGAAAGAACATGCATCCTAAGACGGCTGATAAAGTCCAAATTTCAAAGCAGGCACGCATCTCAAGACGATAATGGCATGCAAATCGAGGTCACTAAAATACAAACTTCAAGGCAAAGATGAAACACCCACGCCCAGGCGGTCGTTAAAATCCTAAAATGCTGGCTCTAATTCCAAGGCGGCAGAAGAAGAAAGGCGGTGTCATAAATAAATAAATTATATGAATATATCTATGTAATGATATTTTTATGTAATAAATTATTATATTTTGCAATAAATGAATCATTTTATCCATTGCCTTTACTTGTATTTTTGTCCTTAATTGGAGGTTCCCAAGACTCTATCTGGGGTAATTAATAATAGGCGTTTGCCTCTATTAGGAGTAAAAGAACCCACAAACAAAAAAAATATGACATTTGTGCTTCGATATATCTGCGGTGTTTTTCACGTATATGATGCTGCGCTACAGTATTTTCGATCCTACAATTTCATCCTCAGATCACAAGGCTGTGGATGGTATTGAACAAAATATGCAAAGATAAGTGACCGTGATCGAACATTTTTAAAAGTCACGTGGTGAAAATGAACATCGGTACATATAAGATAAGGTATGAATAGTGCCTTTAGGCCTATTCTTACCTATTCTAACTCATTCTTGAGTATTATTTTTATATTCTAAAAATTTTAATTTTCAAAATTAAAAAAAAGCCCCCCTAGTTTTAATTCTAATAAAATAAATTTCCTACTATGTTTCTTTTCTTGAAAATCTAAAAGAAAACAATTGCATTCAAGACTAGCATAAATCAATCAAATTATCGATATTGTTTGTCGATGAACCAGATCTTCATAAATAAGATGTGAGAAATAATAATCAAATGAGGATCCTTCCAAAGTCTGTTCTCAAATTATGCAAAATTTAATTTTTAATTGGTTGTTTAGATAATAGAGCTTTTCTACAAAAGGATAGTTTTAGGAGACTCTTCCAAAATTGGTAATGCGTGTTAGATGAATAGAGACGAGAGGATGAATTGGACGCACATGATGATGCAGTGTGTGGGTGAGACGTTCCATCATGTTGAGAATAAAGTATTTGAGAGCATTATATATCAAATTTGGGGATTCTAAGTCACCAAATCTAAAGCATGCCCCACAACAAAGAGTTGAAACCCATTCAAGTATCGAATCCTATGTAAGCTTTACGTGCCAGGAGAGTTTCAGCTATAATAAAAAATAAAAATAATAATAATAATAAATAACTGGTACTTTTAACAAAAATAGATAAACAAATGATGATACTGAGAGAGTCTGAAACACTCCCACATGGTAATTTTGCCACCAAATTTTAATTTGCTGCAACATCTGTATAATATATGAGAGGTTGAAAGTTTAAATTATGCTTCAACTACCGTAAAATGAGTTATCCATATTTATTAAAAAAATAAAAACATTTATTTTGAAACAAAATTTATTTTTTAAGGAAAATAAATAAATCATATTTATTGATAATAAAAAATTTGTAATAGAGCATAAATAGAGTTCAAAATAGGCCCTTGAAACAGGCCGTTGTGGTAGGTGCTTTAGTTCCATATGTTATGTTGATATTATACATCTGTCACATATCACTCGTGTAGAGGCATAGAAGAAACAATGTGTGGTCGTCTTGTCCGCGATCACCTAGGTGTGTGAAATATTGAAATCACTAACTCCCTCTCAAATACGAGTCGATTATTTTTATTTTTATTTTTAACAAAGGCAACAAGCGCTGCCCTGAAGATAAGTCAAGGAATTGAGCAGAAGTGCCCATTCGATCCTAGGTTAGTACATAGGAAAACAATACCATGCCTGCCTCTCACCTTATAAGAGTGGGGATTCGATCCCAAATTCATCCACAAAAGACCCCGCATTATAGGACCCAGGCACCAATTGTCCCGTGGGCGTTGGTTATGTGTAGATTATCAAATAGCAAGAGAGGTTTTGTGTTTTATAATATATTTGGTTTCTATCTTAAATCTCTGACGATTTTTTTAAAACCATATGAAAGATCTTGATGTCTCTCTTAAAATCGCACCGATGGTTGACGTATCCTAAACCACATGGATGTAGTTCCACATTCAATGAAGCTACAAACACCACAATCCTCCCTCACTTAACTAGTAACTAAGATAATATCTTTTCCGTGGATCTTCATCTCAAATCATTAATCATAAAATATCTCAACAGGTACATCACTCCCCATCCATTCCTGTTTCCTTTATCCCCTTATCTAATGTAAGTTTCGTCGGGTTCGGTTGTCCGCCTGTTGTATGTTATGTTGCAACAGAGGTTGCAACTTCCTGTTCACAAAGTCTCTAACACATAAAACATAGTCAAGTAAAGTAAAAACATACACACACAGGAGACAAGCAAGTTGGTAACCCAGTTCGGCTGCACCAGCCTACGTCTGGGGGGCCAAGCCTGGAGAAGACAATCACTAAAGGTGTAGGGAAAACAGGAGTACAAGAGTTCCTCTCACTCTCTCAACCTATCATAAGCACCTCCACTCCTTGATTACAACAAGTGTCCACTATCACCCTTCTCCCGAGGGACTACTCTAGTCGGCACACCCTAATCCTCAGAGTCCTGGTCTTATATAGACGTCTCCCTGTCTTCACGCCATCACAGCACCCGCCTCCACCTTCAGAATCTCCGAAATCTCCGCGACTTACCAAATTGGACTCCTTCCAATTCTGGCTGTTGCAACCTAGTTGCAACATGGCCCGGCTGACGAACTTGACCAAGGCTACAACATCAATTGCACCTCTTCGACTTCGACGCACCTCCAACCCTCCTGGTTGAGTCCCGAGTCTACTACGTCAGATCCTCCTGATCTCGACACGCAACTAGCCGATCCACCTCTCCGTCGCGTACTTAGCCCATCACGGTCGCACTCCACCATAGCGCGCACCCATCAATCAACCTCCATCTTCATGCAAGGTTGAATTGTTGATTGGCTCCACCAATCTCTTTCCAAGTTTGGTCACAACTTGGCCCATCATGCTCCATTCGTCTTTACCATATTTGTTTTTCAATCAACACCAAATATGGTCTTCTTGATTTGGCTTAAATCAATAGCTGCATCAATCACATATAGCTTGCCAAATCCATTCACCAATCAGCCCCAATCAGCTTCTTTCCATATGTAGCCTACAATCAATCTTCTTCATATATGGCTTGCATGTAATCTTCAATCTTTGATGATACTTCCTTCCTGATTTGTCTGCATGAAATCTCCAAGCCATCTTGAACCTCTTCAGCATCTATTTCAAGCTTGGGCTGCAATCAATCTTCTCCATACCAAGTATAGCTCTTTGACTTGTCAACTATCTTGTTGTCTTGACTTGGTCAACTTGCCACATCAGCTTGTGCCACGTCACCATGTGTTAAATGATGCCAACTAACTTGCTTCAACACTAACATCTAATTTTCTACAATAATAACAATAATTTTCATGTCTCTATCTGTCCATTGTTGACTCTTCTACCATGAGATTATTATATATACACCCATTCATCTTCTCCCATGAACCACAACAACTGATCAAAGACAAGACAAGACAGACATACAAAGATAGATATGGCTGAGATGGAGTTCACCACTAACGAACTTCTGGAAGCCCAGGCGCATGTCTGGAACATCTTGTTGGGCTACTTGAAGTCCATGTGTCTCAAGAGTGCAGTGGAGCTCGGCATTGCCGACGTTCTCAAGAAACACGGCAAGCCAATGGAGCTCTCAGACCTCATGTCGGTGCTCTTGATCTCCCCAACAAGAACCGACTCTTTCCGGCGCTTCATGCGCACTCTAACACACATGGAATTGTTCGCTGAGAAGCCTGGTCACGAAGTGAAGTATCTCCTCACGCCCAGCTCCCATCTCTTGGTCTCCGGCGAGACCATGAACGTGATCCCGTTCGTCAACTTGTGCGTGGACCCTACGATCAGTGACCCCGCGCACGTTGTAGGACCATGGTTTAAGAGCCTAAAGGAGACTCCTTTTGAGTTCTACTTTGGGAAAAGCATGTGGGGCATGGCTGATGAGAAGCCGGAGTTCAACAAGACGTTCAATGAGGGGATGGCCAGTGATTCACGACTCGTCTGCGACGTGGTTATGATGATGTGCGGCCAGGTCTTCAGGGGATTGAAGTCACTCGTCGATGTTGGTGGCGGCACAGGGACCATGGCGCGCGCCATAGCTCGTGCGTTCTCGAAGATTAAGTGCACAGTGCTTGAACTCCCTCATGTGGTTGATACTTTGAAGGAGGACTCCGTTGTTGAGTATGTGGGTGGTGACATGTTTGTGTCTGTTCCTCCTGCGAACGCTGTTCTCTTGAAGGTATGTGTTCTCCTGATCATTAGACGCAGTGATTTTTTATATTTTTTTACAAACATGCTGAAGGCTACTTGGATATAGAGTCGATTCTGGTCGGCATGTACCGTCGTCGACCCAAATTTTATTTTCGCATACTGCACGCGTACGAATCAAGATGGATCTGCCCAAAGACGAAGCAAGGCCCTAAGATGGGCCACGTCTGCAAGATCAGGCAAGGGTCAAGCACGGCCCATTTATTAAAATATTATTTAAATTTTAAAAAAAATCAAAAAATTCTAAAAAAATCCTAAAAAATTCTAAAAAATTCTAAACAAATCTTAAAAATTGTAAAATAAATCTAAATTAATCAAACAGTACTAATAAAAGAAAGCAGTGAAAATCTTTTTACTTGATCAAAGCTTCAACTTTATGAGTATGTGACCATTATTTAATACTTCTTTTACTAATGTTTTGTTTGTACATAATCATGGGAAACAAATCACAAGCTTGTCTACTTCCAAGATTAATACTACTATATATAAATCTTTTAAACTTTATATATATATATATATATATATATATATATATATATATATATATATATATATATATATATATATATATATATATATATAAAATTAGTTTTTTTTTCATATCTAATGAAACCTCTCACAGATTATAAGCACTCATCATGAGCACCACAAACTCGGTCCTCCTTCAATCCTTATTGTATGATTACATGAGTGTTTTCAGATGTGGACAAGAATATTTACAATTTTTATGTTCGGATAAAAATACACTTTTTTTTTGTGTGCATGAAAAAGAGATGGAAAGGAGGTTCATCTTCATCTATTTTTATCCAACTCACATTCTCACCATCTCTTTTAGGGATGATTAGATACCACATTAAATTACATCTTTCCAAAGATGGAAAGGAGGTTCATCTTCTCATCACTTCCCCATCCTTGCATATCAGATAACAAAAGTACAAGTAAATCAGCATGCTTTACTTGAACGTATTACCTACTCAAGATTAGAGGCTACATTTAAAAGATGGAATCTATAGAAGTATATGTTCAATTGATCAGGCAGATCAGCTTTAAGCAAGTGCATATCTTATATTTCATTTAGAGTTTTATATTTTGTCTAAAACATATTACCTCTCAAGATTAGAGGCTACATTTAAAATTCAAGGTAAATTATAAATAAATCTGAAATAGGGAGCAAAATGCAAAAAAGAAAAAGAAAAATTTAAGAGAAAATTAAAACTTATTCGTGGAGGGTGTGGAACCGAAAGATTAATAATCGAAGAAAAATCAACATAAAGTGACTGTCTAACACCTAATTAATTTTAAGTTTTAAATTAATAAATTTAAAACCTGTCAATAGCTCCATAAGAGTTGCCCACTTTAAAAAATAAAAAATAAAAAAATTTAAAATTTGCCACATGGCAAAATATGGCGCTGCCACGTGTCAGATTTCGGGCCGGCCCGTAATGGGCCGTGCCAGCACGGCCCGAGCATGAAATATTTCGTGCCCGTGCCGTGCCGGCCCGCAAGCCGTGGGGCTTTGGCCCGAAGACGCAGAACCGCCGGTACCGCACGCCCGCCATCGCTCATTCCTCGTCGCGTGCCAAGCACGCCCCGGATCGCGGTCACATGCCATCTACGCAAGACGCCCGTAATCCAAATTTCTACTTGGATATCTCAATCACTCTCTCGATAGTCAATTTTTTTTTTTGTGTGAAAATTATTAATATATTAAGTCATTTTGTTTTTTTTGTAAAGATTAGAACATGCACGTGTTCACTTGCATATTAATTCATTGAAATGAGATGAAGCTAGTTCCTTAGAGTGACATTTTAAGGTCACTTGAATTTAGGTGTTTTAAAATGAAAAGGTTCACTTGGACCAATGGTCGTGAATCGCCAATAATGACTCGACTAGACAGATTCCTGCTCTCCACAGAATGGATGTCAGCGTTTCCTAGAATTTGGCAGACTGCGCTCCCAAGCATTCGGTCGGACCACACCCCGATTGTGATTGAGTGTGGAAACCAGACACCACACAAATACCCCTTCCAATTTAACAGAAGCTGGGGAAAGAGTGAAGGTTTCTGGGACACATGTGAATGGATGGCCGTTGGCCGGCTCAGATAGGGGCTGGCGGAACTCGGAGCAAAGGGAGGGGTGGCGCGACTGAGGGTTGGAGTAGCTGCAGCTGGCGGCGGCCGACAACGACAAGGCCTGCAAATGGCTGGCCGGGGCTACTGACGGGCGGCGCGGCGCACTAGCAGGGGCGGCTCAAGGGTAAAGCGAGTAAAGCGATCGCTTTTGGCCTCCAAATTTGGAAGACCTCATATTTTTTTTTTGTTATCTTTTAAGATTTTTTTTTTTTAAATCTTATAATAATAACTACAATAATAGATTATTATAATATATTGATATTTAAAAATTTTTAATTTAAATTTTAATATCTATTGGAGGCCTCATATAAAATTTAAACCTTAAAATTTTTTAAAAGAGGTCCCTTATAATAATGACTATAATAATAGATTATTATAATATATTGATATTTAAAAAATTTTAATTTAAATTTTAATATCTATTGGAGGTCTCACATAAAATTTAAACCTTAAATTTTTTTAAAAAGCTTATCTATTGAAAGCCTCTTATAATAATAACTATAATAATATATTATTATAATATATTGATATTAAAAAATTATAATTTAAAATTTAATATCTATTGGAGGTCTCATATAAAATTTAAACCTTAAATTTTTTAAAAACTTATTATTGTAGTTATAATAATTATTTGTACGATAAATTAATATTTAAAAATTTTAATTTAATATCTATTGAAGGCCTCCTACTACATTTGAACCTGAAATTTACGGTTATTTAATATTTTTTTAATTTAATATCTAGTCAATTATATATCTTTTATCATCTAACTTTTAAAAATAAAAGATAATAAACTAAAGTTTTAATTTTTTTAGTTTAATACATAATTAAATTTATATCTTCTCCCAACTACCTTATTAGTTGTTAAAAATCTAATCCCAAGAATTATTAAATATGTAGCCGTTTGTAATTTAGCAAATAACGGTCATTCTCTCTTTACTCTATTCAATCTTTGCTTTTGAGTTCTTGTTTGCAATACTCATCGATCAGTGAATGTCTCAAGAAATATTAAATGGATTAGCCACATTATGAAAAATGAATATTATAACAAATTGATTATAAAAATTTAATTAATAACTTCTCATCAAAAAGTAAGAAAAATAAATTTTAAATAATTTTTGTAGTAATTATTTTTTTTAAATATGTTTTCCAAAAAAAATATAAATCTCTTTTTATAAAATAATCTATTTTTATTCTATTGTTTAAATTTTTCTTTGTTTGTTTAGATTTTTTTTATTTTTATTTTTGGAGTAGTTATAGAATTACTTTCCTATCAAAACCCATAAGAGTTATCATGTTAATATATAAAATAACTAAAAAAATATCTCATATAAGTAGTTGTTAAAAAAATAAATAAAATTTAATTTATATTAAATAATTAAAGGCCTATTTTAAAATCTCGCTTTCTCTTGAGCCGCCCCTACGCGGCGGTTGCTACGCGTACAGGCGGAGAGGGATGCTCGGGTGGTGCCGAGCATGGTTGAGCTCGCCGGTGCTAAAGGGAGAGGGGAGAAGAAGGCGTTGGTCGCCTAGGTCTAAAATCGAGAAAGAAAAAGGGAAAGAGGCCAAAGCTCTGTGAGCTTGATCGAGGGATTTGAAAAAAAATCAATAAAGAGGAAGGCGTTTCTTCTGTACACGAGCAAGAGAGAGATTGAAAATTCTCTCACATCTGAATGTATATATAGTATTATATATTAAAATTTAATAATATATCATATAATATATTATTCTAATCTTTTAATTAATCTATCATTAACTCAATTAATTTATTTATTTTATAAAAAAAAATTTAATAAATAATATTATCTTTTAACTTTATGTCACATTACCATTTACTAGTATTATCTTATCAATAATTATCAATAATTCTTCGACCCAGATCCGGGAATCTCGAGCCAGACGACCCAGTGACACGAGTTGATTGTAGCATCACGGGTCGTCCTTTCTCCCGACTTGACTCTGTCATATCACCTTCATTGGGACTTTAATTTTTTTTTTTTGTCTCGTATCTTCTAACTAATTAAGCAAAATTAATTAACACTTATTAAATTTCTCAATTAATTAATCGGGATCTTTCTCTTCAATCCACCTCTAACTATTTCATATCTATTTGGCCTGGCCCAATAAGGCCTTCTCGGCCCAAATTATTGTGAGACTGGATTTTAATTTCATAAACTTCTGATTTTCTCTTAATTGAGTTTAAAAGTCATTAGCTCATTTCCTTTGTTAATTAATCTCGTGAAATTTTCCAAAAATTAAGTTATTTATTCCAAAAAAATTATGGGGCGTTACATTTCTCCCTCCCTTAAATAAATTTCGTCATCGAAATTTGCATTCTTAATATTACTACCAATAACTTACTTTCATTTTCTAATTACCTTCCCCAAGGTCAATGGTCAAACTAGTCTAAAATGATTTATCCCTTTGGATTTCCAGTGAAACAAACATAAGAGTTCTTATTACCTTCAATCTTACATAGGTTTCTTATCTAAATAATACTTCCTCTAATTGCAACAACAGTTAGCTTTAACTCCTCCAAAGTTTCTACTTGCAATGCACCATAATAAAGATGGGTATCACCAACCACTTAAGCATAGACTTCAAATTCATGCTTCCAAGTTCAAACTGTAGCCACTCTAGCTAATTTGTATAACAATGACTGCATCACATTACACTCAAAGTGATGATTATTTATTGGGAAAATTACTGTAGCATCCCTGACTATTCACTTTCTGACTTTTCAGTCCCTCTGACCAAAAACTATACTATTCAGTCCCTCCTTTTAAACTTCTGACTTTTTAGTCCCTGCCATGACCAACACCCGTTACTTTACATCAAAAACCCCAAAGTACCCTCCCATTTCCCCCCAAAAACTACCTTTTGGCTGATATGACAGGAAGCAGGCAGCAGGCTTTTTGGTAGAATGTAGTCAGTCCTCTCCTTCTCCTTCTCTTCGTCTCCTTTCTTTTGTGGTAGAAGGTAGTCAGTCCTCTTCTTCTCCTTCTCTTCGTCTCCTTTCTTTTGTTCTTTTGCAGAGAGCTTGTGTTGGGTTTTAGTCTTGTAGAGAAGCTACGACGTAGTGAGTCTGCGGCGGCAACAGGCTGGGTGGGAGAGTCTTTCAACGAGAAACTGCAAAAATAATAGATTTCCCAGACGTGGTTTCATAGCGTCCGTAGTATCATTCTATTGTTTATGCAACGGCGTTCTTGTTGCAGGATTTTGCTGGAAACCATTTTCGCCGTCGCACAATATAGGGGAGAAGGTCTAGCCTTGGAGCTCACAGTGCTCACTTGTTGGGAGTCAGTAATAGGTGATATATGTGAACGGTGGGACCTTGACCCCTCTGGCGTAAGAGTGAGTTATATAGCACCAAATGATCGTAGAACAACTTGTCACATTGACAATTCTATGGACTCTGTGCATATGTGCAACATTTTTCACTCGTTCAACAAAAATATGGTCAACCTTATTGTGGACACAGATGAAGTGACAGTAGACAACGACTGCAGGTCTTCGTTTCCAACGTAAGTTACTTTCTTTGTTAGTATGTGTTTATTATTTCCCGTAACCGTGTATTACAAACACGTAGGACTTTACGACTTTCTTAAAGTCTTTAGTATTGATCTTATCTCTTTATTATAGACTCAAACTCTTTAGTATTATGCTTATCCCTTTAGTACCTGCTGTAAGTGTTTAAAATCCGACTTATCTGTTTAGTATCACGTTCTTCTGTTTAGTATTATTTCACTTAGAGTCTCTTATCAATCAACAGGGATCCTCTAGCCGAAAGGATGCCCTTAAACATTGAGGGTTCATCTCAAACTCACGAGATTGCGCTGCCAGTTAATGAACCAACGATTTCAGAACGTGGAATACTTCAGGAATGCGCTCCGTGACCTTGCTATCAAAAGAAAGTTTGATTTTACCTTCATAAAAAATGACAGAGAAAGGGTGACGGCCAGATGTGTCAAGACAGACTGCAATTGGAGGGTTCATGCTTCTTGAGAGGGAAATATGCATACCTTTAGAATAAAGACATTGCAGCCCACACATGTATGTGGTGGCGGTATCGGGACGAGTTCTCACCCGAAAGCATCAAAAAAATGGGTTTGCAATCGTGTGATCCAGAAGCTCAAGGATTGTCCCTTGTATTGGACTGTGGACATTCAACAGGATATTTTGCGAGAGCACGGTGTGGTCTTCCGTATAAGCAAGCATGGATAAGAAAAGAGGTTGCCTGAAGCGTTCTACACGGGAGTGAGGTACAAAGCTACGATTTGATGTTATGGTACGTTGAAAAGGTGATGGAGACAAATCCCGGTAGCGTTGCCACAATTGAAAGTGATGGCGGGCGATTCAGACGTGGTTATTTTTGTTTCCATGCTTGTGTCGTCGGCTTCAAGTTGGGTTGCAGGCCGCTGTTGTTCATTGATGGAACATATTTGCTTGGGAAATATGGTGGCATCTTGTTAGGAGCAACGGACAAAGAAGACAATGAGGGATTCTTCCACGTCACGTTCGCCATAGTGGACAATGAAACCGTCTATAATTGGACTTGGTTACTGCTCTCAGGGATACAATATATGGAGATGAGGATTACGACAAGTGCATTACATTCATATCCGACAGATCGAAAAGTCTAGTTAATGTCATCGCAAGGGTGTTCCCTTCATCGTCTCACGCCTATTGTTTACGACACCTAGAGGCGAACTTCATGAAGGAAAATACTAGCCTTGGGAAAGCATTGAAGGAGGAGTGTTGGGTCATCTTTACCCGTATCGCATACGCATGTCCTACTAAAGAATTCGATAATGCGGTGAAGGACCTCCTGGTCGCATCGGCATAAGCGCACCGTTGGTTAATCCAAAAGTCTGATGTGGCCCATTGGTCGAATTATTTGTTTAAGGGGCAAAGGTGGTGCGAGATGTACTCGAACGTCGCAGAGTCGTTCAATGCGTGGATCAAGGAAGCGCCCCACCTCCCGGTCACCGAAATGGTCGACTCAATCAAGTAATATCGACCCTCGACTAGATAGCTTACTATTTTTTAGATATTCTTTAGTATCGTAGATAACTCTTTACTATCAAGCTTAACACTTTACTATCAAGCGGAACACTTTAGTATCATGTATAACGCTTTAGTATCGTAGATAACGCTTTAGTATTAGGCTAAAGTCTTTAGTATTAATGGGAAAGCTTTATTATATCGCACAACTCTTTAATATCGTACTTAAAGTTTTACTCTTCTCTAGAAGCTTGATTATCTTTTACAATCGTTTACTGTTCGTAGGTACAAATTCATGAATATGATGTATGCCAGGTGTGAGCATGTCCGGCGCTGGGGAACACATCTTTGCCCAGCAATACATCGAAAGCTCGAAGACACTATCGAGTCAAGCCGCTGCGGATACAATCGCTTATTGACCAAATGCAACTACGCTGATCAATTTGCGGACAAGGACATGCCCTTGCGCACGTTGGCAAGTCCATGGAATACCTTAACGCATGCTTGCGCTGCAATCGTGTTTTTAGAGGCAAGTTTACATCAATTCGTGGATGACTACTTTATAGTGCAGATGTACGCCAATGCGTATGCAGACCATATTTCTCCAATACCCGGCCACGATAAGTCGGATTTATGCATCCCAAGGCCCCTCCAAATTTACGCCACCTATTACTTAAGAGACGGTGCATGGGCGGCCGAGGCGGATATGAATTGAGTCCCGCCTTAGACGCGGAGAGAGTTGGTACCAAGCTACCGCAGAAAACCACTAGCCACAACCGAAGGACTTGCAACGCAGTAATAGCTGATTAATGAATAGTTGGGTGTTGAATGTAAATATCTGTGATTGATGAATAGTTAGGTGTTGAATGTAAATATCTGTGATTGTAACCATTTTTGATAATACAAAATGTGACATATACATTTATAAAATGTTCACATGAATGATAGTAAACACCTGGTCAAAATAGCAAGCACTCAAAATCTTAAAGGGTTAGTCCTGATATTAAACACTTACGACAAGATACTAAAGCCTTACACCAGACGGGGACACAAATGAGGGAAGAGAAGAAGTCACTCAGGGGCGCTATGCTATTTCACCAACCGACGTGATCGTACGCGTGCGTAAAGCAAAATCAATAGCTCATTTACTCCCAAGGGCAGCATCGTCTTTTCACCCCATTTTTAACACCGTTTGGTACTGTTTGGACTAAAAAGTAAGTCCCTGGATAAAGGAGGGACTAAATAGGAATACTCAAACTTACAGGGATTTTTTAGGGATTTCAGAAGTTTTGGAGGACTTTTCATTACTTTCCTCTTATTTATTTGTATTCCAGTCCTCAATCCCAACCATATATATATATATATATTATCTATTATCTATTATTTTTTATTATTGTTATTATTATTTATTTTTTTTATTTTTTTTATTTTTTTTGGCTATTCATGATAGCTCCATAAAAACTTACGGTGTCATATGCAATCATGAGAAACTGTTTACAGATTCAACAAGTTAAAAAATTCAGTACACCGAGGATGGTTCAAAAGTTCAATGTCCTTTGTACAAATCTGTGCATCTTCATTTCTTAACCTCAAAAGTATATGAAACCCTTCAAACCGGCAACAAACCGATCCTCCTTCTTCTGGAAAGGCATTTCGGAGCAACGGGATCTCGTCATGGCGAACATAACGACCATACCAGGGCAAGGGGACACAACTAGAATTTGGTTTGACAATTGGATTAATGGACACAGCCCCTGTAGAAGGTTCCCGGAATTTCAAATGATGTGGATGAAGGCAGAACTCACCATCCACGAAGCAAGAAGACTTCACGAAAGAGGTCTTTCCCTGCTCAAACCGGGACCCCGCATAAGTGGGAGATGTGGCAAGGGCTACAAGAGCACCTCAACCACGGGGAGAACAATACGGAAGACACTCGGAAATGGCGACTCACCCCATCTCAAGATTTCTCAGTAAAGTCCCTCTACCACTTCCGAATGGACGGTGGCACGAGAAGCTCCCTCCCTATAGCCTTCTGGAAGCAACCAGCCCCACTAAAAGCTAAAACCTTCGCTTGGCTGGCATGGGCAGACAAACTCCCCACGCTACACAATCTAGCAAAGAGGAACTGGCAGGGGGGAAGAACAAACTGCTACCTATGCAACCTTCTCGAGGAAAACACCAACCACTTGATGCTCCACTGCCAATTCGCAACAGAAATATGGTCCCACTATACTTCTCTCATGGGGATCGGGCGCACTCCCAATACGATACAAGATCTATGGGGACGTGCAACGATGGGACAAGCGCTGAGGAAGGACCTCCGTAAAGGATGGCACCTGTTGGTGTTGGCCGTTACCTGGAACCTATGGTTGGAAAGGAACAGACGATGTTTCAACGACAAACGACGCGTTTGTAGGAGACTCATCCGGCATATCGATTTCCTCTTCCTCTCTTGGTTCAACAGTGCCCATGCCAACCAACAGTCTCTACTACATCCAATGGTCGACCTCATCAGTCACAGCCTTACCCTCACAAGAGAAGATCCAAGCCCGAGCATTCCTGGAGCAGACTTTGAGGATACTGAGCCCGGCGAATCACGCCAGTCTGGGACCCTGATTCCACATATGTAAAACCCGGCCTAACAAAGGCCTCTTGTAAGACCACGGGTCTCTATCTCTCCCGGTTCTCTTTCTACTTAATAAATAAATGAATGTGGTTTATCCACTTTTTCAAAAAAAAAAAAAAAAAAAAACAAAAGTATATGAAATAAAGCCCCTGATGAGATTCATACACATCATAGTAATATAGGTAGGTGAAGTACTATCTATTGATTACTGAAACAGAGCCAAAAAGGCAGCAGACATTTATTGTGACTTTTTTTGACTGAAACTAGCTAGATCCAAATAGTATTTGCTAATATTAAACACAGACTGAAAGCTCCATAGATACTAAAAGTGAGTGTATGATTTGAAAAGTAGTGCTTATACTATGCCGATTAATAAGGAGATCATGCTTGGGATCCACCATAGAAGCAATTTCAAGGGTAAGAAGAAAATGTTCCAGTACCTCTAATTTTGAAACCCATTAGCATTTTCTATGTTTTTAGCTACTAAAATCTCATCAATTTCAGCCCCATTACATAAGTATCTCATCTTAAATTCTATTACTGCTGTACAATAAATTTCAATTTCAATTTCAACTTCATGAAATTACACTAAGAGTAAGCATAGATTAAGGCCTCCTAAGAGTGCGAGAATGGACCAGCTATAACATCAACTATACATAAATGAATCTATGAACAATCCCCATGAACAAAACCTCCATCTACAAGAGATTTACAGCCCTATGTTTAGTACTTATAATACATTATTCCATGCCCATTAGACTACAGCAATTAACATTCATTTGTGTACTTTTAAAACTGTAGTGGTACACTAGTAGAGCCATGGGACTAAGCTAGGAAAAGTCTAATTCTTGTGTGCAATTGTGCAGTTCGTGAAGTTCTATCATGCTGAAAACAAGGCATGATTGATGGACAGGTGAAAGCAAGGAAAACTAGATTTCATAATTAACAAGTCTATAACTCATGAATCAAAACCCACTACAAAGAAAACATAGTTTGCATCCCTAGCTGGTCTGCAGATTATCTCTTGTGAATGCACATCTACAACTATTAAATCAACAGAAACATTTCACTATTGTGAAATCAAGGAATTGGTTGTACAACCAATTCCTTTTTTTTTTTTTCTTGAGAACTAATTGAAGTACATATGTGAAATAGTCAATCCAGATGGCCAAGATACTACAGCCTAGACAATCTACATATTGAGAGATTAAATGGTGATGACTTCCACAGGACTAAAAGCATGTTCAATTTGCTATTGTATTAGTGATTGAAAGAAACACAAGCTATCAGTTTTCTATAAATGGCAGTTAATGAATCTTATGAACTCGTTGAATGATCACTAACTTCATTTCTTAATGGTGACTGGATTCTACCTTGTTTGCGGTACACATACAGTAGGTACATGTAAATCTATTAAAATACGTACTGTCTGAAATAGAATGAGAGACATGAAGATGTCTTCCACATAAGAAGTTCATATCCAGTTGGTTGCCTAGATCTAGCTTAAAAGAAACAGAGATATAAGAACAAGTCAATGGAAATTATTAAGTGACCAAACAATCAAAAGGAAAGGAAAAAAAAAAATTCATTTGATAGCCATTTAGAACAGAATTAATCAACCATCTCATCAGGAATTTATTTCCTCACAGCTACCAAAGTCAAAGCCTAGAATTGGAGATGGTTTTGATACTAAACTAGCCAATAATCTAGACCTTATAAACTTGGATTATTCCAAGTATAACTGAATGGATGACGTAGACAACTAAACAAAATTCAATAGACCTTACAACTCTAGTCCTTCTTAACTAACTTTTTAATATGCAGAGAACTACCCCCCATTTCTTAGAGGACCATACTGCAGAAGTTGATCACACAAAACTGATCAAGGCATCAATTTCCATGCCCTTCATGGTAGTTCTAAACGTCTAATAGGGATCATACTTGCTTAGTTATCTTCATTAACAACTAGAAGACCTTTTAGAGTATAAACTGAGAGTTATTGAAAATATGAGTAAAGCTTAGGCAACCCTAAAGGTTCCAACACAAATTAGTCTTAAATTTCATTTTATTCTCACCCAATCTTGTATGCACACTAAAATCACATATCCTTCAAGACAATTTTCATGAATGTGAAGGACCAGTACACTTTTTTAGTCACCTGTCAAGTAGTGGGAAAATACCAATCACGGTAGAGTTGGACAAAATCCAACCATACCACCATGATTATATTCACCAAGTATTTAAGGTATACTTGTTCCCAAATTACGTCTACCAATACGAACTCTCACCCTATGGCTCTGACCACTTTTAGGACTTCCTAGGATTAAACCATCTCTGATACCACTAAATGTAACACCCTTATCCTTTTCAGGACGTGTCACACCAACCAGGTCAGGGAATGAACCCCAGCCTAAGGCTTTATAAAACAAGTATTTACTCATAATCAACATTAATATTAGGAAAGCATAAAGTCAAATACAACACTGATACACGCCATAATGTCTTAAAATACAACACAAGTCTAGATTAGAGTTAACAATACTCCTCAAAGCATAAACACGAAATGTAATACACGACGTCGGCCAGGTGGTCAGAGCCGACTAAGAAAATCAAGACCCTATCTTCTATTCTAAGCAGAACCATGACCTTGTTTACTACCTGCAAAAGATCATACAACAATAGGATGAGCTACAGGAGCTCAGTAAGGTACTAACAAAACTGTCAGGTTTAACATACCTGTATGCCTTTAATTGTAGATAATAAATTATTGAAATGCAAAATACAAAAACTGAACGATATTTAAAAACATGTAAAATAACATGTTGATCATAAATATAAATCGTGGCAATATGCAAAAAAAAAATCGCATGATATGCACTTATGCATCTCTTTAATCTTTAATCATCAGAACGGGAGATGATTTCCACATATGTCCTGGCTGATCATCTCAAAGCTAGTAGCTTCACGGTTGGACCAACTCGATAACCGTGGAGGTGACAAGCTATGAAAATAAATCCTCGTCTGCGGGAGATGAATTCCACATATGTCCTAGCTGACCGTATCAAAGCCAGTAGCCTTCCCGGTTGGACCATCTCAACAACCGTGGAGGTAACAAGCTATTGAAACAAATCCTCGTCATCTATCATATTAGTGTCATCTACACCTCTACTTCCATACATCGGAACCAGAGTGGACCAACTCAACACTCGATAGCTCTCCGGTCGGATCAACTCAACGACCGTGAGCTATAAGTGTATATACATATACTAAGCACCCGACGGGTACGGAAAAGGGGTTTTATTTCTTGAAATCAGGAGGGTTTGAAAACAGATAGTTGGGCTAGTAAAAACAGAGTTATAGAAAACCACCCCTTCCCTACCTAGTATCGTACTCTCTCGCTCTATCATAGAGCCACCTCTAGCACAGGCATGTATGTGAGTATGGTGCAGTGTACTAATATGTCTATCATTTCAATTTCTAAAATATGTATGTGTTTTCACATGCTTTTCATAAACACAATTTCAAACTCCAAAATAAATTAACAAGTCATGCTTGAAAGCTTGAAGCATTTCATGAAAAGTAATAATTTCATAACATGAATTTTTCAGTAGTCAATACGATAAAAATACAGAAGAAATACGATAATTTACAATTGTGTTCCCTCACCTGAGTCTAGTTTGCTCCTAAGTTTAGCTCGAACCTTCGTCGGCTCCTTTCTGGCCTTTTTCCTTTAACTCTCCCTAGTATTATGAAATGGTACTTAATCAATCTTAGGGTACTTAGGATTTAATCATTCTTAGGTGAACATCTTTTATTCACTCCACTAAGCATGTGATCCTACATACTTAACATGTACACATGCTTCCATAGCAAGAGGATACGAAAATTCTATCAAGTTAAATGAAGCATGATTTCTCTTAAAGATCTAATACATGCTTCTAAGGTGTGAAAAATACGAATCATGCTCGTATTTCTTTCATGCTTCTACCATTCCCTTACTTATGCTAATTTATCACCTCTTTAACTTGCTAACTAGCATTAAAATACAAAATGGAAATAATTGGCTAAACATGGGAGTATGAAACTATGGGCTAATGAATCTTAATTCCTATAGATTTTTATAAAATTTCGGCGGTACCTCCCCTCATTATAGGGCCCCGAATGAATACAGACATACACTCATTAACCTAATTAACACATCCATAACATAGAATGAAATTTTTTTAGAACATTCATAACCCCATTTTTCCCTTAATTTCCTCCCATTCAAGACCATGGATTTTAATTTACGTTCATGCAAAGTCTAGCTGTCTAAAATGAAGTTTTCCCCAAATTTTGGTGCTCACTGTCGCAAGGGAGGTGACGATCGTTTCGTCGGTGTTCCTTGCCAGAGAAGAGGAAACAGGGGCTGTCGGGCAGGTCGCTAGAGAGGAATGGATGGCCGTTGGCCGGCTCAGATAGGGGCTGGCCGAAACTCGGAGCAAAGGGAGGGGTGGCGCGGCTCAGGGTTGGAGCAGTTGTAGTCAAGTACGCCGACGCGATAAGGCTCGCAAACGGCCGCCGGGCTACCGACAAAGCGGGCGCGGCTATGCTGCTGCATAAAGTGAGAGGGAGGCTCGGGTGGTGCTGAGCATGGCTGAGCTCGCCAGCGATGAAGGGAGAGGGGAGAAGAAGGCGTTGGTCGCCTAGGTCTAAAATCGACAAAGAAAAAAGGGAAAGAGGCTAAAGCTCTGTGAGCTTGATCGAGGGATTTGAAAAAAAAAAAAATCAATAAAGAGGAAGGCGTTTCCTCTGTACACGAGCAAGAGAGAGAGATTGAAAATTCTCTCACATCTGAATGTATATATAGTATTATATATTAAAAGTTAATAATATATCATATAATATATTATTCTAATCTTTAAATTAATCTATCATTAACTCAATTAATTTATTTATCTTATAAAAAGAATTTAATAAATAATATTATTTTTAACTTTATGTCACATTACCATTTAATAATATTATCTTATCAATAATTATCAATAATTCTTCGACCCAAATCCGAGAATCCCTGGCCAGACCACCCAGTGTCACAAGCTGACTGTAGCATCATTGATCGTCCCTTCTCCCGACCCAGATCAGTGTTCTTAGCTTTTGACTCTGTGACTCTCTGTCAGATCACCTTCATTAGGACTCTAATTTTTTTTGTCTCGTATCTTCTAACTTATTAATCAAAATTAATTAACACTTATTAAATTTCTCAATTAATTAATCGGGATCTTTCTCTTCAATCCACCTCCAACTATTTCATATCTATTTGGTCTAGCCCAATACGGCCTTCTCGGCCCAAATTTTTGTAAGACTGGATTTTAATTTCATAAACTCCCGATTTTCTCTTAATTGAGTTTAAAAGTCATTAGCAAATTTCCTGTGTTAATTAATCTCGTGAAATTTTCCAAAAATTAAGTTATTTATTTGAAAAAAAAAAAATTTGGGGCGTTACATGCTATCCAAGTTTGATGTAGCTAACTCTTCCAAGAAGTTGAAGTTGGTGCCATTGGAATCCATCATCAGAAGAAATTTGACTTTTCATCAAGAAGACTCGTCACAGGAGCAACTAGATAAGCATGTGATACAGGAGGCTTGGGTCAGTTGCTGCCGCATTGGAGGATCAACATAAGGAATGGAAGTGATCGAGTCAATTCTGTGATTGGAGTAGTTTTGGGGGTGGTTCTTTTTTTTGTGTAGAAAAGGAGCTTTGCTTCAGCTAACAAACTTCAACATGAATAGTCCTTTTTGGCTACAAAACTTCATCACTGAGCCATCTTGGCATTTCTTCAATTTCGTGGAAGCTCCAGCTTCTCCTAGTAGTTCTGTATTTTGGCCATAACTTTAGTTACAAATGTCAGAATCATGCGTTTGAAACCAATCCAAAAAGCTCATTTCGGCACGCACCACGTGGTCTCCCAGATCTACCCGGTGGGCATCATCTTTGAATTCAAATTTTGTTGTTTTTCTGTCATATTACTGTTTAGATATTTTTACTATTTTTAAAATTTTTTATCGAAGTAAGACAGGATTTGAATCCGATTTGATCTCGAATTTTTATGAGTTATTTGATTTGTTTAGAGTTTTAAATTTAGATAAGTTTTAGTTTTGAGTAATAATTTGCCAATTTTGGTAATTTAGATAATTTGATAGGGTTTCAAGGTTAGTCTTTGAAAACTATTTAATCCGGCTTGTGGGTTGGTTTTTGATTATTGAGTTTTGAATAAAAGTATTTTCTTTGAAGTTTCAGAGCCTTTATTCTCTATTTTGTCTTCCCCTTTCTTGCTCTAAAAGTATTTAATCCGCATGAGCTTTAACTATAAATATATAGATGGGGTTTATACACTTTACTGTAAAAAATAAAATAATAAAAAAAGGGTTAAAACAATTTTTGGTCCATGAAAAGAGGTCCAATGTTCATTTTCATCCTAAATTTCAAAAGTTGATCAATACAATCCCTGTATTTTGAGTATTCTGTCACATTTGGTCCCTGACGCTGATGTGGCGCTGACGTGGCATACGAATGAAATACATGGTATTTATTTATTTTTTTTATTTTTCAGGTGGTCGTATATATTTTGATAACATGGCGTGCAAAATGCTGACATGACATGCCACGTGGCAATTTTTTTTTATTTTTTATTTTTAATTTTTAATTTTTAATTTTTAATTTTATTATTTTATTATTTTATAAATTATTTTTTATTTTTTGTTTTATTTATTCAAAAAATAAAAGATTAAAAAATAAAAATAATTTAAAATAATTTTGCTACATGGCATGCCATGTCAGCAGTCCAGCTGGCCCGCCACATCATCAAAACATGACCACATGTAAAATAAAAAAAACAAATAAATAGTATGTATTTCATTCAGATAAATACATCAAAGCCACATCAACAACGACCAAATGATGTAATACTCAAAATACAAGGATCAGACAACAACTTTCAAATTTAGAATTAAATGAACAAATTGACTTCTTTTCGCGACTAAAATGACTTTATCCTTAAAAAAATTTCTATATATCCCACTTGAAATTGATTCAACAAAAGTTTATAGCGACCAACAACCTCTTAATCTATTGATATTGTGTCCCTTGTGTAGGGTTTCATTGGTTGGGATGAACACAAGTTCGAATTCCCACAACCACAAGGTGAGGCATGTGCACGAGGAGCCGTATTGCCCGCCCGTGATTTTCAAGAGGTGCTTGTCACCTTTGTCAAAACAAAAACAAAAAACAAAAAAACAAAATCTTATGGCAACTTAGCATTTAGTTTTCATTGCATTAAGACATTTTATCCGTTAAAGAGAGGAGATGGTAAGAAGTTTCTCAAATAGGTATAATTAAACTCTAGTGCAAGCACTACTAATACGACGGACAATGCCATGGCTACTCTCTAAAAACATAGATGCATGGAACATCTGAACTGATCCACTACTTTGAGCTCAACATCGGCCCTCTTCGCCAATCAGCCTTTGATGCGGTGTCTCGTTTCGGCATAAGCTTTCGTCGACGCAGACCGTATTGTCTTCTTGAATTTTCGGGCCTTCCTCTTTTCCCTGTATCTCAGAACTCTGGCTTCTCTGTCCATAGGGGTGAAGTGTGGTGGCATTTGAAGTGGAAGACCAGAAAAGAGGCGAACGGTCCCTTTGGAAGGCCTCATGTGGCAGTTTGAGATGTCAGTCATGGTGGTGTCTGGCACCACACTTGCCTCTATTGATGATAAAGAAACCTGAGAAAAATGGTTTGTATGGTCAACAACAGTAATGTATTAACAAACATTATTTTTTGCATAAAGCAATGATCTTACTCACCTTTGGTAGCATGTTGTATGCAGTCTAAATTAGACCATATCAGAGTAGAAAATGTATGACAGAAAGTACCAATCCAAGTGTAATCAGTGGACAAGATGAACAAGAACAGAACAAAATAAATAAATAAAAACCTACCCCATGAATCAGACCTGAAGGCCTGACGAGATATTGATTGGCACAATGGAATAAACTCACCCTGTGACTGATGGAAGTAGTGCAAGTGAAGCCAGGCTTGGGGACCTCATACTCCAACTGCATTTGATTGCTCTGTTGTTGCTCTTCTTGATGCTGCTGTAGCTGTTGCACTGGCACAAGACTCTCACCTCCTTCATTCCCCGGCTGCTGATGTGCGTACTGATCGCCTGCGCCGGAGTTCGTATTATACTCGACCAAGTCCAAGTACTCGTCGACCTCACCGCCGAACAAAATCTCTCCATTGCTTTGGTTGTTGATGTTTTTAACAGGCTCAGGCAGTAGCCAAGACACAGCCTCCTCCTCCTCCTCACCGGTGATCTTCTCGCTCTCGTTCTCAACAACCGGCGGCGGGAAGTCGGGGCTGAGAACGAGACCACCGGATTGAATAGGAAGGATCGGGACGCGGTGGTGGCGCCGGGCGAGGGGGTTGGCGGAGTGGACTTCGGCGTCGCAGGCGGCGCATAGCACTGCGTTGTCCGCGCGGCAGGTGAGCTCGGCCGGGGCACGCTCGCAACCTTGGCAGACCCAGACGCGCTCGTGGCGCGATGCGACCCGGTTCGCGGCGTGCACGCTCTCGTCGCAACGCGCGCAGAGGTAGGCTTCGTCCGCCCGGCAGAACACCGCGCAGGGCGCTCCGCGGCACGCGTCGCACGCCCGCGCCCAGACGTCCTCACTCTTTGCGCCCATTGTCATCCCACTACTAATATCCAAATTCATCCGAAAAGTAGAAGCAAATCCTGGGTGACATCAATTTGAAATTGAAGACAGTCTCTCAATGATCAGCTGAATCTCAGTAGAGCACTAGCCAAGGATGCTGGAAGAGACACAGAGACAAGAGTAGGAAAGAGAGAATTGAGAGATGTGGTGGGCCCGGAGAATCCGATAGATTGCCACGTGACGGTAAGTCAGCGGGCAGAAGAGGCTGGTCCTTCATGTTGTTGGCTTTGGGTGGGCCCGGAGGTTCAGAGTGCGGAGGGTTGAGTGGAGCCCAGCTGTGGCTTTTGGAATCATTGGAACGAAAATGGGATTTGGAAAGCAGGGCGCTTTTGGAATAAAAAGTACACAGTCATCTGCTCTTTTTTGGGATTTGAACCCAGGAACGAGAGAAACAAAAGGGTGCTGGATCCTGTGTTATCTCAGTAACGGGGAGAAGGAATTAATAAACCACCTTCTACGCTGTCTGTCACCATCCATCTGTATTTGTAATCATTTCTCTAATCCCTTGGATCACAGTACTAAGACGCCAATCAATCTCCATTTTTTGGGCTCCACACACACTTGTAGATAAAACAAAACTGATGGGATGAGAG
Source organism: Dioscorea zingiberensis (assembly GCA_026586065.1). Taxonomy (NCBI): domain Eukaryota; kingdom Viridiplantae; phylum Streptophyta; class Magnoliopsida; order Dioscoreales; family Dioscoreaceae; genus Dioscorea; species Dioscorea zingiberensis. The sequence goes on from CM048818.1 coordinate 64,415,100, forward strand.
CACTGACCGTCCTATGGAATCTTTCTAGAAAAGAAAAAATTGATACTTTCTAGATAAGCAGTATATTTATTTGAAACTTACGTGTAATTAATTTTTTTTATATATTATCTTGATTTAATGTAATTCACACATCCAAACAAACTAAACTTATGTAAGTAAACATTTATCGACATGACTTATAGTTGACATCACGAGATAAGGGCACAAAAGATAGCGTCTCAAAAAACTCAATCTATACATCTTTGTATAACAGGGATACTTAGAGCCGACTATCTACTATTAATGATTTATATTGAATTTGTTCTTTCTAAAGATCTGGGTTGATCACAATCAACAGATGAGAGAGAATATAATTAAACAGGTGTTTGGAAAGGGATATACTGATGTTGGCATCTTCTTCTCCACATATCACTGTCTCTGATCCTAGGACTAAACTTTCAAGGGTGTACCTTGATGGAAATGAAATCTATAGAGAAAGAGATAAAAAAGATATTGGATGCTCATACCTTGTGATAGGCTCCAACGCTTAAGTCAGAGGGAGAACAACTAAAGTGGAGGATAAAACACTGGAGATTCAAGAAGATAGTGGATTGGGTACCAGATGGAGGATTTTGGATCCCCTGCATCGTTGCCTCTCCCCCCTTCTATAGCCCAGGGTGAGCGGTTACTTGGCCATTGTGCATCCACTGGCGACGCCTCACGAGATGGGCGATGACTTCGGTCATTACTGTGACGTCCTCCTGTGATGGCGGGTGGTGACTTTGGTTGTTATCGCGACATCCACGGCACCCATACTCCTGTAACGCCCATGACCCTCTTGAACGCTCGGGATTAGGACACATATCGGTCAATGATTCTATCTCGTAACACTTGCGCCCCAACTTCTGAGGCTAACTAGTCCTTAACTAGGGTCAGCTTGGGAAGTTCTGTTGTCAGTTGCTCGTTGGACCTGATTAAAGGGGGTTCTTGCTTTCTGAATGAAAATAGTCATTTCGAAACTAGACCGAGATGACGAGGTTGGTGCTTCATATCAACCTCAATTACTAAGTCGCAACTTTCGACGAACACATCATCGTCTGAAATGTTATATCGAAATCTGGCTGATGGGGTCACGGACTTGGCTCCAGTAGGGATATCCGGAAGCATCTGCGTGTCATTCATCCTTGAAGATGTCAGTTCGGGAGGTGTTCTAGACTGTCGGATTGTAGCCGACAGTTCAGAGGATTATGCCCGCAAGTACTGCCTACAAATAGGCCCGCAGAGAGTTAGTGTTTTACTTTGCCATTCTCTACTTCTCTTCGCTTCAAGAGAGCCTTTAGTTTTCTTCGATCTCTACAACTATTCTTCATCTTCCCCATTCAAGGTAACGGAGATCACCCCTTTAGCTTCTAGGAAGGAGAGTTCTGGAATTGTGTCCATTAGTAGCTCTTTAGGTTTCCATGATATCATCGAAGCATGCGATATCTTTACTATCCTTCCTCCCTTACATTACAAACATCCTAAGTCAAGGGAGAGGGCAAACACTCCTCGGCACGGGGAGATCGTTGTATATATAAAAGCTTTCAAGGTTGGCTTCCACCTCCCTATTCCTCCTTTCTTCTATGAGATCTTATTTTTGTATAACCTCGTACCAGCCTAGTTGCTCCTGAATTCTTGGAGACTTACTCTGTGAATCTGTCATCCAGTTTCTCCATCTTGGCTTAGAACCGAGTTTTCACTAGTTTCGCCTCCACTTTATATGAGAAAACACCCACAATACAAGGATTAGTTCTACTTTGCTTCCCGGACAAATAGATCCTTCTTAGGGAAACCCCCTCGTCATCCATCATTGGAAGACCAACTTCTTCTTTGTATTTTGTGAGTATGGGGGGACAGTTCCAATTTCTTGGGACCATCCTAATATTGATTCCAACTTCAAGGTCGAGTTATCAGGCGTGGAGGAGGAAAAATTGTCTTTCCATCAAAGTCTAGAGCCTACTCCCTTAGCGAAAATAGTTACTGTAGACAACCAACGTGAAGCTGGGCTCTTCCTGGTAGTGGGTAGGATGTCCTTCTTTTCATTTCTTGTAGAGATAGCCTGATCGTCACTTCAAGTATAACTGACTTGTTGACTGGTTGCTAACAAATTGCCCCATGGATCGCAGACTTATCCTCCATAACCTAAAGAGGAAGCCGGTGAGAGCTTCTCTAAGCTTGTCCACATCACGTTCGGGGAAATACCTTGCTGACGGGTCATCTAGGCCGACGAAACGGCCTCGAGATCATCTTGAGGTCGCTATGGGATCTCGACCCAAGGAAAAATGCTCGGTGAACCTAGAACCGAGACCTCGGCGGTAGGAAACGCCCATGCCCTAGGCAGAGGAATCGAAGGCCTCGACTGACTTGATGGCTTGGTCTCTGCGGTGAGTCATTTTGTTGGTGGATTCAGATGAACTGAAGTGTAAGCATGACCTTCTCTAAACCTCTCAAGAGTACAACCATCATATGGAGCTGGAGGCCAAGATCACGACCCGTATGGTGGTTGATGAAGTTGTTGAGAAGGCGCTGACTAATTTTCAGTTCTCCAAGGAATACCACAAGGAGCTTGAGGCGTTACTTAACGAGGTCGTAAAGAACTTCAAGGACTTTGGGGAGTTATGGGAAGCAGTCGAAACTACGAGGTGCGAAGCACTGACTGACTTCAAGGGTTCACGGGATCTCGAGGAGTTGATTGTTGAGCAAGCTTCATTGGGAGTAGAGGAAGGGTTAGATATCTTCAAAGAGGTCTTCATTAGCCATCCAAAGTTAGATTTTCCTACTCTTGGAGAAGAAGCTCTCTGGGTCAGGGTCGTAGCTAACCTCGAGACACCTTTATTGACCATTCCTAAGGCTACACCCCAACTTGGAGAAGAGGAGTTGCTGCCCGCAACTAAGGTGGCCAACCTTGGGGTGTCGGCTTTGGTTGAGGCCGAGGCCTCTGCTGACCTTCTCTAGTTGTGTTTTATGTATCTTTATCCTTTTCATGCTTGTAAAACTTTTTGCAAGGTGTTAATAAAGAAGTATTTTCTTTACTTACTTGCATTGTGGTTGTTCCCCGACTCTCGAGTCTGACCTGTCTTCGACTCGATTCGACTTGGAGGGTTTGGACGTTGGCTAATGCCATAGGAGCCCTTGAGTACCCGTCCACGAGTTGCTTCTCGAGATATGATCGTGTTGACTTAATTTCTTCCACAGTATCTGTTATACCCGTTCCAAAACTGACCAGATGTCACACCAGCTGGGCCGGGAGTACACCCAGCCCATAAGTTGTGTAATGTAAACCTTATAACAATGATAATCAAACTAATAAACATGATTAAGAAATAAAATATTTAAAATCTTATACAAAGTTTACAATTCTTGCGGAAGCGTTCTAAAATTCTAATCATCAAATAAGAACAGACTATCCTCATCTGTTAAGTCAGAGCCATCTATAGGAACACTCAATCTCGTCTACCTGCACATTTCACTTGAGTGAGAATCACTATACAAAATACAAGTATAATATCAGATATAAGAGTATCGAAATAATGCTAATCATATACATTATCTTTCAGTCAATTAACATGCCAAAAGCATAAGAAACTCGAATAAATCCAAATCATGGAAATCTCAATGTCAACACATGAATACAAGGAATGATCCTACAATTATTATGTGCAAACAAATCATTACTCTAGCCTCCTGGTATGGCCTCCTGGCGTGGCAACTCAAGACTATGGCAATCAGTATAATATCATATCAATCTAACATATATGAACCCATGATCTCAATGTTAAGAAGTCTGGTCTATACGGACTGTGCTCCCAAAGAACCGTAGGACTAATTTGGTAGTCGGCCTCTACGAACTGTGCTCCTACAGAATCATAGGACAAATCTGGTAGCCGGTCTCTACGAACTGTGCTCCCACAGAATCGTAGGTCTAATCTAGTAGCCGATCTCTACGAACTGTGCTCCCACAGAATCGTAGGTCTAATCTGGTGGCCAGTCTCTATGAACTGTGCCCCCACAGAATAGTAGACAAACTTGGTAGGACAGAACATATATAGTAAAGGAGCCTATCAAGCTTTATTTCTAACTCATCTGTGGTTTTGTTCCTGTTCATTATTTCTACATGCATAGAATTTTCTTGTTTGCAAAACACGAATAGAAACCACAACTTTGTTAGTAATAAAATATATGTAAAACCAACGCCACTGCACAAACTCCGATACATGTTCAATACAAAACCATACAAACAAAGCTTTCGATAAAACTCGATCATAAAATATCCAAGTATAGTGAAGTCACTCACCTTAGGTCCTTGTAAGCTTGAGTGTGACTAGGTCCACTCGACACTCTCGGGATGTCCTTTCCTCTTCCTAGTATTTATATTATGAACAATAGTAAATACTAAAACCATGCTCATATAAAATTACTTCTAAATCTAGGCAATGTAGTCCTAACTTAGAATGCAGGAATTTCTGCCATTTATGCGCGGTCCGACCGTTTTGTCCATAACTTTCATTCTAGACATCGGATTTCTCCAATTTAAGGCTTTTAGAAAGATGGCTTCAAGATCTTTCCATTGATATATAACTCACTCCAAACGAAGTAGTATGGAGAGTTCAGCTATCCCTTGAATGGGCCAGCCAACTGCAGGTATACACTTATATACCATAGAAGCATCATAAAAAAAACTTAGTGATAGACATCACCATAAACAACCCCCATACTTAGTATTAACAATTGAACTCAGCACCTAGTTGTAATACTAGTTGGAAATCAGTTACAAGATAACAACTTCTAGTCTTTAAGAATTGGTTATGATATAATATTCCCTATCATATTGAATTTCAGTTCACTAGCTCATCTAATCTCAAAATTTAAGCTCGCCATCATCATGCATAGAAAATCTGAATTTAACTATTGATCCGAGTAAGTGCAATGTAGTTTACTAAGGTATTTCTGAAATTCAAACCACTACAATGGCACCTCATGCGATTAAAATTATCATAACGAGATTTAAAGGTTTAGCTCATCACCAACTAATATTTCCCTGCTGCTCTCTTGAGCATTTTATCAAGCAGCTGAATAATATGCCCCACTCTTTACTCAACTGTATAGTTGAGCATTTTTACATTTCTGCTTATACAATCTATGCATTCCAAAACAGGAAATCATAGCATATTCCATGTTTGCAAAACCTAATTTCATATGCAAGTTCATTGTGACATTCCATCAAATAGATGCCGACCATGTTAAGCTTCTACAATTCAACTTTCTTCTTCTATGTATTCTCTCCAACACAGACCAATGAAATCATATGTAGGGAAGACATAATTTTGAGGTTTTCATACTTTACTTTAACAACAAAATAAATTGTTCATAGCCTTTAGTTTAGCATCAACCATGAGGTCCTCAAAGGCATTTCAACAAACAATTAATATGCAACCTCTAACCAAACTTTGGCGGCATAACTTTTGGATTTCTTAACCTTGATTTCTACAAACATGCATAACTACAATGCCAACTTTTATACAAATCATAAGGTCTAATATTCTTATCAAATTCTTGTTCAGTGTTCTACAAGTGCACCAATTAATCGAGCTCTCATATCTTAACAAAAATTCTGAATCAATTCCTCCCCCCCCCCCCCTTCCAATAATTCCACCAACCTGAGAAACTCCTGCAGTCCAGAAAGTTATAACACCTCGAGATCTAACGCGGCGTGAGATGATTTAATCACAGCCGTTCTTTTCCTCTATTGGGGTTTTCTCTCACGAAAATTCATGAGAGGTCCCTGGCTCTTTTAAAATTACACTTGGGTCTAGGTCTGTGAGAGGGAAAACTTCTACAAGGTCCTCATTTCTTTCGAAATTACTATTAGGTCCCTACAGACCCATAATAATAAATTTTTTTTTTTATTTGATTTCTAATAAATCATTTAATTCCTCAACCACACTAATCAGGGAAAATAAATAACTTAAATATTTTCCTCAAGGAAATAACTAAATATTTATTTCCAGAAATTCGTGGATTTTACAATCCTCCCCCCTTACAAAAATTTCGTCCCCGAAATTTCAACGCCGTTTATACTTCATACAAACAACTCGGGGTAACGCTGCCTCATATCCTCCTCACGTTCCCAGGTAGCTTCTCGCTCAGTGTGGTTACTCCACTTCACCTTAATTAAAGGAATAGTTCTATTCCTTAACTGCTTGTTTTCTCGGCCCAAAATAGCTACTGGGCGTTCCTCGTAGGACATATCCTCTTGGACTTCCACCGGAACCTGAGGAATCACCCTGGTGGGATCACGAATGCACTTCTTCAACATTGAGATGTGGAAGACATCGTGAACCTGAGCGAGATCCTGAGGTAAAGCCAGTCTATATGCCACCGCTCCAATGCGCTCCAATATCTCAAAAGGTCCAATATACCGTGGGGCAAGTTTTCCACGTCGTCCAAACCTTACCACCCCTTTCATAGGTGACACTTTTAGGAATACCAAGTCCCCCACTTGAAATTCCTGATTAGATCTTTTTCGGTCGGCATAACTCTTTTGTCTGCTCAAGTACCGAGTCGTTCCCTGATCATTTTGACATGTTCCTCCCTTTGTCTTACAAAATCAGGTTGCTTAAGTGACGCCTCAGCTACCAGCTTCCTTTCTCCCACATCTCCCCAACAAATGGGAGTTCGGCACTTCCTCCCATAGAGTGCCTCATACGGGGCCATCTTAATGCTTGCCTGGTAACTGTTGTTATAGGCAAATTCTATCAAACTTAGGCGTTCATCCCAAGACCCTATAAAATCTATCGCACATGCCCTCAGCATGTCCTCTAACACCTGGATGGTCCTTTCAGACTATCCATCGGTCTGTGGGTGAAAAGCTGTGCTGAATGCTAATCCTGTGCCCAAAGCGGTATGCAAACTCTCCCAGAATCTAGAGACAAACCGAGTGTCTCGATCAGAGGTGATCGTCACCGGTACCCCATGTAATCTGACGATCTGATCTATATATAATTGGGCCAACTTTTCCAAGGATGCTCCCGTCCTTAACGGTATAAAGTGGGCCGACTTAGTCACCGATCCACTATAACCCGTGATCGATTCATGGCCTCTTTGAGTACGTGGCAGCCAAGTACAAAATCCATGTTAATGTGCTCCCATTTCCACTCGGAATGGGTAAGGGTTGTAACATTCCCCGCCGCCGGTGTTCCGCCTTCACCATCCGGCGGTGATGCATTTAGCCACCGAACTCAAAGAACATCTCGCTTCATCCCTTCCACCGTAAGTGGTCCTTCAACCCTCTGTACATCTTGGTACCTCCAGTGGTGAATATTGTAGCCCTAATAGTGGGCTTCTTCCGTAATCTCCCTTCTAATCTCGTGGACATTGGGTATACAAATCCTTTCATCGAATCTAAGAGTGCCATCTTCATGGACTCTGAACCGCGTTGGTTCCTCATTGCCTATGTGTTCTTTGATCTCCTCCAATTCAAGATCTTGCCCTTGGGCAACCCTGATTCTTTCCAATAATGAGGGTCGGATATGCAAACTGGCCAATGTGACATCCATTGTAGGCAATACGACCTCTAAGTTGAGCCTCCTCATATCCTCTAATAGCGGCCTCTGGGTTGTTAACATAGCGGCAACTCCATATCCAGACTTCCTACTCAGTGCATCCGCCACCACGTTCGCCTTGCCCGGGTGGTAATGGACACTGAGATCATAGTCCTTGATTAGCTCTAACCATCGCCGCTGTCTCATATTCAATTCCTTCTGTGTGAATATGTATTTGAGGCTCTTGTGATCGGTGTAAATCTCGCATGGTACACCGTAGAGGAAATGTCGCCAGATCTTTAGGGCAAACACGATCGCTGCTAACTCAAGATCGTGTGTAGGGTAGTTCTCCTCGAAAGGTTTTAATTGTCGTGATGCATAAGCAATCACGCGCCCATCTTGCATCAACACACATCCAAGGCCAGTCTTGCAAGCGTCGCTGTAGATCGTATACCCATGATCGCTTTGTGGTAGTGCCAATACTGGAGCTGATATCAACCTCTGTTTCAACTCCTGGAAACTCTTTTCACAGGAGTCAGTCCAAATAAATTTGGTACCCTTCCTGGTCAACTTGGTTAGCGGTGCAGCTAAAACCGAGAAACCCTCAACGAATCTCCGGTAATAACCAGCTAACCCCAAGAAACTCCGTATCTCCCGTACCGTTGTTGGTCTTTTCCATTCCACAACGGCTTCAATTTTCTTGGGATCTACTGAAACTCCAGCTCCACTTACTACATGGCCCAAGAAAGCTACACTTTCCAACCAAAAATCACACTTGGAGAACTTTGCGTAAAGCTGGTGTTCCCTCAAGGTCTCTAGCACTATTCTTATGTGCTCCTCATGGGCTTGGTGGCTTCTTGAGTAAACCAATATGTCGTCGATGAAGACTACCACAAATTGGTCCAAATATTGATGGAATACCCGGTTCATCATATCCATAAAGACTGTCGGGGCATTGGTAAGCCCAAACGGCATTACAAGAAACTCGTAGTGCCCGTATCTAGTACGGAAAGCACTCTTCGGGATATCCGTCTCCTTAATCCTCACTTGATGATACCCAGATCTCAAATCGATCTTAGAAAAGACTTGAGCTCCCTGTAACTGATCCAGTAAGTCATCAATTCTTGGTAGAGGATATTTATTCTTTACAGTCACCTTATTTAACTCCCGATAATCAATGCACAACCTCAGCGACCCGTCTTTCTTCTTGACGAAAAGAACAGGTGCTCCCCAAGGTGACATGCTAGGTCTAATAAAACCTTTATCCAACAATTCCTCTAGTTGGGTCTTCAATTCCTTAAGTTCCGCAGGCGCCATCCGATAAGGAGCCTTAGACACAGGAGCTGTTCCCGGTACCAAATCAATGGAAAACTCCAATTCCCTTACCAGGGGTAGTCCCGGTAACTCTTCCGGAAACACGTCAGGGTACTCCCTTACTACCGGTACACCTGAGACTACAATCTCCTTATCCTTCTTCATCTCAGAAACAGAAGCCAAGTAGCCTATACACCCACCCCTAAGGAGCTTCCGAACCTGGAGAGCTGAGATCTCCTGTACTAAGGAACAGGTGTGGCTGCCTTTAAAAGTAAATTCCTCTCCTTCCGGCATCTTAAATACAACTCTCTTCCCTCGACAGTCTACCACTGCGTAAACTGAAGAGAGCCAGTCCATCCCGAGGATCACATCGTAATCCTTCAGGTCCATTACATGCAGGTTTGCAAGTAATCTCCGCCCCTCAATCATTATAGGGCATGCCGGTACCATCCTTCTTACTATCATGGCAGTTCCTACCGGGGTGTCTACACACAAATCCTTGGGTAGATCTATAGTAGGCAGTGTATGCTTTCGTGCAAATCGTGCAGATACGAAGGAGTGTGTGGCTCCAGGATCAAATAAAGTGCAGGCATAGAAAGAACTAACTGAAATGGTACCTGCCACGACATCTGCCGATGCCTGAGCTTCCTCAGTTGTCAGATGGTAGACCCGACCATGGGTCATTGGCCTCTGCTGCTGTTGGGGTTGGTTTTGAGTAGAAGGTTGTCCTGAGGTCGCCTTCCCTTTCTTATCCCCACCTTGAGGTCTTGGTGGCGGTCCAACAGATTGTCGGGAAGCTTGTTGAGATCCCTGGTTTCCCCCTACCACACTTTGTCCTGATTGACGCTGGGGACATTGGGCCTTTTGGTGATCCAAGGCCAAACAGAAATAACACCCTCCTGTTATTCTAGGGCATTGGGACCTCTTATGTGGTCCCTTGCATTCAAAGCACTTAATGTTCTGGGTCACGCTGGCAGAAGACCCTTTACCTCCAGATGAAATTTTGTAGGACACAGTGGCTTCCCATAGGGTCGATACTTGTTGTCGGGCCTACGCTTACCAGAGCTCTTTCCCGATGATTGGCCCTGGCTGTTAGCCCCTTTATCATTTTTATCTTTCTGGGACGACCCCTGGGCGTCCCCTTGACAAGAAGCCTCAGTATATTTAGCCCTAGCCACTACCTCCGTATAGGTCTTGCACATGTGACTAGTCAAGATGTTCTGTAGTGGTGGCCGCGATCCGGCCTCAAATTTCATCACTGGCTCTCTTCCGTCGGTACCATATCGGGGAAGGAAGCGAGCCAACCGTCAAACTTCGGTTTCATATTGCTCCACCGTGGAGCCTCCTTGAACAAGCTGGGAGAATTGTTGTCCAAGCTGTACCAGATGTCCTCTCGAGAAATACTTGGCGAAGAATGCAGTCCGGAATTCTTCCCAAGTCTGGAAGGCCTCACCCTTCCTCAGTCTTATTTCTCCAAAGTACCAATCTTCAGCAGGTCCTTGGAGCATGTACACGGCGGTCCTAATCTTCTCCGCCTCAGAAGTTTGGAAGACCTCGAAAGTCTTCTCCATCTCACGGATCCATTGTTCAGCAACATGGGGATCGGCAGCCCCTTCGAAAGGTCGGGGAGAGGGTCTCTTAATCTCCCCAAGTAATCCTCTACTTGACGTGGGGGCAGACGACGGAGGTGGTGCACGTTGCTGTCGGGTCTCCTGGATTAAACCCAACATCTCCCTCATCAGTTCCATCATGCTCATGGGGGGTACCTCCCCCCTTGGGTTTTGGCCCTCGTCTTGAGGCGCCTGAGCATTAGATTGAGCAGGCACCTCCTGCTCAACTTCCATTTCGTCCACAGGCGGGGGTACCTCCCCACCCTGCGGTTGAGGGACTTCTTCCTCCCTAGGAGGCTGTGGCATTTCGGTACGACGAGGTCGCCCTCGCCTTCCCCTTCCTCTTCCCCTACCACCTCGTCCTCCACGCAAGTGTTCCATTGTTTAACTGTATAAGGATTACATGGTTACTTTTATTTCCAGAAAGTCATGTGATGATAAAAACATATTTTTATTCATTTCAAAAACAACAACTAGAGTCAACATGCTAATACGACAGACATAAAGAGACATAATCAGGTAGTTCATACAACACATAAGTTTGTAAGACTACGATTATTCTAGTAACTAAAACTAGAACTTCAGCCTGTGTGATGCTGCGTCGGGTGACGGTGGGGTGTAGTCGAGGCGGTCGATGTCCTCCTCCCCTCATGTCCCTCGCTGGGTCCCCGCGCACTGGATGGACAAGAAAGCTAGATGCTCCCGACCGCCACCAAGGCACCAGAGGGCAGGGCGCCTACACTCCGTCATACTGTGCCCAGATACTCCACATCGACGGCACCGTGAGATCCTGAGAACAGCAGGAGATGGTCCTGCAGCTCTCTCTAATCAACCCCCAATGCACGCGGCGGTAGTCACGGGCTCTACACACGCGCCGTGGTGGAATACTAGGGCTTACGATCTCCTGTGCTAAAGGAACCCTGGGTCCTACAGACCTCTGCATAGCGATGTGGTCCCTAAGTCCCTGGACCAACATGGTAACTGTAGTCTGAAGCCTGTCAACCTTTCGGTTGGTGGCTTCCAATGTCCTCCTCATCTCGGCGAGGACCTCAGCGGGCTCGGATGAGTCAGCTCTGGGTGGTGGAGTGTTCTCTCGGACAGACTCCACCTCATCGTCGGACGAATCACGGTACGATGGTCCCGACATCCTGCAAGTGAACCGGGTGTCAATCTAGTGTACCACTATTTATACTACCCCAGTCCCGCACTCAGTCTATGCAACTGGCTAAGGGCATCTAGGGTCTGCTATCTGCTCTATCTAGAGAACTCTCTATGATACCACTTTAATCAGAGCGCCGACCCGGATCCCGGACCTCGAAAGCACGTCAGACCGTACCGTATTAAAGAAGAGATAACTCAACTCCAATACAAGGCCTAAAAATGTGATAAGCAGATAACAATCCATAAATATACACAAACTCAAGTTCATAAGAACATAGAGTCATTAGGGTCCATAGGCCCTATAAAAGTCTGGTCCCTATACGGGTCCTACAAATAACAAAGTTCATAGAAAATAAAGATAACTGAGACTCCTATAAACCTTGGTCTCCCGGAGTCCTTCTCCTCAAGCTTCTTCCCCTCTAAACCTCGGAATCTGTAAAAGGAGGAAAAGAGAGAAAACACGTGAGCTTTCGAAGGGAAAGCTCAGTAAGTACCCCTGCAGGTCACAGTGTCATCAAAATAAAAATGGCGATACCAACAGGATCATAGAATCAACAACAAAGTCCTAGGAGTCTACCACAAACAAGTCAAAGGTACGACTCCTGCTACAAAAGCCCTCGGGCTCTGTAGTGAGTTCTAAGAGAACTCAGAGTTTACTCCCGGCCAGTATGTCCAGTTTTTTTGGATATATTTACGACCTAGATGGTCGTTTGACTCTCCAGTCAAAAGATCGGTAGAACTACCTCTTCTTCGTGTTAACACGGTCAGTGTACCATACCCACTGACAGGTGAGACCTCCAGAGATTTGTTTCTCTGGTAGGGCTGACAGGAAAAGTCAGGGGGGTCCTATCCCTGAACATTCCCAAAATTGGAGCTTCCCTAGCTCCACTGAGTCCGGGCAGTAGAACATAGCAAATAGGGACACCAACGTCCCGTAAACAAGCGTACATGCTTAACAGGATTCAAGAACTGATAAGAACAGCATGTATGGCAACAACAGTGCATGTATGAAGAATACATAGAAAGTCCAAGAAATCCCGTTACCGGGTGGAAACTAGGCAAGTGAACTTACCTCTAAAGAGACTAACTGTCTTCCTGGTCTCCTTAGAAATGCCTTACGTCTCCCCTGAGAGTATCTGGCATATAGTGGTTCGTTAGAGTTATTGTCCAATAATTTCCGTCTCTCTATATGACCATGCATGCCTATCGTCCCTGTTGGGCTTAGGCCCACTAACGGGTCCTAGGGACCATCTCTCGGGTTACCAGTCCTTATCCCTGGTTCAGTGGCCCTTAGTTGACTTGTAGATTCATTTGGGCCTTACCGGGTCAACTCTAGATAAGTTGGTCCCATTTCAAGCCCATTACACCGTTTATGTTGACCTTAGTCCCCTAAAGGGCTTTTTGGTCATTTAGTTTCTTTACTAAATATTTTACATCACTCACCGATTTATCCGAATTTAAGAAATTAGTTAATTTCTGATTATCCCATTTCATATTTCATAATTCAATTATCATGTCACATAGTCATAGTTCCATATAGTTACCGAAAACTATATAACTATTTGATTAATAGTGTTAATACTATTAATAAAGATATTACTAAGGTTTTAATCTTTTATTAAAACCTTATATTTCCTTCCTTAATAATAACCACCAAACTTAGACACCTTTAATCGGTTAATTGAACATGTGTCACACCCTTGGTATTAACCTTTAATCAATTTCATTGATTAATTAACTTTTCAACTATATTTCACTATAGTTTTCACATTTATTAACCGTGCTAATAATTTGTCACACAAACTATAATAGCCATACTCATCCAAGTTTAATGTCACAAATAAATATATCAAACTCTATAGTTTCTACTAAAAATATTTGTGACATATCAATAGTTCTTCAACAACTATCTCAACTAATTAGTTATTATTTGTCAAAATAATCAACTAATATTTCAATAAGCTTGTCACACTAAGTTAATATTTTCATTAACTTTTATGTGTTGTCACATGACCTTAGTTCCCCATTTAAATACCCTATTTAGCATTTTTTTTTTTAATAATCATAACCAACTAATGTTCTCATTAAAAGAGAGTATAAGAGAGGAAAATAAATAATTATTTAAGTTAATGTCACACCCCTATGTATAAAATAATATAACGATTATTATTATTTATTATTATTTTTTTTAAAAAAAAACCATCTTCTTTCTCGTTTCTCTCTTCTCCCTCTATTTTCTCTCTTATTCGAGCGACCGAGAACCCAACGGCTCCGGTCTTCATCTCCGGTGGTTCTGTGCACCGGCCCACGCTCGACCTCCATCGCCAGAAGCCCCGCGACCACAACCGGCTCCTCCAGGGCATCGCCAACCTTGCCCCCAACGCCGGTATTCCTCGAGGTGCTCGGCCGCGAGCTCACACCCTCCGGCGAACTAACTACGCATGCAGAGATGCTATCTACGACTAAGGAGGAAGAGAACTCTTACCGTGCGATCGGAGACGAATCTTTGATGCGGCGACAAGCTCTCCAAAGCCGGTGGAAGAGCTCACATTTTCCGGTGATCCCTACTTGGCGCCTCCTCCAGCGTCCGCCGTCTTCTCTTCCACGCTTTCATACCTTCTCGCGCTGGCAGATTAAACTCCCGCCCGGCCAGGCTTACTGCTTGCGGTAGCACGGGCTTTACGGTGGAGCTCCTCCCTTCCTTCCGGTCACCACTCCCTCTCGATGAGCTTCACTGTTCAGTGCTTGATTACTCCGGGAGAGGCTCCTTTTATAGGCAGAGAGAGGAAGCTGAGTCGCTCGCGTGCGTCTCGGAACGGTCGGCCGGCGACGTTCGGTTTTCGCGTGCGTAACGGCCGGCGAGGAAGCGTAACTCCTGGTAGTGGTGGCCGGTGGCAGGCAACGGAGAAGAAATGACTGTCTCGAGATCGGCATCCGATGATGGAGGGCGGGGATTTGTTGATCACCATCGGCGGTACCTTTGTTCAAACCCTGCGTCCTCGTATCTAACATCGATCGAGATCAACCGCCAGGATTGATTGAAGTTCAGCGGCCCGATCTCCATCTTGCGTCTCGAGATATGGGTGACAATGAGATGGACGACTCACGGTCACCCGCACCGTGAGGTCATCTCCAGTTTGCCCTCCTCTCTTGCCTCGTATCCAGCTACGATCAGATGGATGTATTCTGGATTCGCCACGTGGCCTCTTCCTGGCCGTTATAACACCTCGAGATCTAACGCGGCGTGAGATGATTTAATCACAGCCGTTCTTTTCCTCTATTAGGGTTTTCTCTCACGAAAATTCATGAGAGGTCCCTGGCTCTTTTAAAATTACACTTGGGTCTAGGTCTGTGAGAGGGAAAACTTCTACAAGGTCCTCATTTCTTTCGAAATTACTATTAGGTCCCTACAGACCCATAATAATAATTTTTTTTTTTATTTGATTTATAATAAATCATTTAATTCCTCAACCACACTAATCAGGGAAAATAAATAACTTAAATATTTTCCTCAAGGAAATAACTAAATATTTATTTCCAGAAATTCGTGGATTTTACAGATGAGGCAAGCTTTGAGAGGAAGTCGGACTCTTCATTATCCGCCCGAGGAATTCTTGTGATTTGGAAGTGTCTGAACTTCGAGGTAAGCTTCTTAACCATGGCCTTGTACTTGGCCATGTTTGCATCTATGGTTTCAAACTCCTTGCTCATGTGTTCCACAACTAACAGGGAGTCTGTGTGAGCATATAGGCTTTAAACACCGATGCCTAGGGCTAGTTGCATCCCAACAATCAGTGCCACATACTCTAACTCATTTTTCATTGCCTTAAAACCTAACTTGAAGGTAGTAGAGGTCTTCCACCCACTAGGGGACCCTAGGATCAAGTTGGCTTCCCTGTGGCTGACCCGTCCACATACAGGGTCCAGAGGTCAAACGGCTCGACCTAACATTTTTTCTTCATAGCACTATCAGGACTGTTGTCTACTAGGGAAGTTAGTTCCACAATAAAGTCGGCTAGAGCCTAAGATAGTTATGCGGGGCTTATGGTTAATATCGAAATCATTGAGCTCGATCACCAACTTTGTCAGCCTCCCAAACATCTCGAGCAGTTATAAGACTTGATGGAAAGGGTGAATGGTAAGGACCATGATCTTATTGTCCTGAAAGTATGGCCTTAGTCAGCGAGCCTAGGTGACAAGCACATACACTAGCTTCTCCATAGGGAGGTATCTAGACTTGGGGTCATTCAGCACACTGCTGGTGTAATAGACAGGTTTCCGAATCTCTTCCTCGTCTATGAGGAGCACGGAGCTTATCACATAAGCAAGGGAGGTCAGATACACATAAAGCTCATCTCCATATTTAGGCTTGGTCTTCAAGGGTGGATATCTGAGATACTCTTTCAGCTGATGGAAGACTCTCTTGCACTCCTTTCTCCATTCTACCTTGGGCGTTTTTTTCAAATCTCTTAAAAATGTGAGGCTCTTTTCACATGACTTCGAGATGAACCGTCTGAGGGTGGCAAAGCTCCAATTCAGCCTCTGTATCTGGATGGTCTTCGGAGAACTCATGTCCAAGATGACTCTAATCTTCTTGGGATTGACCTCAATCCCTCTCTAGGTGACCATAAACCCAAGAAACTTCTAAGATTGGACTCGAAAGGCTCACTTACTTTGGTTGAGACACATCCCATGTTCTTGAAGAACCTGGAAGGTTTCCTTTTGGTCGGCAGTGTATTGAATAGGTTTCTCACTTTTCACCAACATGTCGTCAACATATGTCTCGACATTTCTCTTGATTTGTTTTTGAAAGATCATAGTCACCAACCTTTGAAAGGTTGTGCCGACATTCTTCAACCTAAAGGGCATAACTTTGTAGCAGTATGTCCCTTTGTCGGGGATGAAGGAGGCTTTTTCTTTATTAGACTTGGCCATCTTGAACTAATTATACCCCGAGAATGCATCCAGAAAACTCAACATTTTTGTGCCCCACTATAGAGTTAACCAATAGGGTTGTCAAATGATCAAGCTGTTCGTGAATAGTTCAAAATCGGCTCGATAAAAGCTCAAGCTCGGCTCAGAATTTTAAGCTTTCGAGCGAAGCTTGAGATTCAATTTTGAGCTCGAGCTTGATCAAGCTCAGCTCGAAAGTTCGAAATTTCATATTAATATATTAATTAATATATAATATAAATATATAATATAATATATGAATATAAACTGATTAATTGTAAATTTACATTGATATTCATAATATCAAATTTTCATTAGAAATTTTATTTTTATATTATTTGATATAATTAAAATATTTACTTTTTATATTTTATGTCATTGCGAATCGGTTTTCAAATTTTATCTTTCATTTTTTATAAATAGGTTAAAATCTTATGAAATATAAATTTTATTTATAGAAAGTTATTATCAAATTTACATATTTTGTTTTATTTTATAGAACTCAAAGTCTAGAAGGATAGAAAAAGTTAACTAATAAATAAGTTTTTAATTTTGTGCTGACATCGAGCTTTCAAAATTATAATCAAGCTCTTAATTTCGAGCTAAATCAAACCAAGCTCGAGCTTTTGAAATAAAAATCGAGCCAAGCTCGAGCAAACTTATTTGAGCTAATTTCAAGCTTGAGTTCAAGCTAGGCAATTTCGAGCCAAGCTCGAGCTGGGCCCAACTTGATCAAACTCGGCTCGTTTACCTATTGACCAACTTATCAATCATAGAGAGAGGGAAGTTGTCTTTTGGGTATTCTTTGTTGAGGTCTGTAAAATCTATGCACATCCTTTACTTCTTGTTCGTGGCTTTCTTAACCAAAACTGTGTTGGCTAGCCACTCTGGGTAATGGACTTCTTAGATGAACCCATGCTTGTCAGACCCGGCCCGGCCTGGCCGGTTCAACCGGGAAAACCGGGAACCGGGTGATGGGCCTGGCCGGGTTGGACCCCAAAACCGAGGGGGACCCCATCCCGCCCTCTGGTTGGGCCGGGACCCGGTCGACTGGCGGCCAGTGAAAGGGCACAGGGGATTTTTTGGATTTTTTTTGTTTTGTTTTACATGGAAGTGAAAAAAAATTAATAAACAAAAACCTTGGGGAGCCGAGCGACCCCAAATTAAAGGCGGCGTTAGATTATGCGCACCATGCGCTCGCACATGAGTTTCGGGCATCCAAGGCAACCTAAATCCAACATTTGCACCCCCCCTGCGTGCGCGCGTAAGAGAGCCTTTTCACCAACAAGGTCTATTAGTTGGTAGAATGAAACTATATTTAAAGAGAGTGAAAGTTTTATCCATAAGCAATGTGGGACTAAATACTTCAAAGTCTTTGAATATTTGAAACCAATACTTTTGAAAACAAGTCCATAATAAGGCCCAAAATGAGATGGGCTTACAAAAAGTTGTATTTGTATACTTAATAACTATGATTATATTTTAATTGTGTATTTTAATATTTTTGATTAATTTGTTTTGTTTAGTATGTGTTTGCTTTAAGCATGGACTAAATATAAATATCAAATTTAGTTAATCAATCATATTTTTTATTATTATAATTTTGTTTATATCATATTTCATTATTATTAATTATTATTAATTATTTTTTAATATTTTATTATTGACCCCGGTTCAACCCCGGTTGAACCCCGGTTGAACCCTTGACCCCTGACCCCTGGGCTTGGCCGGGTCAATGCCCCGGGCCGGGTCTGACAACCTTGGATGAACCTCGAGTTGAACAGCTTGTTGATTTCTTCCTCTATGGCATTATGCCGCTCAGAAGAAAAGTTCCGCCCCTTCAGAATCACTGGCTTGAAGATAAGGTCCATATTTAGGTAATGTTCAATGACTGTAATATCCGGAAATTTTAGGGAAATAAATTTTTCTAATTATTTTCTTAAATTATTAGGTTAATGAGTAAAAATCCTCAAAGTTGGGCTTAATTAATTAATGTTCAATATAAAATGGATATTTATCTTATTGGTGGTTAAAAATTGGAAATATGATAATGGTAATATATATATATATATATATATATATATATATATATATATATATGAAATTTAAATAATGATTCAGTTGTGGAATTGTTGAGTAAATTCAAACATAAAACCGGATAGAATATTAGATAGATGAGTATTAGGGATGGGTATTTTATATATTTAAATATATATTTTGTCATGATAAAGATAGAATATAGTTTAAAATATATATTAAGTACGGTTATGTAAAGAATTAGTCTTCATGATGTGATGGGTGTAATGATAATGCTCTGTATAAGGAGGATGACGTGCATAGTATGGTTTGATTTGAATAAAACGAAATCGTAATTTATTTGAAGATTCATGCATGTCTAGTTTTAAATAAATAAAAAAATAGACACATGGAACTGTGTTGACTTGAATCATGAGCATAGCTTGGTTTTGAAACAAAGCGCGTGAAAGGGAGATGGGTTCCCTTGTACGAGTTTCGCCACATGGAAGGGATCCAACGGCTTAGGAGAAAACGCATGAAACAAGCACGCACCACGCCTTATACTTTCTGTACAGTGAAGGATTTTAAACCATGAGATAAAACATATACGCAAACTTATCCATATCTTTCCGCGAATTCTATAAATAGAACAACCATATCAAGACCCTAAGCGCCCGAGAGAGAGAGAGAGAGAGAGGTGGTGGCATAGATCTACTCAGCGGAGGGCTGGAGCACCACCATCATCAGCGGCGGCGAGGCGACACATTGGTGGCCATTTGGGCGACCACGCGAGCCGCCTACCATCGAGGTTGCGCGGGGAACGGGCGGTGCCAAATCGCCCGCGGCGTCGTCTTGGGAGCATCGTGGGCCGCCGTCTCCAAGTAAGCATTCTGATCTCGAGAAAACACCAGGTGAGGTTTGCTTAGGCTTGGATACATGCATATGTCGAGCATAGCGACATGAGATAGTGATAAAAAAAAAGTATCGGTATATACATGTATAAGCGTTGTTAACCAAGGACTAATCTCCATACTTAATTGCTAATAAATGGGTGCTTAGGATTTAGTTAGTACGGTAATAGGATGTTTCTGAGATTAGTTACATGGCTAGAAGAGCATGTATTTTTAAATGAAAGTCTAGCTTAGATCTGATCTTCAGGAGTTATTAGTGAAAGTTTGGCATAAGTGTAGCGGCCTGTATCTATATATATATATATATATATATATATATATATATATATATATGCATGGTTTTGAATAACAATGATAATGGACTTGGATGAACATGCATAAGAACTAGTGAGAGAGGTTTAATGGCTTTGAGTTTGTGAACCTTGGTTGGTGTTGTTGTTGCTGTTGAGGCCAGAGTATTGAAGGCTTATATTGGGAATTCTGAGATCTAATTATGAGAGTGTATGTTGTCTTCTTATGTGAACAGTTTTGATGATGGATCTGTTAGAGAGGGGGAATTTATGCTTGGAGAATTGCTAATAATCTTAACGGTTTAGTATGGGTTGGCATTATGAGTTTTCATGGACATAGGAGACATATATGAAAGTGTACTCTTGATGATAATTCTTAAAGAAAGCATGAGATCAGTTTGTATGATCTTTATACTTGTCCCTACATGCATAACCTTGGGTGTGGGTTGATGTCAGGCTTGGAAATAATTTACGCACCCTTGGTTATACGATAGGCTGTACATGTGTATCCTATGAGTTGTGTGTGAATGGAGGCTG
This sequence comes from Dioscorea zingiberensis, assembly GCA_026586065.1. NCBI lineage: Eukaryota > Viridiplantae > Streptophyta > Magnoliopsida > Dioscoreales > Dioscoreaceae > Dioscorea > Dioscorea zingiberensis. The sequence goes on from CM048818.1 coordinate 64,435,451, forward strand.
GTTGAGTTTGTGAGAGTGTGTCCAGAAGGAGTGCTAAAATTTTGGGAATCATTGGGTATTTGTAGTGTTGGTTACTAAATGAGTAATGGTCCAATATTTAGTAATTATGGATTTTAAATCTAGATGGTTGTTGAGTTATCAAAGGTTATGATTTTCAACACTTGAGTAATGGACCAGTTGAATGCTTACTTGACCCCAGGTTGAAGGATAACAGGTGTGTAATTGATGATGGCTAGCATGTGTGCATAGCTTGCATGTTGATTAATTAAAATAGGGAATTAAAGGCCTGGTTTTACAAATGTCAGTTCTCTTTATTTAAGTATTTATATGCAAGAGTGAAGGTGTGGATAGGCTTTAATAAAAATCTTTGGGAGATTTTTAATGAAATTAATAAATAAAGGGATGGCATGATCTTGCTTTAACAATGTGATAAAAGGAACAGTTGGTTAGGCCTGGGCCGGCCTGGTGAGCTATAAGCTTGGGCAAGAATTAAGTATTTAATTGAGTAACTAAATCAATTTTAAGATTTGGGTTGGGTTTTACTTAATGGGCGGGCCCATTTAGATGCACATGCATTGTAGATAATATTGTTTGAGCATTAGATGCGTGTGTTGAGTCGCTTGAAATCTATGTATCTGAATATTGTCGAGGCGTTGAGCTTCGGGGACGGTCGGTCGCATTAGTGGATTGCGTTTCGAAGTAAGTGCCTTTGCCTCGTTTCTACCCTTTGTATGGGTTTCTTTGGCATTCTTATACAGTTTGGTATATCCTTTCTTTGGTATCATGATTGTGCATGTGATTATGATTTGGATATCTGTTGTTGATTCCCAGTATACATGTTTTGTTTGATGCTTCCATATCGGTTGATTGGTTGTGGTATGAGCTTGCTTTTGGATGCTCCTTTGGCATGCCACCGTGGGACCGGGACATTCTTGTGCAACTCATGGTGCTTGTGTTTAGGTTGGGTTGGTATGTCTCGGGGATGGAGTATGCGTACTCGGGGAGCATAGCCACCGTCGTCCCAAGACTTGACCATTGAGGCACCACGGCACTTGTCTTTGGCCGTGGAGGTGTGATTGGTGGGGCTTAGGGGCCCCGTTTGATTGACTCATTGTGTTGGTGATTGTCTTGATTTATGCATCTTGACTATTTGAATTTGTGCTTATCGTGATTCTTCTGCAGGGTACTTACTGAGCTTTCCTTTCGAAAGCTCACTTCACTTTCTTTTTCTCTTCCAGGTTAAGAGGAACAGATGACTCAGGGTTGGAGCTGCGCATGGGACTGGGATAGGTTGTAGAGGTCCGAGGACCTCAGGTTGTGTGAGAGTTTCACTTGTAGGACCCTTATAGGGCCTGATTTTGTATAGAGCTTTGTAGGGTACTTGGAACCCTTCATGATTTTTAATTCCGTTGTATGACTCTGATATTGTTCTTTATTATTAATGAACATTTGATTATTATTGTTATCTGCTTATCATTTTTAGGCCTTGTATTCGAGTGGGACTCGTCTCCACTTGGATACGGTCGATCTGTCGACGTTCCCGAGGTCCCGGGATCCGGGTCGGGGCGTTACAATGACCCTCCTATCTACACCCAGCAAATCCTGTGGTGTCCATGCGAAGATGTCCTCAATGCTCTGTAGGAAGTTTAGTATCTCTTCCCTCTATCCACCTTGTAATTCAACACCAATTTGGACATTGCGGTCGGGTTGGTTCTTTGTAAGGGGTATCGTGTCAAGCTCTTCCACTGGTGTCCCCATTTGAGATGACCTATCCTCGGACTCCCCTTTCATCTCGATCGCCATGGATTCTTGTGTTTTACCTTTTTGTAGACGGCATAGCACTATCGAGCCATTAGCTGATCTCTCCTAAGTTCTCTACACCCATGTTCAGTAGGAAACTTCATCAGCAGGTAATAGATGGAGATGACTGCTCTCAAGGTATTCAATATCGGTCTTCAGAGGATAACATTATGGTTGTAGGGGCATTAGATGATAAGGAAGTTTGTCTTTACTATCGAATTACGAGTGGGACTCCCTGTAGTGAGAAGGAGAGTGACTATGCCCTCAGGTTATACTGCTGCTTCAGTAATCCCTCCAGTAGCGACCTCACAAGTTGTAGTCGCTTGGGTCCGAGGTCCATTTTCACATAGGTGTCTAAGAAAATGACATCGATTAAGCTCCCTCTATCTTTGAGAGCTCGTCTAGCCTCGTAGTTGCCGACCGTCACCATAATTACTAGTAAGCCATTATAAGGGTGGTGGACTCCCTCAAGGTCGTCATTTGAGAACATGATCGGCGGCTCAACTTGAGGCCTCTTCTTTGGTTGATCAGCTCAGGCAAGCATTTGAGCGTTGCTTTTGCAGGATGAGATGTTATCACCTCTGCATGCAGGGCCTCTGACAATGTAGTGAATAACCCCTGCAGGGGGTCGATTCCTTTTCGGTGAAGACATACCTTCTTTTTGCAGGTCTCTTTTAAGGTACTGCGAGAGATGACCCCATCGGATCAACTCCTTGATCTCATCCTTAAAATAAATGCATTCCTCGGTGTTCTGCCCTTGATCCCGATAGAATCTATAGTACTTTTTGCTATCTTTACGACTAGTGGAATTCATCAATTTGGCTGGCCACTTCACGATCCTCGGATCCTGGATCTGCATGAGGATCCTTGCTCTGCTAGTATTGAGAAGGGCATAGTTGTGGAACCTCGTCGGCTCCTTCTTTTCACAGACCCCTTGGGGCTGGAACCTCAGCTTCTTGAGCTGTTTTTGAGGTTCTCAGCTCTAGTTCCTCTCCTTCTTGAGCTTTTCTTGTTTGACCTCTTCCCTCCTGACATTATGGATTTCCTCGATGTGATATACTTCTCGGCCTCGGCGAGGAGATCAGTCAGGTCTCTTGGCAACTTCTTAAACAATAGAGAACTAAAAGGAGACCTGCATAGCCCTTCCATAAGCGTGGCTACAGTGAATGCCTGGTTGAGGTTAGGTACTCCTAATGCCTCTATGTTGAAGTGATGAATGTAGTTATACAGGCTATCTCCATCTTGTTTCTTAATTCTCATCAACATGGCTAAGGTCTTCCTTTGCATCTTGTTGCTTATAAAATGACTAACAAAGTGGTAGGACAACTCCTCAAAGGATGAAACAGACTCTGAGGGTAGTTTGGTGAACCAGATTTTCACCGTGCCTCGTAGGGTCTGGGAAGGCCTGGCACATAATTTCGTCTAGCGTTCCGTGGAGTAGCTTCATAGCCTTGAACGACTCCAAGTGATTGATCTGATTCAAGGTGTAGTTGTAAGTCTCTACTTAGGGCGTTCGGAATCCGGACGATAGTGGGGCTTCTAAGATCTTAGGAATGAAATGAGGGATCGTCCAAGTGGTATATCTTGATCGCTCCCTTGTCCCCTGGGAGGTGATGTCGCGTCGAGGTTTCGGGAAGGTCTCGAACTATGGTTGAGGTCGAGGCAACCCTGAACTGCTCAGCAATGGAGCAACCTCTTCTTTCCTCGCTTGAGCTCTTCCTTTGAGTCCTGGGACGCGCATAGCCAATCGTCGTCTTGCTTCTAATGTGTCTACCAAGGAATTCTATGATGGTGGGGCTCAAGAGGCCGACTATTTCTTTCTCTAATGGGCTAGAGTGAGAGCATCAATCTTCTCTTCTAGGGCTCTATAGTGCAAACCTTAAACATTTCTGTCCGCAATCATCGGCTGATCTTGACGAGTTTATTCGACTTCCTGAATGCCATTGCATCCAGTGGTGGCCACATGATCTTGGGCTTGACTTCAATTTGCTCAAGCCATTGTCAACACAAACGGTACCAAACTGTTGATGTTGAGATCTGTCCTTCTTAGGGATCTGACGGATCACGATCAACGGATGAGAGAGGATGTGGTTAAACATGTGTTTGAGAAGGGTTCTGATGTTATTAGCATCATATTCTCCATAAATCACGTATGACCTCCTCCTGGACTAAACTTTCAGGGGTTGCACCTCGATGGGAACAAAATTCGCAAAGAAAGAGAAAGATACCAAGTTCTCATACCTTGGGGTAGGCTCTGACACTCAAGTCAAAGGAAGAAGAGCCAAAGTGGAGAAAAAGACACTAGAGATTTAGGGAAAAGATTAGTAGATTAGGTATCAAATGGAGGATTTTGGATCCCCTGCACCATTCTATAGCCCGAGGTGAGCAGTTACTTGCCCGTCATGTGTCCGTTGATGACGCCTCCCAAGATGGGCAATGACTTCGGTCATTACCGTGACGTCCTCAATGTAAGGCCGTAACTATGGTTGTTATCTCAACATCCATGGCGCCCACTCTTGAATGCGAGATCAGGTTATATGTCGCTCAATGACTCTACTCTGTAACAGTTTTTGTAAATAAGGTTTATTTATGTTTATAGAAAAATAAACATTAATAAAAAGAGAATTGTGTTCTTGCGGTGAGATTCCAAAAGAATGAGTGAGAAAGGGAAGGCACGGGTGGTGAGGAGTGTGAGTCCAGTTATTGGGAGATATGGAAGAGAAATGCAGATATTATTGGAGGCAAGTGGCTGCAGGGTGGATAAAAATGCAAAGTTGGCGTTGATAAAGTTGCCTCAAAGTATAGAAACCTCTTCACTTTTCCTTTACTCTTATTGCTTAAATCAAAAGCATATTTCATCACCGTTTTCTTTTCTATTATTTTCTTCTTTTCTCTTCCATAGTTAAAAAAATCCTTTTTATAGATTACTGTAAAATATCAAAATAATTTTTTTTATTTTATAGAAGAGAAAATCTTTAAAACATGACATGACATAATCCTGAGGGCCCAAATAAAAATATAATCATCCTTCAACAACTTAATCATCCAATGGTGGAAATCAACTCTTCATAAAACTTTAGAGAGTCATAGAAGACCCCAGAGAGCTCCAACAGTGGTCTTCGACTTGGCATCTAAGCAAAATCCATGGTGACACTCCCTTAGCACTCAATTGGATCCTAACAGCCTAACTACTTAACCTCCGCAGCTCATTATAAAAGAGATCTCTTAAGTCACCTTCATACCAACTGATTATTCGGTACGTTATTGATTTTACTGAGATTGATCGCTGAACAAGCGCTTCTCTCTCCTCTCTCCCACTCTCTTCTCTCTTTCAATCTCTTCCCTCTTTCCGGTATCTTATCTAACTTGATCGTCAAAGGCTACCTCAGGGCACGAGCGTCCGATTCTCCTCTCCTTATAGCTCATCTTCTTGGCAAGAATTGATCCATGAAGGTCCGATCCTTGAAATATCAAAAGATCCCAAGAGCAAGGAGCATGTTTGAAGAGCCATTCACACAGTTAATCTTTTCCCAAATTCTTAAAAATTCTTCATTTTAATAATTTGGTTGTGTTAGAGGGTAGGTGAAAGGTTTGTTGAAAATTGATTATTTTGACAATAATTTTGTGACCAAACCTTGGGCATGTCATGCAGAAGAGTTTAAACCCACTCAATAATTGAACTCTCCGAGACATGGAAGGATCAAACGTTGAATTCAGAGTTGTATAAAATGCTAGTTTATATAGAAGAGCTAATTGGTCCAATTTAGAAAAAGATTGGAGGGCATGGTTGTAGATAAGCACCACATAAATATGAGATCAGATTAGACCCAAATGATATATTTTGCAATTGGACTGCAATTTATTTTTTTCCAAAATAATTTATTATTATTTTTAGAGAATTCATAGGATATTATATTTGAGATCTAAATATTTATGGGATATCATCCAACAAGGTCTCATTAATGATGTCTATCCTGAGTTCGCGTTATTATTATTATTATTATTATTATTATTATTATTATTATTATTATTATTATTATTTTGACATAGGTTAAAAAGCTCTCCCCAAAAGGTGTGTCAAGGGTCGTGGTCTTAGGTAACGAGCACCTTTAACCACTCACCGTGCGCGTACAGATGTGAGAACTCGAACCTGGGAGATTTGTGCTCACCAAGTGAATTACTCAAACTGCTCCCCCATTTACGAGGGTGGAGACTCGAACCTAAGAACATGCTCAGTGCAAACCAATTACCTAACACATGGGATCCAAAATAACGCTAGACCAAACTATCAAAGAAACAAAAGAATTCAATGTTGTGGCAGTGTTTATCCTCACTCAATTAGTTGAAGGAGCAATATTTAAAAAGTTGTTCAAAAAGATTAAAATAAAATAAGCGGGAGATATTTAAAATGCTTTAAATGTATATTTACACACTTTAACAATTAAATTTTAAAATTTGTATATGACTAATACAAAGACAAATGAATTTTTGTTTTTGTTTTTTTGTTTTTTAGTTTTCCTGTTGTTGTTGTTTTTTTATTTTTTTTTTTATTTTGAAAGAGATGCTACTATGTCAAATCAAATAAAGTTGAATGGAGGAGAAATAAAAAATATGCGAGAATTATTTATAAAATACTTCCATCTCTATCTCAAAAAATAGATCATATAGTGCTAACAATTTAAGTTAAGAGAACAACAACACCACCGGACACATTGTTATCCAAAAAGTCGAGAGTATCCATCATGACCAACCCACGATCCTCGAAATGGTGGAGTAGTGGATATCCCAGCTCCAGTTCCTACCAAGAGATATTATGGCAAACCTATCAGATGTTGCCCAACGCTTTGCTACACACTGGGACCTAAGTGCAAAACACGTGTCAGAAGAGAAGCATAGGCCACCTCGTTTGTGGGTAGCTCAGGATCACCACGACCTCAACCTCAAACCAAGGGACCAAGACCTCGACACAAGATCATATCCTGAGAGACTATAGGGAACGATCGAGTATGTTTCTCGCACCATCTCTCTATTTATTCCTGAGATTTCGGAGACACCATTTCCCTTCGGATTCAGGTTGTCATCCATTGAATCTTATAATGGCACCTCGGATTCTGTAGACCATCTGGAATCTTTCAAAGCGGTCATGCTACTCCATGGAGCCCCAAGAGATATTATGTGCAAAACTTTCCAACTACCTTTAATTATGAGGGTGATCACATATGTGCATATGTGGTTCACTTCCCCCCGACGAATCCATCTCATCATTCGAAGAGTTGAGCGAGCTCTTCATAGGTCATTTCATTGGCAACAACAAGAAAATTAAGAAAAACCTCTACTATGTTGATTAGGATCAAGCAACATAAAAGGGAAAGTCTTCGTGACTACATCCACCGTTTCAATATGGAAATGATGGAGATACCTGACCTTAGCCAGACTTATGCAATGGTTACTTTAGTGGAAGGGTTGAGTAAGTCTCCCTCCCAATTTTCTCTCTTCAAAAAGCAGTCAAAAGACCTAGCCAACTTCCTCTCCATAGTTGAAAAATATATCAACCTTCATAAGTCGAGAAGGGGGTGAAATCCGAGTTGGGAACCTCATAAGCAATCAAAGAAACCAAGGGTTCAACCTCTTGAGGTCCATAAAAGGGAAGAATTGGCTCGTTTGAAAACTAAGCACACTACGTTAAACACCAGTAGGTCCAACATCCTCATGTATATCCAAAATAAGATGATTGTCAAATGGAAACCTAAAAAGAAGTAAATTGGTAGCCAAAAGGACGCGAAAAAATAATGCAAATTTCACCGAGATCGATACCATGACATGAAAGATTGCATACAACTGAATGATATAATAGAAGACCTCATCCAACGAGGTCATCTCTCCCAATACCTATGACGAGACCTACAAAAAGAAGGTTCATCATCTCAACAAGGAGATCAGCGCCCGCGGGGTCATATATATATTATATCACTGGAGGGCCGTCCAGCAGAGGTGATAGTAACTCAGCCCGGAAAAACCATGCCCATATGTCGAATAACAGAGGAGAACCACTGAAAGGAACAACACTTTGGGCCGCCAGTCTCGTTCTTCAATGATGATCTTGAGGGGGGTCCATCATCCCCATATACATATAATGACACATCAAATAGTCACGGGGACCATTGTCATCTTTTGAGACGTTTATGAGAAAAAGAGCCTTGTGAAGAATATTGATAAAATGGAATGAATTTGGTCTCAACCTGCAACAGTTATTGTCACTATTTTTATTATTAAGAAATCTCTTTATTTTTATGCATGTATGAGTTAGTTAGAGTTTGTTAGTGTCAGTTACTTCTATGTAGAACATATGGATGATGTTTTTCTTTCAGTTATTATGTAAGGTATGATAGTATGAAAATTATGCTTCTTCTTTGAAGATATTGAAACAAGTGATCTTCACTGTATTCAATATAATCCTTTGTCTTTGGATGCAATAACTAGTATTAGAGATTTTGCTGATCTTTGAAGGCTGTGGAGATGACAGATACATACAATTTTGTATCTAAAGTACCATTGTTCAATGGTTAGAACTATGCTATATGGGAGGTGAAAATGAAGGCCTACCTGCTTGCATATGATCTTTGGGAAGCAGTGGAGAATGATGATGATATTGAATCTCTGGCAGATCACCCAACAGCAACACAGAGAAAACTCCATACTGAGGCTACAACAAGGAAATACAAAGCTCTCACATCAATTCATTCTTCTATAAGTGAAGATATATTCACACGACTCATGACTTGTGAAATTGCAAAAAGAAGCCTGGAATCAACTCAAGGAGGAGTATGAAGGTGATTTAAGATCAAGGAGAATTCAGGTTCTCAATTTGAGAAGAGAATTTGAGATGCTGAGGATGAAAGATTGTGAATCTGTGAAGGAATTTGCTGACAGGGTTATGGTTGTTGTAAACCGAGTTTGGTTACTTGAAGAAGATCTATCAAATCAACGTGTTGTGGAGAATGTTTTGATTAGTCTTCCAGAGAAGTTTGAACACAAAATTGCATCTTTGGAGGATTCAAAAGATCTATCAACCATGAACATAAGAGAACTTGTGAGTTCACTTCAAGCAGTGGAGCAACGACAAAATATGCAAAGAGAAGAGAAAGAAATCAGAGAAAGAACAACAGAAGGAGCTTTAGTTGCAGTTGAGATGAATAAATTTCAAAAGAAGTTCAACAAAAAGACAGTTGCCAGAAGTACAGGAACTGCAAAGCAACAAAACTTTCAGTGTGGTAACCAAAGTGGAAGTGGTTCAAGGAAGTGGAGAGAATTTCCTCCTTGTCCTCAGTGCAAAACAAATCACTCTTAGAATTACTGCTGGTTTCGACCAGGTGTTCAATATAGAAGATGCAAACAGTTTGGACACATTAAGAAAGTTTGTAAGGGGCCTGATCAAAATCAGAAGGCTCAGGTGGCTAAAGAGGTGAAACAAGAAGAAGAAATTATGTTCATGGCCTTTGCTGAAGAAGCTAATGATATTCACAAGAGAAGCTAGCTATTAGATAATGGATGTACACATCACATATGTGGAGATGCTAATAACTTTAAAGAGCTTGACCAGAACTACAAATTCAAAGTAAAGATTGGCAATGGGGATTATGTTTTAGTGGAAAGAAAAGGGACAGTATCCATCAATACTTCTGAAGGTACTAAACAAATCTCAAATATTTTATTAGTACCTGAACTGTCACACAATCTAATAAGTGTTGGGTAGTTGCTTGAATCTAGTTTAGTATTGAATTTTTATGACAAAATGTGTTAAGTATTTAATAAAGATGGTTCAAAGCTGATGGAGATTGAAATGCATGGTCATAGCTTTCCTTTAAATTGGAAGACTGAAGCTGCTTATCAAGTATGCATGGATGAAACAATGTTATGGCACAAAAGACATGGACATTGCAATCTTGAATCATTGAAGCTTATGGCTGATAAACAGATGGTGATCAAAATGCCAACTATTGATATCAAAAGAGGCATATGTGGTGTGTGTGAAGAAGGAAAATCACATAGAAAGCCATACCCTACACAACAAACAAGGAGAGCAACAAGAAAGCTTGAATTAAGATGTACAGACATATGTGGGCCTATGAACACAACATCATTAAATGGCAGTAAATATTTTGTTCTCTTTATTGATGATTTCAGCAGATTTACATGGGTTTATTTTATGAAACAAAAGTCAGAGGTGTTTGATTTGTTTGTCAAATTCAAGGCCATGGTAGAGAATGAAGTTGGTCTAAAAATCAAAACATTAAGATCAGACAATGGAGCTGAATACCTTTCTCATCAGTTTCATGAATTTCTGCAGAAAAGTAGAGTTCAACATCAACTTACAGCTCCATACTCTCCTCAAATTCAAGGCCATGGTAGAGAATGAAGCTGGTCTGAAAATCAAAACATTAAGATCAGATAATGGAGCTGAATACCTTTCTCATCAGTTTCAAGAATTTATGTAGAAAAGTAGAATTCAACATCAACTTACAGCTCCATACTCTCCTCAGCAAAATGGTGTTTGTGAAAGAAAAAATAGAGCAATACTCAATATGGCAAGGTATCTAATTTTTGAGAAGAAAATGCCAAAATTTCTTTGGGCTGAGGCTGTTAATACAGCAATATATCTTCAAAACTGGTTGAGTACCAGAGCTTTGAATCATAAAACTCCATATGAAGCTTGGACTGACTTTAAACCAAAGGTGAGTCATTTGAGAATCTTTGGTAGTGTATGTTATACTCATATTCCACAAGAGAAGAGGTCGAAACTAGATAAAAGAGCAGATGTTGGAGTTCTAGTTGGCCACAGCTTGATTACAAAAGGTTACAGAATCTATAACCTAGCATCACAAAAGATCACAGTCAGCAGAGATGTCAGAATTTGATGAGAATCAAGTTTGGAATTGGGAGATTAATCAAGTGGAACCTGTGCAAACGTCACAACAGTCTACTGAACCTCTTGTTCAATCTTAAGAGCCAGCAGAAGAAGAGGATGAAGATCATTTTTCAGAAGACTCCAATGATGAAGAAAACTGGCCAGCTCGTGGTTTTAGAAGTTTGCAAGACATCTATGCATGATGCAACATGGCTGCATTAGAACCAAATACTTGTTTTGAAGCCTTAAAGTCAGAAGTTTGGAAGAAAGCAATGGAGGAGGAGCTTAAGATGATTGAAAGAAACAACACCTGGGTTCTATTAGACAGAACAACTAGGAAGAAAGTCTTAGGTGTCAAGTGGGTTTTCATAATTAAACTCAAGGCTAATGGTACTATAAACAAACACAAGGCTTGGCTTGTTGTCAAGGGATATGCACAAGAACCAGGTATAGATTTCTTTGACACCTTTACAACTGTAGCCAGATTAGATAGAATTCGACTTTTGTTAGCCATGGCTGCTCAAAATGGCTGGCATGTGTATCAATTAGATGTTAAGTCTGCTTTCTTGAATGGCTACTTGAAGGAAGATATATATGTTGAATAGCCTGAAGATTTTGAGAAACCAAGTGAAGAGTGGAAAGTTTATAAACTACAGAAGGCTTTATGTGAATTAAAAGAGGCTCCCAGAGCCTGGTATAGCAGATTAGATGCTCATTTGTTAAGCATGGAGTTCAAGAGAAGTTCTAATGAAGCTACAATGTATGTCAAGGAAGATGCAAATGATTTGCTTATTGTTTCAGTGAATGTTGATGACATTCTGGTGACTGGCAGCAAAATAGATAAGATTGAAGAATTTAAAGCTGGAATGAAGACCTCTTTTGAGATGAGTGATCTTGGAAAGATGTCTTATTTTTTGGGAATGGAGATGGTACAATCAGAACAAGGTTTTTTTATTCATCAAAAGAAATATGTTGAAGAACTTCTGGTAAGTTTTGTATGGATAAATGCAAGCCTGCAAGCACACCATTTGCAGTTGGACAGAAACCTCAGATTAATGGAAGTGTGTATAGAATTTTGATTGGAAGTCTTCTATATTTATGTGCTACTAGACCAGATATAGTTTACTCTGTTAACTCTCTCTCTCAAGATTTATGCAATCAGAGGCACAACAGATTATAGAATTTCTTATGTCAGAGCTACATCAGATAAATTACTTGGCTTCTCATATAGTGATTGCGCTGGTAATGATGAGCAAATGAAGAGCATTTCAGGTTACTGTTATACTATTGGAACTGGTGTGATAACTTGGAGTTCAGAGAAGCAGGGACCAATAGCTCAATCAACAGCAGAGGCAGAATATATAGGTGTTTTTGAAGCTGTTAAACAAGCAATCTGGTTGAGAAAGTTGTTGAATGATCTAAATTATGATACATATGAAGCAACCACTATACTATGTGACAGTTGTGCAGCAATATCCATTGTGAAAAATCCAGTTTTACACAGTAAGGCCAAACACATAAAAGTAAAGTATCTGCTGTGAGATACTATGAAGAGAAGAAGGAAGTTCAAATTGTTTTTTGTTGTACTAAGAACAGCTTGCATACATTTTCACTAAACCTTTAAATAAGGTCAGGTTTGAGGCTCTTAGAAGCAGGCTTGGCATGTGCAATTTGAGCCCAAGGAGGAGATTGAAGAATATTGATAAAAATGAATGAATTTGGTCTCAACCTACAGCAATTATTGTCACTGTTTTTATTACTAAGAAATCTCTTTATTTTTATGCATGTATGAGTCAATTAGAGTCAGTTAGTGTCAGTTACTTTTATGTATAACATGTGGATATATAATGTTTTTCTTTCTGTTATTATGTAAGATATGATAGTATGAAAATTATGCTTCTTCTTTGAAGATATTGAAACAAGTGATCTTCACTGCATTCAATATAATCCTTTGTCTTTGGATTCAATACCTTGTATACCTGAGTTGTTGAAACCTGTAAATCACCTCTAATCCGTTTCACTGGGGGCAGTATAGCTGGAAGTGATGGTCACTTCAAGAACCAAGATCATATCTTCTCCTTAGATCTTCACCTGTTGTCTTCATAAATACCTGATCAATAATTGCATCACTCCGGTATGGAAACCCTCATCATGTTCTTGTTTCCCTTATCATCATGAAACTTTCTACAACAATATTAACCTTTTCACTTCTCTATCTGTCGGTTGTTATCCCTTCTATCCTTAGATTATCTATCTATCTATATATATATAGGGGCATGATATAGTGCGGTCCACCGCAAATGCGGCCGGCCCGCTATGTGAGTACACTATCGAGCCTCGGGCCGCTATATATACCCATCCATCTCCTCCCATGAACCACAACTGATCAAAGACAAGTTAAATGGCTGAGATGGAGTTCACTACTAATGAACTTCTGGAAGCCCAGGCACCCCTATGGAACCTCTTGTTGAGCTACTTGAAGTCCATGTGTCTCAAGAGTGCAATGGAGCTCGGCATTGCCGATGTTCTCAAGAACCACGGCAAGCCAATGGAGCTCTCAGACCTCATGTCGGCGCTCTCTATCTCCCCATCAAGAACCGACTCCTTCCGGCGCTTCATGCGCACTCTAACACACATGGACTTGTTCGCCGAGAAGCTCAACTCTGGTCACGAAGTGAAATATCTCCCCACGCCCAGCTCCCATCTCTTGGTCTCCGGCGAGATCATGAACGTGATCCCGTTCGTCAGCTTGCAAGTAGACCCAACGATGATTGACCCCTCTAAAGTCATAGGGCCATGGTTCTGTAGGAGATGAGGAAGAGTATTTTGTATGGATTTTAAGAGGAAATTTGTGGATATATTGTAGAGATCTCAAAGGGTTTTTCTCAATCAAAAGAGGGGAGATGAGTAGCCACCACACTCATTCCCCAAACATGACATTAGGGTATACTTGACCCTTTACAACATAACTCATAAAGTTCTACAATATTACAAGCATGCCATTAACACAGTAATATGAATTACTTAATTCTAACACTCCCCCTTAATTCATATTTTGTATTCCCATCAATTCTCTAAAGTATTGAAATTTGTTCCTTGGAAGAGCTTTAGTGAAAATATCGGCAACTTGATCTTCGGTCTTGAGATATTTGATTTCAACTTCATCATCTTCAATTGCATCTCTAATGAAGTGATGCTTGATAGCAATATGCTTTGTCAGGCTATGATATACCGGATTCTTTGCCATGTCTATCGCCGATTTGTTGTCACACATAAGTGGAGTTGCTTCCTTTTGTTGTTCACCAATGTCTTCCAAAATTCTTCTCAACCATATTGCTTGTGAGGTAGCCAATGAAGCGGACACATACTCGGCTTCGGCGGAGGAGAGTGTAGCCTTCTCTTGCTTCTTAGAAGTCCATGAAAATATACCCGATCCAAGAGAGAATGCATAACCGGAAGTGTTTTTCATGTCATCAATGCTTCCGGCATAATCACTATCACAAAATCCAACTAATTTGATAGGAACATGTCTCTCATAAAAGATGTCATAATCAACCGTACCTTGGATGTATCTCAATATCCTCTTTGCCGCCCCAAAGTGAATTTGACTTGGCTTGGCCATGAACCTTGCCAACAAATTTGTAGCAAACATAATATCGGGTCTTGTTGATCCCAAATATGACAAACTTCCAATCAAACTTCTATAAAGTGTGCCATCAACCTCCTTGGAGCCATCATCCTTGGAGTACTTTTCATTTGCAATCATGGGAGTATCAACCGGCTTGCAATCCTTCATGTTGAATTTTTCAAGAAGACTTCTAGCATATTTCTTTTGAGAAATGAATATACCATTCTCACTTTGACTAACTTCAATTTCCAAGAAGTAATGTAGAAGACCCAAATCATTCATTTCATACTTGTTCATCATATCTCTTTTGAAATCTTCAATCATCTTCTCATCACTACCGGTGAACACCAAATCATCAACATAGAGAGAAACAATGAGACTATTGGATTTACCTTGAGTCTTCACATATAATGTTGGCTCACTCTTGCTTCTTTGAAAATTATTTGCTTTAAAGTATGCATCAATTTCACTATACCATGCCCTTGGTGCTTGCTTTAGGCCATACAAAGCCTTCTTCAACTTGTATACTTTTTCTTCTTCATCTTCAACAATGAAGCCTTGAGGTTGCTCTACAAATACCTCTTCTTTCACTTCACCATTCAAGAATGCCGATTTCACATCAAGTTGATGCAAATGCCATCCTTTTTGAGCCGCCAAGCTAATGATAGCTCTAATTGTTTCAAGTCTTGCCACAGGAGCATAAGTTTCTTGAAAATCAATTCCGGGTTGTTGAGAATAACTTTTTGCAACCAATCTTGCCTTTCTTCTTTGAAGTGAGCCATCCGGGTTAAGCTTTGTCTTGAACACCCATTTTACACCAATAACATCTTTTTCTTTTGGTCTCTCCACCAACTTCCAAGTATTGTTTTTTTCAATCACATCTATTTCTTCTTCCATGGCTTTCACCCATGCCTCTTCTTTAATTGCTTCTTCAAAGTTTCTTGGTTCCATCATACAAAAATTACAACTTGCATACACCTCATTGAGATGTCTCATTCTCCTTGGTGGTGAGCTTGAAGATGAGGAACTTGGACTTGATGGAGAGGTTGGTGACCTTTGAGGACTAGCATCAACTTGTGGAGTTTCATGAAAGTCTTCATTTTCTTGATTTTGCAACCCTTCTTGAGAAGTAACAACTTGATTTTCTATCTTCTTCCCTTTCCAATCCCATGAAGCTTTCTCATCAAAGATAACATCTCTATAAACAATCACTTTATTCCTCTTCAAGTTAAAGAGTCTATAGTTTTTTTTATTTTGAGCTATAGCCAACAAAGATGCATTTTTCACTAGCCTCATCAAGCTTGTGTCTCACTTGTTTTTGAACATGAGCATAGAAAACACACCCAATTAAATATCTTCAAATGATTCACCGATGGTTTCCTTCTACTCCAAGCTTCAAATGGTGTTTTGTTTTCAACAGCTTTTGTTAGGCATCTATTGAACAAGTATACCGCCGTGTATACCGTTTCACCCCAAAAGGATTGAGGCATTCCTTTCTCATGAATCATAGACTTGGCCATCTACACGGTTGTTCTATTCTTCCTTTCCGCCACGCCATTTTGTTGAGGTGTGTGTGCAACACTCAATTGTCTTCTCAAGCCAATAGAATCACAAAACTTTTCAAACTCATGAGAGTTATATTCTCCCCCTCTATCACTTCTTAGCACCTTCAAAAAATAACCACTTTGCCTTTCCACAAGCATTTGAAACTTCTTAAATATAGAAAACACATCCGATTTTTGCCTCATGAAATAAACCCATGTCATTCTAGAATAGTCATCAATGAATGTGATAAAATATTTGTTACCTCCATTAGTTGTAGTAACCATTGGCCCACACACATCGGTATGAACAAGCTCCAATGGTGCTCTTGCTCGCCATGCCTTCTCCTTTGGAAATGACTCCCGGTGATGCTTGCCTAGAGCACAACCTTCACAAACTTCCTTCAAGTCTTCAATTGTTGGCAAACCATGTTCTTTTGTTGCATATTCTTCAAGCTTTGGAAGTTCAAGTGCCCAAACCTTCTATGCCAAAGCCATGAGTTGTCCACAACATCCACCTTCAAAGCCACATCCTTTGAATATCAGAAGGTAATAGGAAAACTTCTATTGTTCTCCATCTTGAGATTTGCTACAACTTGCCTTTTGTCACCTTTGTCATACACCTTGCAAGAGTTGTCTTCAAAGTAGATGGAATATCCATGCTCAAGAAGTTGCCCAACACTCAACAAATTTTGCTCCAAATCCGGAACCAACAAAACATCTCTTATGAATTTCTTTCCCATCTTGGTCTCAATGGCAATAGTACCTTTCCCTTTTGCATTGACCAAAGCACCATTTCCCATCCTTACTTGAGAACTTGAGGAGCCATCTATATTCACAAAGATACTTTCATCACCGGTCATGTGGTTGCTACAACCACTATCAAGGAACCACACATCATTCCTTTTCTCCGAAGCCGTTTGGCAAGCGTAAAACATGTTGCCTCCACATTCTTGTTCTTCCAAAAAATTTGCTTGTTGATTGCCATTGCCTCTACAATCCTTCTTCAAGTGTCCAAACATGCCGCAATTGTGACACTTTGGTTGCCCCTTGAACCAACAATCATTTTCATAGTGAGTACCATTTTCACAATTTCTACACCACTTTCTAGTGAAGCTTTCATCATCTCTTCTTTGGTAAGTGTTTCTCCCTCTTCCTCTTGAGTTCATTCCGCTTCCTCTTGGGTTCATTCCTCTTCCTCTTCCTCTTCCTTGTCTTCCACCTCTTGAAGACTCACCTTGGACTTGAAATTTCTCTTAATTTTTGGAATCCACCTTGAGCTTGGATTGGAAGGCACTCTCAATAGAGCTTTCGGAACGCCTATTCAATATTTGCTCAAATGCTACAATGCAACCCATCAATTCTTGAATACTCAAATTTGAGGTGTCCTTGGTCCCTTCAACAACGGCAACAACGGCATCATACTTCGCCGGTAAGGAAATCAAGATCTTCTCCACCACTTTTTGATCACTAATTGCTTCTCCATAAGTCTTCATTTGATTCACAATCTCAACAACTTTTGAAAAGTAATCACTTAAGGACTCTTTGTCATTCATCTTGATATTCTCAAAATCTCTTCTAAGAGCTTGAAGTTTGATAGTTCTCACCTTTGTAGTGCCTCTATACTCCTTCTCCAAAATCTCCCATGCTTCCTTTGCACATTGGGCATTGATGATTCTTGGAAAAATTGCATTGGAAACTCCTTGTTGAATCAAGTGGAGAGCTTTTGCATCCTTCTTTCTATTCTCCTTCAAAGTATTTCTTTGGGCATTTGACAAAGCATCCCCATTTTGGGGTTCTTCAAACCCTTCTTCTACAAACTCCCAAATGTCATACGAAATGAGAAGAGTTCTCATTTTTACATACCAATAATCATAGTTTTCGCCATCAAAGATCGGAAAAGGAGGTGCTTGGATCCCACTTGAAGTTGCCATCTCTTCTTCTCCAAATGCTTCTTTTTCTTCAAAAAACACCTTCTTCTTCTTGGATCTTAGCTCTGATACCACTCGTAGGAGATGAGGAAGAGTATTTTGCATGGATTTTAAGAGGAAATTTGTGGATATATTGTAGAGATCTCAAAGGGTTTTTCTCATTCAAAAGAGGGGAGATGAGTAGCCACCACACTCATTCCCCAAACATGACATTAGGGTATACTTGACCCTTTACAACATAACTCATAAAGTTCTACAATATTACAAGCATGCCATTAACACATTAATATGAATTACTTAATTCTAACAGGTTCAAGAGCCCCAAAGCGACTCCTTTTGAGTTGTTTTTCAGTAAAGGGTTCTGGGAAGTGGCCAGCGAGAGGCCGGAGCTCAACAGGATGTTCAATGAGGGGATGGCCAGTGATTCAAGGCTAGTTGGCGACGTGGTTATGATGACGTGCGGCCAGGTCTTCAGGGGATTGAAATCACTCGTGGACGTTGGTGGCGGCACAGGAACCATGGCTCCCGCCATAGCTCGTGCGTTCCCGGAGACTAAGTGCACTGTGCTTGATCTCCCTCATGTGGTTGATTCTTTGAAGAAGGACGACTCTGGTGTTGAGTATGTGGGTGGTGACATGTTTGTGTCTGTTCCTCAAGAAAACGCTGTTCTCTTGAAGGTATGTATTTCTTCTCATCATTCATTGAAATGATAATTAGACAACTTGAAAGCAGAAACCCTAATCAGAAATATAAATACAAGACTAGTAAATCAGGCACACTGTTTTAGAGTACAATAATTTTCACATGCAGCACCCTGCAGAAAATGAAATTTGGAGGGTGCCGCATGGAAAATTATTGAGTTTTCATTGAGGTATAGATGCATAAATAAAAAGTTTTTAATAGGGCTAATTATTCATAATTTCAATATTCACAGGTGTAGAAGGAGATTTGAGAAAAGTTTTGTTCATTTATTAGATTTTTTTTTTTGGGTCTATAAACTG
Source organism: Dioscorea zingiberensis (assembly GCA_026586065.1). Taxonomy (NCBI): domain Eukaryota; kingdom Viridiplantae; phylum Streptophyta; class Magnoliopsida; order Dioscoreales; family Dioscoreaceae; genus Dioscorea; species Dioscorea zingiberensis. The sequence continues at coordinate 64,454,257 of CM048818.1, forward strand.
TTCTTGAAGTTGTTCTAAAATTTACAAAATATGTAAATCTTGTTCATATGTCGGTAACTTTTTGAGATGGTAACATTTTGAGATCATTTAAATTTTGGTGTTTTAAATTTATCACCAACATGAATGTTATATCACTACAAGAAATGTTACATTTACTCACGGAAATTTAACTCACGGAAATTTAAGCGTGACTAAAACTTCATATATAGTCACACTTAGGTTCATGCGTGACTATTAAAGTAATCTATAGTCACAGTTATTTTATATGTGACTATAGAGGCTTTTTTAGTCACGGATTTTTTTTAACGTGACTATAGGTTATGTATTTTAGTCACGCTTAGATTCATGCGTGACTATTAAAGTAATTTATAGTCACGGTTATTTTATATGTGACTATAGAGGCTTTTTTAGTCACGGATTTTTTTTAACCGTGACTATAGGTTATGTATTTTAGTCACGCTTAGATTCATGCGTGACTATTAAAGTAATCTATAGTCACGGTTATTTTATATGTGACTATAAAAGCTTTTTTAGTCACGGATTTTTTTTTTACCGTGATTATAGGTTATATATTTTAGTCACACTCTGATTCATGCGTGACTATTAAAGTACATATATAGTTATGATTTTTTTTATATATATGTGACTGTAGAAGTTCATTTAGTCACGGATATTTTTTGTCGGCGAGTATATGTTATATATTACTCATGTTTAAATTTATGTGTGAGTCTTAAAATAATATATAGTTAGAGTTATTATATATATGTTATATATTATTTAATTATTTTTATAAAAATTTGATATATAATTAAATTAAATAGTAATTACCCAACTTGAATAATTATTATTTAATTAGTTGATATTTAATAATATAATTTTTTAATATATAGTGTGTTTGGAAAATAGTTAATATAATATTTCTTCTAACTAGATTATTTATTATTTAGTTATATTGATATATATGTCAATATTAATTTTTTCATAAAATTATATTTGTCAATACTTTTTTAAGCAGAATCTATAGTTATTATTAATTTTTAATATTTATAATAACTTATTTAAAGATTCACATTAACGTTCAAAATTCCCAATATGGGTTCGCAAGTCCAGGCATTTTTATTCTGCGTTATAGGGGTATTATAGTAAATTAAGCTCCGCTGGAAAAAAAATTAAAGGGTGGGGGGAGAGCTCGAGGTTCATCTCTTTCGCTCTAACAATGGCGGCCGCTGGAGTCGTCTCCGCTGAGATCCCTAAAAGTGTCGAAGGAGGTGATGATCTTCTTCTCTCCAGATACAAGATGCTTGATTCATGGATGGTTCGTTATCATCTTCTTCTTCTTTGATTTCTGGTTTTTCGGATTTAGGGTTTTTATGTTCCATTGTGAAGATCGAAGCGGAGATGCATGCGGTGAATGCTTTGGCTGTGGCCAGGATGCTGATGGGAAGCGGGGGCACGGTGATCGTCTTGTGGCGCGGAGGACATCTCGTTCGGCTCGCTATGGTGGTACTTATCGGATCTCGCGGCTTCTACGGTGCTTTTCATCGGGATCATGTCCGGCCGAGGCTTGGGCCGATGTCGCTTGGATTGGTTGAGCTTGAGATCCTCCAAATAAGTATGACACGCCACGAGAAGAAGCGTGTGTCCGTGGTCTTATTGGTGTATTTACTTGTGGTATTGCTTTGGGTTTCCGCTTATGATTCGGATGGTGATTTTAGCTTTTTATGTCACGAGTGATCGATTTGTATGGTTTGTTTGTATGAATTTGTTAGTTGTTTACATGATTCTTTGATGATTTGGGTACCTAGTTCCGTATTAACTTCTGGCTGGAAAATCTTGTGTTAAAACGATGGATTTTGATTTGTTTATCCAAGTGGAGACAAAGAAAATAATAGAGTATGGGCGTAAGGCTGATTGCTGCAAATCATTGAGCTTTTCAATTAAGGAAAATAGGAACTACAACTTGTACCACTTTTTCACTTTATGGTTAGACTTAACAAAACTATGTGTGGCTTTTAACCCATAATTCTATTCAAAGTTCATAGGTTTCAACTTGTTGATGATCAGTACTATACTTGATGTGTGGGGGATTTGTCTTATTTTTTTGCCCACTTTTCTTCTCCTTTAAGCTTTTTATATAATTCACTTCTGAGTCTTGAGAATCTAAGTTCTTGTCTTTGGGTGGTTAAGATTGGGGAATTATTTAAGCAGACATCAATTTTATGGTAGATTGATCAACTGGATAAGGGCATTATCAAACTTAGATGCATGAAGAGGTTATCAGTCTAAAACTGATCCACAGAATATTACCCAACACGATTTAGAAATTCTGAAGGAATTATTGAAAGGATTAATGTCAACAAGCAGAAATTAAGATATGCTCTTACAGTACATTCAATCTTCATTATGAATCTTCTTTATATATATATTTTCTTGATTTTGTTGATAAGTATGTAGATCCCCATGAGTTCATCTTATTAATCGAAAAGGTTTTGCTTCCATGCTTGAAAGTTGTTGTTAATTAAAGGGGGCTCACCCTGATTAATGAAAGTCTCTCAACGGAATTAGGTATTTGTATGTTTTCATCTATATATTCAGAAAAATGAATTGAACTGTAAATTATCTATTTATTTGTTTATCCAAGTTCTAGTAGTATATGTAAGATTTGGTGATGCTTTTCTATACAGAGATCAACAAGGTTCTACACCACTGACTTTGATGAAATGGAGATGCTTTTCAATACAGAGATCAACAAGAACTTGAACCAATCTGAATTTGAAGCTTTGGTGGATGAGTTCAAGACAGACTACTACCAGACTCACTACTGAGTTCTCCGGGTTCCTGCTTTACAAGGAGCTTGGGAGGAGACTCAAGGTTGGTTTCATTTATCTACTGACTCATTGGCAGTCCTGATATCCCCATCTTGTAGAGTTTCTCTTATGCGCATTACCTTGCCTTGCCTTTTACTTGTTACTATATCAAATTTAATTAGATTTGTGATTGCAGAAATTGTTCAATTTATTGATGTGTGATATGTTGCTATTACAGAAAACCAATCATGTTGTTGCAGAGATATTCTCTCTCATGTCAAGGGATGAAGGCAGGGATGCGGGGTATGTAACTCTCCCTTGTTATTTGTATGAATCTTCATCTGGTTTGCATTGATATCCTTATATTTGTATTTCAGGTTTCTGAACTAGGGTCTTTCTGATTTCAACTTGGCATTGGACCTGGGTTTCTTAACAATGGCATCAATTTTTCTCTGTTTATCCTGTTGTTCTGACCTCCAAACTGATTTATTTTTGAGTTTTTAACTTCTTGATATTGTTTATATTTCTGTTTGAATAATTGTTTTCTTATGAACTCAGGGTGGAAGCCATTGGACAGATAGAAGAATTATTATCTGAAGTAAGGGTCATTGAATTTAAAGGCAATCACATTAGGTTATTGCTCAAAACACCAATTCCATCTATGGACATCCTTCCTCAGCAATATAATTCAGCAAGCTTCATAGAACCAGCTATTGTAGATCATGAATTGATGATTGAAGTATTGGAAAATAATTTGGAACCAATGAATCTGGAGGTATCTTTATTCCGAAGTTTTCTTGTTTAAAATAAGAATTGTATAATCTTGATTTTTCCTTTGATCAATGATTTTTTTCTGAGAGTTTACTCAGTTTAGTCATATGCTTTTCTATCATCATTTTTGCTTCCATGTCTCGCATTATACTTGTGGGTACATGCATGATTTTTCCTAGCTGATGTTTATGTTGATGAAATTATTATGATGCTAAATCTTCAAGGTAAATCATCAAAATTACTTTAAGTAATTTCTTCCTTGAGAAGATTTTAGATATTCAAGAAAATGTGTTCGTAGGCTTGATGTTATTTTAGGAAAAAAGAAAATAAGGATGACAAGGAGAAGCAGAAGTTTTATGCTGTTGGGGGGAAAGACAAAGGGAGCTTTCTCAGAAGCTTTAGCAAAGAAGTTATTGAAACTTCTTTCAATGTGAGTTATATATTCAACCTTATCAAAATGATCATTAGTAAGATTACCAAATTGATCAATTTTGTTTAAATCTATTCTTTCGATCATTATATTTTAGTTTGCTTCTAATAAAGCATTGAAGGTAGTACTGTAACTAGTTTTATTTTTGGAAAGCAAGCATCAGAAATCACTCCAAATAGTCACACCAGGGGACATAAGTGAACAGTGGCCCTTAAATGTCACAGACTCACAGCTTCTAGTTTTAATTTGGATACATAAGTTTCGAGGTTGTTCTTTGTATCTAATAAAGCTTATTAGCTTAATATTGTGTTGTCATCTTTGTAGGTTAACTTGGTGATGAGGTCTTTGAGTCATTTGGCGGAGAGTAGGGAATTAATGGTGAAGGCAAGAAGAGCGGTCGGTACCATTAGCAAAGCACTCTGAGAAGGCGGTCCTTGAATTTTTAGTTTTACAAGGTTTCTGAGTATCCAAATGAAGTATCTATACTTGCATTGGGTCCTTTAATTTGATGAATGTACAATATGTGATATTACTGCTATTTTGGATGAGGTGTTGTATCACAAATAGTTCTTGAATCATTTGATCTTATAAATTTATATATTCTCATACATATTTTTACTATCCAGCCGGTGTGTATAGATTTTTATATATAAGCAATTTTTATAGAAAATTTTGTGAGCATATTTTGGGTGGGGAAAAAAATAAAAAATAATAGTGCGTCTTTACTCACGCATAATATCCATGAGTAAAAATAAAGAAAGATAATAAACACTACTTTTACTCACGGATAACATCTGTGGGTAAAAGTAAAAGAAAAGTAATAATCACTACTTTTACTCATGCATGTACAAGCGTGAGTAAAACCTAAAAATCTATTCTCACGGAATTTTTCCGTCACAATATGGCTATACCGTCACCCCCCTTTAGTCATGGCATTTTTTAAGCCCGATTATAAAGGTTTTTTCCGTGACTAAAAATATTTTGGTCTATACTCACGCTTATTGACACTTTTACTCACGCTTATCCTGGCGTGAGTAAATGTAACATTTTTTGTAGTGTATGTTTCCACTTTAGAATTATTTTTCTTGGAAATGCAAAGGAGGGCCTCTATCTACTTATTTAATGCAGTCTAATGTTACTATATATCATAACTAGAAGTAAACATAAGAGAATTTATTTCTATAAGTCCTCTATATATGATTGAGGGCTTTAGTCTGGCACTTGTTCTTCTCAACAATTTAAGGAAATCCATGTCAAATTTAGAAAAGTTTAAAATAAAAAAGGGCAAGGACACTAATGAGTTTTATATTTAATTTTTCTTTAACTTAAAAATATATATGTAGATAAACAAATAATGTTACTAAAAAAATGTAATATTAAGTTATTAACCACAAATTTTTATCACTTTATTTATTTTTTTATTTTATGCATTCTACAAATTATAGTCAATTTAATATATTGATATGTTAAGTACATTCAATTTCAATCTATATCACAAAGAGATTAATTACTGGTAGCAAATAGGGTTGTAAACGGCCTAGTTTGAACGGGTTGGGCCCAGGTCGAATTCGGCTTGAAATTGCCTAATTTGAACTCGAGCTCGAGCTCGAAATTTGCTCGAATAAGTTTGCTCGAGCTAGACTCAATTTTAATTTCGAAAGCTCAAACTCGGTTTGCTTTAGCTCGAAATTAAATTTATGTTATATATTATATATTAATATTAAATATTATATTCATATATTATATTATATTAATATTTATTAATATTAATTTTTGAGCTTTCAAGCTGAGCTCTCGAGCTTTTACCGAGTCGATCTCACGCTGCTCACGAACAACATAATCGTTTGACAACCCTAGTAGCAAATGAAAACAACCTTGGGAGGCCATACACTCTTGTTTTGTTTGTTCATGAATCTGAAGCATAACATAACGGCTGTGTTTGGCATGGGGATAACCCATTTAACACAATTCCCAATAAAAAGTTTTTCCACCAAAATCTTTAATTAGGATTTAAAAATGTAATAATGGATCACCTACCAAAGTATAGAAGACACAACACTATTTTATCATTAATATTTTTTACTATAAAATTTCCCACCAAAAGACATTTTTCAAAACTTATTTTTATCCCTGAATGAGATATCCCCTTAATATTTGGCTTCATCATTTATAGTGGATTTTACACGATTGGAACGATGAAGAATGTGTCAAAATTTTAGGATGTTGCAAAGAAGCCATTCCTACAAGAGATAAGGGAGGAAAGATTATTATCATAGACATGGTTGTGGATGCTACAATTGACAAACATACTTATGCAGTGGAAACACAACTATTTTTTGACTTACTCATGATGATACACACCACCGGAAAAGAAAGGAACGAAAGTGAATGGTGGAGTATATTTTCGGCTGCAGGCTTCAACAAATACAAAATCACTCCTTGTGCAGGCCTCCAATCAATTATTGAGTTATATCCATAAAAGCTAGCTTATATATATAGTGTTGTATTGTTATAATATGGCATGATTGTAAATTTGTGTGCAACAGAAGCAAGCACGCTTGAATAATTTATTATGTAAAAAAAAATATTAGATAATATATTATTGTGATGTGATTGATGATTTATTTCTAATGAGTACAAAGATGATCCTCGGAATAAAGCTTGTATAGATGAGGAATGATCCGATAGACTTGGTCCATGAGATCATCCATGGAACCAAGACCATGGATGATCTCGGCCACAAATGATGTCTCGGGATGTGTGGGTGCCACAATTTCGAGACTTCCAAAAAGAACACCCCGAGATGTGTGTCGCCCACACATCCGGATGTGTTTTTTGTGGTCAAGATTATACGTGGACTCGATCCCATGGATGAATGATGCCAGGTGAGATAGTGATTAACCTCGCTGGAACAAAGGGGATCGCAAGGAAGACGACAAAGAAATCATGAAGAACCAGAGAATACCTTTGAAGTTCAAGCAAATTTCATTCAAAACAAAGACTAAAACTAAAGCTAGTCTACAAGTTGGACTAAATAGCTCGAAACCCTAGAATCTCACTAAATTCGGTATTTGTCAAAAATGGCAAAAATCTGAAATTATTCAAAATTTAAAATTTAAATCAAACTAAACAAGAAGCCAAAATCCTAAATCAAATCAAAATCAAATCATGCCATAATTTGGCAGATTAATTATTATTAAAAATAGCAAAATAAAGATTCGGCGGGGAAACGGCTGAATTTGGGGATGAAAATGACGTCCACCAGGCGTAGCATGGTGGATTCCACGTGTGTGTTGAGACGAGCTTTCCGAATTGGGATTGAATGCAGGAATTCAACACATGTAGCCAAAGTTATGGCCAAAACACCGAATCACAACTTAAATATATCTTTGGCTTGATTCCTCTTGCATCTATGATCCCATGGAACCGAGTCCATGGGATCATCTCTCTTCTAACTAACCCTTGTATCTCATTTCTTGCCATTATTCTAAGGGTTAAAGTCATTTTTGGTCCCTGAAAACAGGTCGAATGTTCATTTCCATCCTTAATTTCAAAATTTGTTCAATACGGTCCCTGTATAATATGTATTCTATCACATTGGGTTCCTAACACTGATGTGGCACTAATGTGGCATATGAATAAAATACATAGTATTTATTTGTTTTTAAATTTCACATGTGGTTGTATTTTGATGACATGGCAAGCCAATTGGACTGCTGACATGGCATGCCACATGGCAATATTTAATTTTAATTTTAATTTTAATTTTTTTATTATTTTAATTTTTTAAATTTTTTTTCTATAGCATTATTTATAATGTTATTTTTTGCTTTGTAACGTTACAAAAAATAACGTTACATAAACAAAGCAAAAAAATAAAAAATAAACAATATAAACAATATAAAAAAATATAAAAAATATAAAAATATAAAAAAACCAACAAAAAAATATAATATAAAAATAAAAATATAATATAAATATAAAAATTAAAAAACAAAAATTAAAAATTAACAATTTGCCACTTGGCATGCTATATTTCAGCGGTCCACGTGGCTTATCACGTCATCAAAATACGACCACATGTTAAATTAAGAAAACAAATAAATACCCTGTATTTCATTCATATGCCACATCAGCGCCACATCAGTGTTAGGGACCAAATGTGACAGAAAACATAATATACAGGGACCGTATTGAATAAATTTTTAAATTAAGAATGAAAATGAACATTGGACCTATTTTTAGGGACTAAAAATGATTTTAACATTTATTCTAACTCACTCTTGAGTATTATTTTTATATTCTAAAAGTTTTAATTTTCAAAATTTAAAAACAACCTAGTTTTAATTCTATTAAAATAAATTTTCTACTAGTTTCTCTTTCTCTGATATTGATAGGTTTGAAAATCTAGAAGAAAACAAGTGAATTTAATTGCATTCAAGACTAGCATAAATCAATCAAATAATCGATATTGTTTGCCGATGAGCCAGATCTTCAAGAAAGGGATGTGAGATACAACTTTTTTGGAAAAATACCAATCAAATGAGGATCCTTCCAAAGTCTGTTCTATGCAGATTTTAATTTTTAAGTGATTTTTTAGATGAAAGAGCTTTTTTTTTTTTGAAAAAAATGGATAAACCATATTCATTTATTTATTATCAATATAGTTGGGATACATTTGATCCTAAGATGGATCTAGTGGTTACATTACCTTTCAGAGAGTGTGTGGGTCGTGACGCTCTCCGCGTTACTCATCCTCAAAATCGTCCCTGACGGGGCGTTAGTCGGTTGTCCGATCCTACTTTGTTTGATGAGGTGGAGCATTGGTTGAAGCTGCTTTTTTCGGTTAGCATGTGTGCTGTCGTACCAGGCTAGGAAGAGGAAGTCCGCGTGACGGATTAGTTCCTGGTAAACATGTTATTTAGCGTTGAAACATCTCTTATTTTTTTCTGCCCATAAATTTCAGGTCACTGTCATCACTAACAGGTTTCACCCTTGCGGATATCTTTCGCCAGTTGTTTGATGAAAGAGCTTTCAAATTAAAAGTTTTGGGAGACTTCCAAAATTGGTACTGCATGTTAGATGAGGAGACAAGAGAGGATGGACGCACGTGATGATGGAGCCTGTAGGTCAGACGTTCCATCATGTTGGGCATTTATAATTATTTTGAGAGCACTATATATCTAATTTGTTAATTCTGTCACTAAATGTTAAATATGTCCAACAAGAAGAGAGCAGTGATCTTATGAACTCAGTTTTTATGGAATCATTAATGGAGCCGAGACGTGGCTTTTTCATGTCCATGACTTCAAGATAAGTTTTCTGACCTCCCCAAATACATTCCTTTCAAGAACTGTAACATTGACTTCTAATACACACATCACATCTTCAAACAATTTATGTGGTTATCCAAAAGTTATGTCTCAATTTCATGGATGACCCCATGAAACCGAATTTATGAGATCACTCACAACTCACAGAAAAGAGTTGAAACCCATTCAATTGATGAATCATACTAGACTTGCAAGGAAAGATTCAGCACAAAAATAAAAAGTATAATTGAAAATATCTAATTTTGCCAAAAAAAAACTATATTGATCTATTTTAGCATAAATAAGAATGAAAGAGGGAGGTTACAATAACCACAAAATAATTTTGCTCCACTGTTAGGAACACTACTTACTACTATTCACTATCCATATATAAATATGGTACTTTAGAAGTCGAGTTATATCCGCATATTAATCACTTACACATATATCTAAAAAAAATTTCAAGAAACACCAAACACTTCTTAAGCACTCTTTGAAGATATGTACATCTCTAGATGCATTAACCAAGTTGTTGTTTAATATATGCATGAACCCCTTCTTCAATTAAGTTTAATTTTCAACAGTATATTGAGGGGTTTGGCTATTAGCCAGAATAGAATATAGAGTTGCTGAAATGTTGAAATCACTGACGCCCTCTCAAATTATGTGCCGATTATCAAATAGCAAGAGAGCTTTAGATTTTATAATATATTTGGTTTCTATCTTAAATCTCTCAAGATTTTTTTAAGATCATCTGAAAGATCTTTAATTTTCACAAGTTTCTCTTTAAAATCCCACTAAAGGTTGGTGTATCCTAAACCTGCCATTGTTTGTGGAATGATCCCATCGATGCAGATCCGCATTCCATGAAGCCACAAACACCACAATCCCTCACTAAACTTTTCACCAAGATAATATCTTTTCCTTGGATTTTCATCTCTAATCATTCATAAAATATCTCAACAGGTACATCACTCCCATATGAAAATCCTCATCCATTCCTGTTAATTTCCCTTTTCCCCTTATCTAATTTTCTACAATAATAACATTTTCATGCATGTCTCTATCCATCTGTCCATTGTTGTCGCTTCTACCATGCATGAGATTATTATATATACACCCATTCATCTCCTCCTAAGAAACACAGCTGATCAGAGAAAAGACAGACAGACATACAAAGATAGATATGGCTGAGATGGAGTTCTCCACTAACGAACTTCTGGAAGCCCAGGCGCATGTCTGGAACCTCTTGTTGGGCTACGTGAAGTCCATGTGCCTCAAGGGTGCAGTGGAGCTCGGCATTGCCGACGTTCTCAAGAAACACGGCAAGCCAATGGAGCTCTCCGACCTCATGTCGGCGCTCTCTATCTCCCCAACAAGAACCGACTCTTTCCGGCGCTTCATGCGCACTCTAACACACATGGAATTGTTCGCTGAGAAGCCTGGTCACGAAGTGAAGTATCTCCTCACGCCCAGCTCCCATCTCTTGGTCTCCGGCGAGACCATGAACGTGATGTCGTTCGTCAGCTTGTGCTTGGACCCTATGATCAGTGACTCCACACACGTCATAGGGCCATGGTTCAAGAGCCCAAAGGAGACTCCTTTTGAGTTGTACTTTGGGAAAGGCTTATGGAAATTGGCTGATGAGAAGCCGGAGTTCAAGAAGATGTTAGATGAGGGGATGGCCAGTGATTCACGGGTCGTCACCGACGTGGTTATGATGAAGTGCGGCCATGTCTTCAGGGGATTGAAGTCACTCGTCGACGTTGGTGGCGGCGAAGGAACCATGGCGCGCGCCATAGCTCGTGCGTTCCCGGAGACTAAGTGCACTGTGCTTGAACTCCCTCATGTGGTTGATAGTTTGAAGAAGGATGACTCTGTTGTTAACTTTGTGGGTGGTGACATGTTTGTGTCTGTTCCTCATGCCAACGCTGTTCTCTTGAAGGTATGTGTGATTAGACCTTTTTTTAAAAAAAAAAATTTACAAACATGCTGAAGGGTAATTGGATATCACAATCACACTCAACGATTGATAGTTAAAAGTATTAATATATTAACTAATTTTGTGTAAAAAATATTAGAATATGTGTTCATTTGCATAATAAACCGGGAAAGAAGATTTGAGATGAGAAAGTGATCCTATGGGCTCGGTTTCGTGGGATCATTTATAGAATCGAGCCCATAGATGATCTCAGCCATTAATGGCCCTCGGGATGTGTGCACATGACGTGGGTGCTCAAAAAAGAACCCCTCGGAATGTGTAGCGGAGTTTGAGTGGTTGAGATCATCCATGGGCTCGGTTCCATAGATGATCCCATAAAACCGAGCCCATGGGATCAAAATTCTTGATATGAAACTTGTTCCTATGTGGTTCTTAGTGTGTGATATTTTAAGGTCACTTGAATTAATTAGGTGTTTTAAAATGTTATATATTTCCAATTTAGAAAAGGAAAAAAAAATCTTAGGAATGAAGAGGAACTATATCTATTTATTTTTCTTTGGTATATCATGCAGTTATATATTTTGACTATCAAAACTAACACTAATCATATGCTGATTTATTTCAATAAGTCATCTAAAATTGAAAGCTTTGGTTAAGACCTATTTAATTATTCTTCTACCTATTTATATTTTGTTTGTTTATGTATCAAAGGAATATTAGAAATATGCTGTAATATATTTTAACATGATTGATTAATATTATTTTGATCATTTTGTAGTGGATTTTACATGATTGGAATGATGAAGAATGTGTCAAAATTTTGCAACACTGCAAGGAAGCTATTCCTAAAAGAGAAGCGGGAGGAAAGATTATTATCATAGATATAGTTGTCGGTGCTACAAGTGACCCGCATGCTCATGCATCGGAAACACAACTACTTTTTGACATATTGGTGATGACTTGCATACCTGGAAAAGAACGTAATGAAAAAGAATGGGGACGTATAATTTTGGCCGCAGGTTTCAAAGACTACAAGATCACTCCTTTTCTTGGCCTCAGATCAGTTATTGAGGTATATCCTTAAAAACTAGCTTCTATATATATATATATATATATATATATATATATATATATGGTATTCGGTATTATATTAATATAATTAATGTGATGTGATTATATATAATATGAGTGAGAGTGAGGTTCAAGCTAGCTAGAATGCTTGATTGTTATTATGTATGGAAAATATTAAATAATATTAGTGTGCATGGCTGTATTTGCTATATGTTCATAAATAAAGGTTTATGGGTTTATGCTTTTAAGTATAATTTTTTATGTTTTTCACATTAATTTCATATTAATAATATGTAATTATGGTAGTGAGTTAGGTTTGAATATTTCTCAACTACCCCCCACGTTTTTATGTTTTTAGTTAGTGCTATACTTGATTGTTATTTGCATTCCATTGTAAGGCTTATAAAAGCCACCAATCAATTATTGAATAAGAGTAAAAAAAAAAAAACAGTAGAAAAGAGAGACCCCTCTGAGAGAGACTCCTCTACACATTCTCTGATCACTCACCCACTAGTGCTTCTCCCCCACTTGCAATGGCGAGTGGGGGTGGAGTCCCAGAGGCCCGAACTCCGAACCCAACTGCCCCACCTGGACGATCATTTGCCAGAGTTCTTGCTGGTGAACCGAAAGTGAAGGTCTTCGGTTACGAGATGCATGGTGAACTTGAAGGAAAATTTTGAAAAGTTGAAAGCCCTGCACCACCCAAGGTTCAGGCCAGATGGTGGTTTCCAGACAATAATGTATGAGTGCATGCAATTAATCTGCTGTCTATGCAAAATTCCTAGGAAGGGCGCTCCCTCTGGAGCAGGTGTGCACCACCCTCATGAACCTTTGGGGGGAATTTGGCACTTTCACAATAGCAGACCTTCCCAATGGATTCTACTTCATTTGCTGCCAAACGATGGAGATGAGGGACAAGGTCTTGTGGGACGGCCCATGGACAATCGGGGCATGGTAATGCAGCCCACTCCGTAGAAGGAGAGGTTTCAACCTGCCTTTGGAAGCTGGAGATGGCTGCCGTCTGGATTGAGCTTCACCATCTCCCGATGGAGTTTTGGGAGCCGAAAATCTTAGAAGGTCTGGGATCTCTGCTGGGCCAGGTACTGAAGATAGATGAACACACGTTGAGACTGGAGAACCCACCTGGAGAAATGGGAAGGGCTAGATATACGCGACTCTGCGTTGACATAGATCTATCAAAACCTCTAGAAACTGCAATTTGGGTAGGGGAGGAAGATGATCAGACATTGATGACGATTCTATACGAAAAGCCTCCATCCTTCTGTTTCCGATGCGGCATAATAGGCCACGTAGTTAAAGACTGTAAAATGGTTCCATGTGGACCGGGGGAAGGCGGGATGCAGGATAGGCCAAGGGTGAACATTAGCAGTGACAACAGCCAGCCAATGCAGCTGGATGACTCAGGACAAGGGGAGGCGTCTTCAACACCTTAGGTAACCCTTCCAAGTTCTAAGGAAGGAAAGAAGGGAGCAAATGATTTTGGTGACTTCCTGAGGGCGGGCTTTCACCGTGCGGTGGCAGGGGCCGGGGCCATGGCCCAAATCTGAATCCTCATCGAAAACCAGAGACAGCCCAGGTGGCCATGTGGGAGAGAGATCAGATGGAGCCTCATCATGCCCATCCTCAATCAACCTCAAAAGTGACACGTGGAGGTCAAATTGAGGGAAGAGGAGGGCGAACGGGAGGAAGGGGAGGTCAGGTTGGAGGCCATACTGGAGGGCGAGGTGGCATGTATCTAGATCAGCAGAGACCTTATCCCGAGGAAAGTTTGAAGGCACATGTGGCAGTACCAAAAGGAAACCCTAACAAGGCAATTGTACTTCACGCCTCCTCATCCAGGATGGAAGGCCCTATTCGTCTCTTGAATCCCCGATGGGACCTTCTTCCCGTTGAGGATGGCGGCCAGGAGAAGACTCAAAGGTTACCGTTGCCAATCCGAGGAAGCGAGGAAAGAGGGGAACCTACGGATCAGACTGCGGAAGCAGCCTCTCCAAGGCAGTACGAACCATGCCTCATCACATCCTTAGCTAGAGAGGGTAGTCACCAATCTCAGATGTAGGAGAGTGAGCAGAGTAGCAAGTTGGAGAAGGAGGCACATGATCGGATAGTGAATAGTGTATCAATGGCCCTTATATCCTCGGTTGAAGCTCTCAGGGTTCGTGAACACTGGAACGATAGCCATTCAAAAGAAGAAGAAATGCAAGACATGGAAGGGGAAAAGGAACCCTTTGATGATGAAATGCCGCTTGTGCAACTCCAAAATGAGGCTAAGATTGAAGCCCTGGCCAGAAGGGGCAAAATCAAAGCCACGAATTGCTCAAAGAAAGGCCGAATCAAGGCTCCTGGGGAGGAGCCTGAATGCTAGCTCCAAATCAAGTTTGAATGATGAATGAAGCTAACATAGTCATGTGGAATTGCCGAGGTACATCGGGTAGAGATACAATTAATAGTATACAAAATATGGTTAAAGCTGGTAAGGTATCACTGTGTTGCCTTGTTGAAACAAGAGCAGATGAGGTAAGAATACTCAGGTTCTCCAAACATTTTAACAGAATTGGCATTGGGCTGCTATCCCAGCCAGAGGTTTCTCTGGGGTTATAATTGTTTATGGAGAAAAGGTTTGGGATTGGTAACCCCAATGGCAACATCCAGGTATGTGATTCACTTGGTCATATCTTTTGAAATTGCTAAAACTTGGTTGGTTTCTATAGTTTATAATAGCCAAAGGCTTAAGGAACAAAGGAAAGTATGGCTTGAATTGGGGAAACTTTCAACCTGCATGAAGCCCTGGATAGTCATGGGTGACTTTAATGCAATCAGGGAGGCTGCAGAGAGAAAAGGTGGTCCAAATGTAAGAGCACCAGGTATGAAAATGCAACTTTTTAACTCATTTATAGCTAACCATGGTCTAACTGAACTCAAATGCTCTGGCTCCCCATTCACTTGGTGTAACAACCAAAAGGGACAAGCCAAAATATGGGCCAAGTTAGACAGGGTATTAGCCAATACTATTTGGAGTGATGAAATTGCCTCCTATCATATTAAACATATGCCTAGATGTCAGTCTGATCATAATCCCATAATGATGCATTACAGCTTAGAGAAAATTAAGGGTGCTAGACCATTTAGATTTGATAATAACTGGATGAATATGGCAGCTTGCCAAAATAGTGTCAAGGGTATCTGGAAGGACAAATCCTTAGGAAATCCAATGCATGCATTAAGTCATAAATTTTGTAATTTGAGGAAAGATTTACTTAAGAAATGTACTAAAATGGGATCTGATATAGATAGGGGCATTAAGGAAACTAAGAATGAACTTAGTAGAATTGAGATTGACCAAACTGGGGATATAGGGAACGTGGAGATGGAAGGAAGACTTAGAACCCTATATAATAGACATCAAGCTCTATTGAGACAAAGTACCCCTAAATGGGCCCAAAAATCTAGACTTAAATGGCTTCAAGATGGCTATAATAATTCGAGGTTCTTCCATTATATGACTAGGAAACACAGGGCCAACAATAGGATAACACAGATCAAATCACAATTAAATCAGACTATCACTGACCAAGAGGGAATTGAATATGAATTTATTCAATTCTATTCAAGACTATGGAGTCAAGAGGGATTACAACCAGCTGAAGAGATTTCAGGGGGGCTTCCAGATAATCTTCCAACAATTAATGAGGACCAAGCAAAGTTACTTACTAGACCAATCACCAAACTAGAAATTTTCAAAACCTTAACATTTATGCCAAAAGGAAAGTCACCTGGTCCTAATGGGTTAAGTGTTGAATTTTTTAGGGCTTTTTGGCATGAGGTGGGGGACTCAGTTACTGAAGCCATCCTGTATTTCTTTCACACAGCACATATGCCCACTAGCTGGAACAGAACCTATGTCTGCTTGATTCCTAAAAAGGGCAACCCTCAAGGTGTCAAGGATTACAGACCTATTTCCCTTTGCAATGTCAATTATGAAATTATAACAAGTATATTGGCTAATCGACTGAAAGAAGTGTTACCTGATTTGATTGGCCATGAGCAGGCTGCATTTGTGAGTGAAAGAAGTATTTTTGATAACAGTCTATTGGCTCAAGAATTGGCACACTCTCTTGAGAATCTTACATCCAATCACCCAATGATGATGATCAAGGTAGATATGGAAAAACATACGATCTTCTGAGATGGGAGGCAGTGGCTGCTGTTCTTCACCAAATGAAATTCCCAAACCAATGGATTAGGTGGATTAGGGCATGTATAGAATCCCCTACAATGGCCTTTACAATAAATGGAAAAGTGAGTCAATGGATCAAACCTAGCAAAGGACTTAGACAGGGTGACCCCCTTTCTCCCTACTTATTTGTGATGATAACTCAAATCCTTACAAACTTGCTAAATAAGGCTGGGAAACTGAATTTATTAAATGGTGTTAGAATCAGCCCCACAAAGGAAATAAATCACTGCCTATATGCAGATGATCTATTAATCTGTTGTGGGGCTTCTAGGAAAAATTCAAGAACAGTAAGATTGTGTATGGAAATATATAGGTGGCTAACAGGACAAAAAATGAACTTAGCAAAATCTGAAGCTTTCTTCCCTACATGGTTTAATCTAAGAGTCAAAAGATCAATATTAAATATTCTTGGCATACAAAAAAGGACCTTTCCATTAAGATATCTAGGTGGATGGGTGTCACCATATAGAATCCCTATTAATAGGTTTGTTGCACTTGTTGAGAAAGTGGAAAGCAAGTTAGCTCATTGGAAGACACAGAATCTGTCCATGGGTGGTAGAGTAACATTAGTTAATTCTACCGTCATGCCATTGCCTATATTTGGGTTGAATACTTATGCCATACCTGACCAGATCCTTAGCAAGATTTCAAAGCTGGTTAGGGGTTTCATTTGGGAAATAGCAGTGGCACAGGGTTGCACCTCATTAACTGGAATACTATTGCCAATGGGAAAACTGAGGGTGGATTGGGTGTAAGAGATCTCAAGAATATGCGAGTAGCCTTACTTGGTAAACATGTGTTAACTCTTCTAAATGGAAGCGAGAAATCCTGGGCAAAACTGATGAGGTACAAGTATGGAGAAATGAATCTGTGGCAGAACACAAAAGTGAGAGGCAGTTCACCAATATACAATTCTTTGCTAACAGTGGCTTTAAAAATAAGGGGTCATGTTAGTAAGGAACAGGTAAGTCAAACAGATCTGGTTTATAAGGATCCTTGGCTGTTCCAAATCCCACTTCAGTTTAAACCAACATTTATGAACATTGACTATGACATTACTCAATTGCAAATCCAGAACCTTCAACACCAAGAAGAATGGGATAATGATCTAATTACTGACTTATTTGGTCCTTTAAATGCTCAAAATATTTTTGAATTACAGATGGCCCAAGAAAGTACCCCCTAGAGATGGAATTCAACCAAAGTGGGAAAATCCCTCACATCCACAATATATGAGACCCTGAGGAAGACAGGAGATGAATATGGATGGAAGGGATGGGCACTGATGTGGAAATTAAACACTGCCCCAAAAATCAAATACTTTCTTTGGAAAGTATTTCACAGGAAACTGCCAACCAAAGAGCAGTTACACAGGCTAGGCATAGGACCCCAAGAACTGTGCCCCATATGTAAACTGATGCCTGAAGATATTAAACATATTTTTATTCAATGCAGGTATGCAAGGCTGGTATGAGAGGAACTTCAATTTAGAAGAGAACTGCCTCAATTTGATATATCAGAGGAGTATGTACTGAATGGGCAATGGATGACAGGAGAAGGAGGACGAGGCCGCAAGCTGTCTGACAATCAATGTAGTATAATAGCTTATTCTCTCAGGCAGATGTGGAAGACCAGATGCAATTATATATTCAAAAATCAAGAAGTCAAATCACAGAGGGTGGTGGAGTAGAGCCTCACTATGGCATGGGAATATTTACACAAGCAGCCATCAATAGAGGAGGAAGGGGATAAAACTGAGCAGCTGTGGAACAGAAGACAATATAAATACTCTCTATACATAGATGCATCTTGGAGTGATGAAACCCACATAGCAGGTATTGCATTTATAATTCTTACTAATGCTGGGCAATTTTGTATTGCAGGACAAAGGACATGTGATGCAGAATCAGCTTTGGATGTTGAGGCAAAGGCCCTGAAGGAAGGACTAGAGAAGCTAGCGCAGAGGAGCGGAAATGAAGTGCCGATACATACTGATAGTATGCAGTTGGCTGATGTTCTAAAGACAGGCTGGAGATAATGGGAACAGAGGTGGCTGACTGAAGAAATGGGCAGTTGTGGAGCACTCCTTTCTCATATTGGCAGTTGGGATATCAAGCATATACCCAGAGAATGGAATGAAGCAGCTGATTTAATGGCGAGAGAGGCAAGGATCACTGGTGAATGGGAGATATTTCAAGATATTACAGAAATGCCAGAACCAATTAGCAGGCTAATGCGAGCACTTCTATGTAGGGTAGAATCTCTGTAATTGAGAAGACAATTTAGCTCTTTTGAACAAAAAAAAAAAAAGAAAAAAAAAGAATCATTCTCCATATTACACTATATGCACAACCCAGCAGGATACAAGGAATAATACAACTACGATGGATCCACTGTAATCAGGGATAACCTGTACTCCTAAGTTCACTTTGAACCGGATCTACTTGTACTAGAGGTTCTACTTGAATCCTCAGTTTGATAATCAATGAATGTAGTTATCCACTTTTATCAATATATATATATATATATATATATATATATATATATATATATATATATATATATATATATATTACACTGTGTGCAAAGTGAGGTTTGTGAGTTGAGTGATGATCCTATAGTCTCGGTTTCATGGGAATACACATCTTTTATAAATCAAAGGTGATAATCTCATGATCTCAAATCTATGGGAGTAACTATAGAACCGAAACGTGGGTGATTTATAGCCACATCTTTTACAGTGAACATTTAAATATATATTAAAATATTTGCAACATAGACATTTTACCCCCAATCTTTTATCCTCTCAAACCCAAATCCAAAAGGCTTTATCTTCCTTCTTCTTTCTTTCTCTTCCTCTCCAATCGTTGAAACTGTATCTTTCTTAGTTCTCAATAGTGATCTCACTACAATCCTTAATGACGACTTTAATTCGTCTTCATAGCTCCGCTCTCTAATCCCTCCTCCATGGCCTCCACAATGGCATACGCCGCATACCCATCCACTACTCTTCCAAACACCACATTGCCTTCCATCCAGCTAAGACGTCTTGTCAGGCAGATGAAGAACTAGGACCTGTTCGTGTTCGGCCTTGCATTCGCCATCTAGAGCACCCCAACCCCTTGAAGATCTTATCCTAGAATCTCACCCCATAGATCGATTCCCAGCCAGTCTCGTTCCCTCGTGTGAAGTCCCCACCTTGGCACGAATATGAACCCTGGGATGATCCAGTGGAAGCTCTTGATCCCTTGTAGTGCAAGTCCTTTCCCAAGATCCTGATCCCCTTCTCGTCGCCGTCTTTGGTTGACCCTCTGATTCGCCATCCGAAGCCTGGTTGATAGAGAGAAAGAGAGATGTGGGAGCCAAGAGGAGGGTTCATAATTTTTTTTAATAATTTTTTGGGTAAATTTAAAAAAAAAATCCATGTGGTTTCACGTATTTGCTCGATAGGGAAAGTAATTTTTCTTCTTCTAAAAAACCTTGTGGTTTCTCCAGTTAACAAAAAAGAAAAAACCGGTTAACTCCCTTTAACGGTATTAACCCCTACTTAGTTGGTAGGGGCATTTTTATCATTTTTTTTTATCTCTCAAACAGATGGAGATTTGAAAGAAATTCAACTTAGGGCAATTTTCATGCAATTTTTGGCATCTATTTTACAAAAATTGATGAAAATACTCTTACCAACAAAGCAGAGTTAACACTGTTAGCGAGAGTTAACGGTTTTTTTTTTTTTGTTAACTTGAGAAACCACAAGGTTTTTTCAAAAGATAAAAAAAAAACCACTTTTCTTGTTGTGCAAATTTGTGAAACCATATAGATTTTTTTAAAAGAAAAATTGTACACTAATTTTTTCTTTTGGTCCACTCAGAATATGTTAAATTTCTACGAAATACAATGATTTCACAAAAATTTTACATCCTATAAAATCTAACCCAAACATCTCGTAATGAATTTTTATTAGAAAATGTCAAATTTTATAATAATGTATGGATTATGCAGGAATTAAGCCCTTAACAATAAATAATAAATATCATTAATTATCTAATTATAAATAATTAATATTATTTTATTTTGTAGATATTGGAATTTAAATCGGAATATTTAGATATTATACATAAATTTATTTATCTATACAAAATTCTCCTTCCCCATTTTCTTATTCAAACAACTAAACACATTTATATATACTTTTAGCCATGGACATCCCTATTCATTTTCATGGATATCTCCATCCAAAGAATATAATAGTACAACTATCCAAACGCCCTCTAAAATCAACTAAAATGATAATTGTATGGAGGTTATGTATTTGTTGAAATATTAAATAATGAATAACCCCTAGAAGATGACAAAGACAGAATTTCACAGGGTGGATGCAGAGATAATATGCGAAAGCAATAATAGCCACAAGAAGCATAACCAAATCAGAAGACACCAAATTTACGTGGAAAACCCTTTCAGAAAAAACCGCTAACGACGGCGAACAAGAAATCCACTATGAAGAAGAAGAACTCAAGATAGGAGCCAACAATTAGAGGAGAGGCTCCAAATCTCCTCATAAATCTGACACTATTATATGGGATCAAACTCTCCTCTTTCTCCTCTCTCAAACACAAAACTCTCATTATTGGGTCGGATTGGATTTGGGGCTTATATGCAAAGGTTTGCATAAAACCCCCCGGGTTTTAAAATATTGTAAATAGTCTCAAATTCAACCTATAATATGGCTAGCCAACATTTTATACTACATATGGACATATACCTCATGTATTTGATTCAAACAAGGTATGCCATCAAGATTGACATAAACATGGTGAGATCGAAGCCGATTTCACAGTGGAAAACTTTAAAACTTCAATTTAGGCAATTCTTGATCATTGTATGGCATAATCCATGCAAATCCAATGGTTGCACTCAGCTTACATCCCCAAAAATTAATGTTCGGA
Source organism: Dioscorea zingiberensis (assembly GCA_026586065.1). Lineage (NCBI taxonomy): Eukaryota > Viridiplantae > Streptophyta > Magnoliopsida > Dioscoreales > Dioscoreaceae > Dioscorea > Dioscorea zingiberensis. The sequence continues at coordinate 64,475,794 of CM048818.1, forward strand.
CTAGGTTATACCAGCCACATGATTAATGAGAAATTTCTGCCAATAATTATAGACGATAATGTCATTGTCAAATTGGATGAAATATATATAGAAAATCAGGCAAACAACATCATAATTCATAACAATAAATAAGTCTGCCTTTCATATCCAAACTGTCTATATCTAACAATAGCTATGTTTATTGACCACTGAAATTAAATCCTAATGATTCAATACTCCTTGGTTTTATGTCAAACTTTAATTTCATCTCAAAAACGTTCATCCCATGTGAACTATAATTACAACGTGTTGAATAAAAAAAAAATTCAGTAACTTGGATATATATAACCTTTCATAGTAATTGTCAAATATAGATATATTATGAGATAATTAATTTGCTCCTCATTATTCTAACTAACCGTTGTATCTCATTCCTTGCCATTATTCTAACTCACTCTTGAGTATTATTTTTATATTCTTAAAAAAATTAAATTTTCAAAATTAAAAAAATCCTAGTTTTAATTCTAATAGAATAAATTTTCTATTATGTTTCTCTTTCTTTGATATATATTGATATTTTTTCTTTTTTTGATAAAATGGATGAACCACATTCATTCATTGTTTTAATGAGAAACTAGGTTCTTGGTTAAATCTTTAGTAGAGATAGTGCTATTATACATTGTGGCTATGGATTAATGACAAATATAGATATGTGTGTGGAGAAGTGGGGGTCGCCAACCCTCTTGCTAGTACACGTTACAATTAGCCTATACTCTTACTGTAGAAAGCTTCAAAGTGCTCGGACTTCGTTGAAAAATGTTGTGTGCCTTATGGATAGATACATGCAAAGTGAAATAAGAATAGATGTGTGAATTTCCAAACGGTAGTCTTTTGGACACTTTCAATTAGTAGGATTCACAGATTATTAGGGCAAATTATTGCTCCCATTTTTTTGACTACTTTTTTTACTTTTTATTTTTCTTTTAATAATCTTCATAGAAGACTATCGTATGGATATTTAAATAGCTCATTTATACTTCTAACAATCATGTTCTCCCCTATAGTGATAAGTTTGAAAATCTAGAAGAAAACAATTGCATTCAAGTGCATTAAAGACCAGCGTAAATCAATCAAATTATCTATATTGCTTGTGGATGAGCCAGATCTTCAAAAACAAGGATGTGAGAAACAAGTTTATGGGAGAAATAATAATCAAATGAGGATCCTTCCAAAGTTTGTTCTCAAATTATGCAAATTTTAATTTTTAATTGATTGTTTATATGATAGAGCTTTTAAAAGGAAAGTTTTGGGAGACTTCCAAATTGGTAATGCATGTCAGATGAACAGAGAAGAGAGGATGGTCGCACATGATGATGCAGTGTGTTGGTGAGACGTCCCATCATGTTGGGAGTTGCTTATTTTGAGAGCATTATTTATCTAATTTGGGGATTCGAATCATGTCACCAAATCTTAAGTATGCCCTACAAGGATGAGTTGAAATCCATTCAATTATCGAATCCTATGTAAGCTTTACGTGCCAGGAAAGTTTCGGCAATAAAAAAATAAATAAATGACTGATATTTTTAACAAAAATATATAAACAAAGGGTAAATTTCTTATTAATCCATGATACTATTTGACACTATTTTTTACCCAAAACACATCCACCAAAAATACTATTACATTATATCTCTACCAATCCCCCAAAGATTTATAAAAATTTGGACACTATTTAAAAAATAAATAGTTAAACAAATGATAATACTGTTGAGTCTGAAATACTCCCATCGGTTAATTTTGTCTGGAATTTTAATTTGCTACCACATTTTATGAAATATGAGAGGTTGAAACTTTAAATCAAGCTTCAATTACCTCAAGATGAGTTATCCATATTTATAAAAAATAATAATTATTATTATTATTTTAATATAAAATATTTTTAAAAAAAAAAATAAAAAAATAAATAATATTTATTGATAATAAAAAATTTGAAATAGAGCATAAATAGAGTTCAAAATAGGCCCTTGTGGTAGGTGCTTTAGTAGCCTCATAGTTACATTACAAGAAAACAGGGGTACAAGAGTTGGAATTTTTTCCAACGGAATTTTTTCATTGATGAAAGTCAATATTGTTGACGGATTTTCTGAAGGAATTACATACCTAATACCTTCAATATCAAAGTTAGCATCAAGTCCACATTGTAGCTGCCCTCCCTAATGAACATCAGGCTCCTCATAATAATGAACTCCATAGCTAATAGTTTAGGTCTCTTGGTCGTAAGAGCTGCATCAAAACCACAAAAAAAACATGTATGAGAAAATACATGTTATCCATTAATTAGTTTGATGACAGAGTTATTTGTTATAGAAATATCTCATATATTTTTTTTTATTTCAGTAATGGTCATTACTATCAAATTCCACCTCATGGGTTTCTTTCTCCGTTTGGTTAAAAAGACTCCCATGTCTCCAAAGAACTTGTATATGTAGAAAATAGAAATGAGACCAAAAACACTAAAGAGAGAAAAGTTATATTGATCAATTTTAACATAAAGACAGATGAAAGAGAGATTACAAAAATCACGAAATAATTTTGCTCCACTTTTACCAACACTACTATTCACTATATACACTTTAGAAGCCCAGTCATATCCTCATATTAATCACCTATAGGTATTTCCAAACATGAACTCTTCATAAAACACTAATTAGTACTTCTTAAACACCCTTTGAAGAAACATATAGATATAGTTCTTCTTTAATACATGCACTTCATCATTAATTAAGTTTAATTTTCAATAGTATAATATTGTGGCGTTTGGCTACTAGCCTAGATAGATTACAGATGCCCTCACATGTTACTCATGTAGGGGCATAGAATAAACAGATGTGTGGAGGTCTTGTCCGCGATCACCTAGCTGTCTGAAATATTGAAATCACTAACGCCCTCTCAAATATGAGTCGATTATCAAATAGCAAGAGAGCTTTGCGTTTTATACTATATTTGGTTTCTATCTTAAATCTCTCAAGATTAATTTATTTAAAAACCATCTGAAAGATCCTCATGTCTCTCTTAAAATCGCACTGATGGTTGACTTATCCTAATTAAATCACATGGATGTAGATCGGCATTCCATGAAGCCACAAACACCACAATCCCCCTCACTTAAGTTTTCACCAAGATAATATCTTTTCCTTGGATCTTCATCTCTAATAATAATTCATAAATTAAATATATCAACATGTACATCCCTCTCATATGAAAATCCTCATCCATTCCTGTTTCCCTTTTCCCCTTATCTAATTTTCTACAATAATAACCTTTTCATGCATGTCTCTATCGATCTGTTCATTGTTATCGCTTCTACCATGAGATTATATATATATACACCCATTCATCTCCTCCCATGAACCACAACAACTGAACAAAGGAAAGACAAGACAGACATACAAAGAGAGATATGGCCGAGATGGAGTTCTCCACTAATGAACTTCTGGAAGCCCAGGCGCATGTCTGGAACATCTTGTTGGGCTACTTGAAGTCCATGTGTCTCAAGAGTGCAGTGGAGCTCGGCATTGCCGACGTTCTCAAGAAACACGGCAAGCCAATGGAGCTCTCCGACCTCATGTCGGCGCTCTCTATCTCCCCAACAAGAACCGACTCTTTCCGGCGCTTCATGCGCACTCTAACACACATGGAATTGTTCGCTGAGAAGCCTGGTCACGAAGTGAAGTATCTCCTCACGCCCAGCTCCCATCTCTTGGTCTCCGGCGAGACCATGAACGTGATCCCGTTCGTCAACTTGTGCGTGGACCCTACGATCAGTGACCCCGCGCACGTCGTAGGCCCATGGTTCAAGAGCCCAAAGGAGACTCCTTTTGAGTTGTACTTCGGGAAAAGCATGTGGGACGTGGCTGATGAGAAGCCGGAGTTCAACAAGACGTTCAATGAAGGGATGGCCAGTGATTCACGGCTCGTCTGCGATGTGGTTATGATGATGTGCGGCCAGGTCTTCAGGGGATTGAAGTCACTCGTCGACGTTGGTGGCGGCACAGGAACCATGGCACGCGCTATAGCTCGTGCGTTCCCGGAGACTAAGTGCACAGTGCTTGATCTCCCTCATGTGGTTGATACTTTGAAGAAGGACGACTCTGGTGTTGAGTATGTGGGTGGTGACATGTTTGTGTCTGTTCCTCAAGCAAATGCTGTTCTCTTGAAGGTATGTATTTCTTCTCATCATTCATTGAAATGATAATTATTAATTAGACAGCCATTTTTTTTATTTTTTATTTCCAAACTTGCTGAAGGCTACTTGTGAAAATTGAAGAATATTTCAAAGTCTTCTCTGTATTTTACTTTCACAAACTAACAATATGCAACAAATGATGAGGACACTAATGATGAGTATTATATATGATTTTCTTATTCTGAAAAATTATTTAAGCAAATGATAAATTATGACCATTACATCTATATTTAATTTGTACATTAATCACTGATAGCAAATCAAAACATATAGGAGGTTATGAATTTATATTTTGTTTGTTCATGAATCAAAGGCATAGAATTATGTTATAATTTTAACATGATTATTTAATATTATTTTGACCATTTTCCAGTGGATTTTACATGATTGGAATGATGAAGAATGTGTCAAAATTTTGCAACGCTGCAAGGAAGCTATTCCCAAGAGAGAAATGGGAGGAAAGATTATTATCATAGATATGGTTGTTGGTGCTACAAGTGACAAGGATGCTCATGCAGTGGAAACACAACTGCTTTTTGACTTATTGATGATGATTCTCCTAACCGGAAAAGAACGCAATGAAAGAGAATGGCGCCGTATAATTTTGGCAGCAGGTTTCAAAGACTACAAGATCACTCCTTTTCTTGGCCTCAGATCGGTTATTGAGATATATCCTTAAAAACCAGCTTCTATGGTATTCGGTATTGTATTAATATAATTACTATGATGTGATTATATATAATTTGAGTGAGAGTGAGGTTCAAGCTTGAATGCTTGATTGTTATTATGTATGAAAAAATATTAAATAATATTAATGTGGGTGTATTTGCTACATGTTCATAAATAAAGGTTTATCAGTTTATGCTTTTAAGTACATTTTTTATGTTTTTCGCATTAATTTCATAATAATAATGTGTAATCATGATTAGTTCGAATAGATTAGGAGAATAAAATTGGTCCTAATAAATTGATGGCCATAGGGTGAAAATTACATATATTATAACAAAAATTTGATTGAAGTGAGTATATATATATATATATATATATATATATATATATATATTGTGTGTTACGTAAGGTCGGACATCGCTCATTTAAGGTCGCCTCATTTTGAGGCACTTGCAGAGTATTTTTTCCAAATCCAAATGTATGGATGGAAAGAACATCAAAAAATAACCTAGCATATCAATTTTCATACAATTTGGGAACTTGTAGGGTCTTCATCTTAACGGATGAAAATTTAAAGAAATCTTATCAGTTCAAAATTTCACCCTTCAAGATGAAGATCCTACAAGTTCCCAAATTGTATGAAAATTGGCATATTAGCTTATTTTTCGATGTTCTTTCCATCCGTACGGTTGGATTTTCTTAAAACACTGTGAAAGTGGGCTAAAATGGGGCGACCGTACTTGCATAGTATTACTTCTACCGCGACCTATATATATATATATATATCTATATATATATATGATATGGTCGGTACCGAACATCGTATGGGTCGTCATCCATTTGACCCACTTGTATAGTGTTTTGAGGAAATCCAATTATATAGATGGAAAGAATATCAAAAAATAAGCTAGCATGTCTATTTTCATACAATTTGGGAACTTGTAGGGTCTTCATCTTAACCGGTTAAATTATGAACCTGTAGGATTTTTATAAATTTTCACCCGTTAAGATGAAAACCCTACAAGTTCTCAAATTGTATTAAAATTGGCATGCAAGCTTATTTTTCAATGTTTTTTCCATCCATAAGGTTGAATTTCCTTAAAACATGCTCCAAGGGCCAAAATAGGAGGTGACCTGACCGGAACAGTGTTCCGGTCGGCCTAACCTTATCATGCGCGTATATATATATATATTCATCAAGGGTGCACATTAAAACGTCCTTAGTGGACAACAGGTGGAATTTCAAGTATTTAGTCAATAAAATATGTAGACTTACTTCTCATTTAGAATTGAACCAAAAAAAAAAAAATTATTACATAGAGGTCTACAATAGAAATGGGTTGAGATATCATAAATCTACCGACTTGGACACACAATAACCCTAATCACATCACACCAAAAGTGGTTAGCAATATACAAACTACTGGAGTAGGTAGCTAAGTGTATTAACATCCTACGTGTTGATTTGGGGCTTAAGTTGGATGACTCATTTTGCATTTTAGTCCCATACTATTTTATATGGGTTGATTTGTTATTTTACTTATTTGTGAGCCCATTGGCCAATTTTGGAATAACTTAGGGGGTTTTATGAAACCTTTTGCCCTTTGCCCCCTTTGTATATGTGAGTTGCTCATCATTGTGAAATACGAGGGTTTTCTTGTTGCTCTGTGGATGTAGGCTTGATTCAAAGCTGAACCACGTTAAATTCTTGTGTTCTTGTGCATTTTTCATCCTTTTTCATTCCCTATTTGCATATTCTTTGTTTGCTTTTGCACTACAAAGTGGTACCAGAGCCACTATTTGATTCTGAAAGGGAATGCTCGAATCTGGATCTGGGACACAGGTAGCAATTGGATCTCGCGCTGTATGGATGGATGTTGCAAATGCAAAGTTTGAAATTGAAAATTTTGATGGGAACACGAATTTTGGGATGTGGCAGTGTGAAGTGATGGATGTCCTTGTGCAGCAAGGGTTAGACGTAACCTTAGAAGATAAACCAGATGATATGGAACAGAATGAGTGGGCAAAGCAGAATAGATTGGCGTGTGGCACTATTCGTCTCTGTCTTGCAAAGGAGGTGAAGTATTTCATGATGAAAGAGACTATGGCGAAGGATTTGTGGCAGAAACTGGAAGATAAATACATGATGAGGAGTATTCAAAATTGTTTGTATTTGAAAAGGCAAGTTTTCCAGTTTTCATACAAAGAAGATACGCCGATGATGGAGCATATTCACTCTTTCAATAAATTGATTTCTGATTTGTTAAATCTGGATGAAGAAGTTAAAGATGAAGATAAAGCCTTATTGTTATTGAGTTCATTACCTGATTCCTTTGATCATTTTGCCACCACACTAATTTATGGTAAAGATTCAATAACATTTAAAGATGTTTCTGATACTTCTAGGTTGTGGCATATGAGGCTTGGACATGCTGGTGAGAAGGCTCTACAAGGGTTGGTCAAGCAAGGCTTGTTAAAGGGTGCACAAACATGCAAGATTGATTTTTGTAAGCATTGTGTTGGGAAAACAAACCAAGGTGAAATTTGGAACCTCAGTACATCAGACTGAAGGACTTCTTGATTATGTGCATACAGATGTTTGGGGGCCAACACATGTTGAATCTTTAGGAGGAAAACATTGGTTTGTTACATTTGTAGATGACTTTTCCAGAAGAGTTTGGGTCTACACAATGAAAACTATTAAAGATGAGGTTTTCAACGCTTTTCTGGTTTGGAAGAAAATGGTTGAGAATTAGACTTGGAGGAAAATAAAATGCTTGAGGTCAGACAACGGAGGAGAGTACAAGTCTGATTGTTTTCAGAAATTTTGTGAAGATGAAGGTATTATAAGACATTTCACCGTGAGGGGAAATCCACAACAGAATGGGGTAGCAGAGAGGATGAACAGGACCTTGTTGGAAAAGGTGAGGTGTATGTTGTCCAATGCTGATTTGGGCAAGATGTTCTGGGTAAAGGCAGTGACATATGTATGTCATCTCATCAACAGATTACCATCAGCTGCACTTGAAGGTAAAACACCTTATAAGGTATGGACTGGAAAACCTGCTACTGATTATGATTCTTTGCATATTTCTTGTTGTACTGCTTACTTTCATGTCACAAAAAGTAAACTTGATCCGAGAGCAAAGAAAGGTGTATTTTTGGGATTTTGCAGTGGTGTCAAAGGATACAGGTTATGGTGCCCAGAGTTGAAGAAATTGATATTAAGCAGAAATGTCACATTTGATGAAGACAGATTTCTCAAAAGTGCAATACAACCTAGTAAGAAAATTGTGCAAGGCAGGAATGTTCAACATGTGGAGTTTGAGTATAATGCAGCTAATTCTCAGATGGATGTAGTTAATTCTCAAATGGATGCAGTTAATTCTCATATGGATGCAGCCTCTACACCTACAGATGATTTTATAGATCATATTGATGAAGGTTCTCAGCATCAACCTGAACAACAACAGGATAATAGTATAGCTGCAACTAGGACAAGGAGAGAAATCAGAAAGCCACCCCGGTTTGCTGACATAGTTGCTTATGCTCTGCCGGTTTTAGAATATGACATTCCAACCACTTATAAAGAAGCCATTAGAAGTTCAAAAAATGTGGATTAGAACAAGGCTATGGATGAAGAAATGCAATCTCTTCAGAAGAAAGACACTTGGGAACTTGTGAAGCTACCAAAGGGACGAAAAGAGATTGGTTGCAAATGGGTTTATGCAAAGAAGGAAGGTACTCAGGGAGAAGATAGTGTGAGGTTCAAGGCAAGATTGGTGGCCAAAGGTTATGCACAAAGAGAAGGACTTGATTACAATGAGGTCTTTTCTCCAGTAGTGAAACATTCATCCATTCGGATTCTTTTGGCTTTGGTTGCTCAGTTTGACTTGAATTTGGTACAACTTGATATGAAGACTACATTTTTGCATGGGGACTTGGAAGAGGAAATTTACATATCACAACCATAAGGTTTTAAGACAGTTGGCAAGGAAGACTTGGTTTGCAGGTTGAACAGGTCATTATATGGTTTGAAACAGTATCCAAGGCAGTGGTACAAGAGGTTTGACCAGTTTATGAAAGTCCAGAAATTCACAAGAAGTCTTTATGATCCTTGTGTTTACTTCAAGAAGTTGTTGGATGGGACTTTCATTTACTTGTTATTATATGTGGATGACATGTTAATTGCTACAAGGAATATTGCTGAAGTTGATAGGTTGAAGAACCAGTTGAACTCAGAATTTGAAATCAAGGAATTAGGAGAGACCAAGAAGATACTGGGCATGGAAATAAGTAGAGACAGAGTGAAGGGCATAGTGTATCTGAGTCAGATGCAATACTTGAAAAAGGTAGTACTGCAGTTTGGCATGGATGAGCACACTAAACCAGTTGGTACTCCTTTAGCTCCTCATTTTAAATTGAGTGCTGATCAGTCTCCAAAATCTGATGTTGAAAGAGATTATATGAAGAATGTACCTTATGCTAGTTTGATTGGATGTCTTATGTATGCTATGGTATGTATAAGACCTGGTATTTCCCAAGCTGTTAGTATAGTGAGTAGATATATGCATGATCCAGGTAAAAAGCATTGGGAAGCTGCAAAGTAGATATTGAGGTACATTAAAGGCACTACGGAGGTTGGTCTAAAATTTGAGAGAAATCAGGATAATGATAACAGATTTCTCATTGGCTATGTGTGGTTTCCGATTTTGCTGGTAATCTGGACAAGAGGAGATCTACTACAGGGTATTTGTTTACTTTGGCTAGTGGGCCTGTCAGTTGGAAGTCTACATTGCGCTTCATCAGAAGCGTTATCTACTACGTAAGGTAGTATATATGACCAGCGTAAGCTTTGAACGAGGCCATTTGGATACATGGACTGAATGCAAACTTGGGGATTAACCAAAAACAAATGAAGGTATTTTGTGATAGCCACAGTGCTATTCACTTAGCAAAGAACCAGGTTCACCATGCTCGGACTAAACATATAAATGTTCGATTTCATTTTGTTCGTGATATTGTGAATGGTGGGGTTATTTTGCTTCAGAAAATTCATACAAGGGATAATCCTGCTGATATGATGACTAAGGTCATTGGTGGTTCCAAGTTCAATCATTGCTTGAACTTGGTCAACGTTGTGATTGTTTGACTTGTTAGAGGTGCAGCAAGGAACTTGTGCGCTTGGTGTGAGATTTCATACTAAGATGGATGTTAAATGATGAGGTGGCTTGTGGTATGGCTTGCGAATCTCGCCAAGGTGGAGATTGTTGATTTGGGGCTTAAGTTGGATGACTCGTTTTGCATTTTAGTCTCATACTATTTTATATGGGTTGATTTGTTATTTTACTTAGTTGTGAGCTCATTGGCCAATTTTGGAATAACTTAGGGGGTTTTATGAAACCTTTTGCCCTTTGACCCCTTTGTATATGTGATGTAACGCCCCGGAATTTTTACGATTAAGTAAATTATTTTCTGGAGAAAATCATCGAGAATAATTAATGCATAAAAGAGATTAATTACCTTAACAACTCAATTAAGGAAAATCGGGAATTAATTGGTTAGGAGTTCAACCTCGCAACAATTTGGGCCAGAGAAGGCCATATTGGGTCAGGCCAAATGGATATGAAATAGTTGGAGATGGGCTGAAGAGATTAATTCCGTCTTATTAATTGGAAGAATTAGTAAGTGTTAATTAAATTTAATTATTTGGTAAGAGATACGGGACAAAATGTAAGTCCCGATAAGGCACGGCGGACATAGTCAAAAGCTGGAAAATAGGGAATCTTTGTCGGGTGCGTAATTGTGAACCGTGAAGTTACAGTAGGGTTCGTGACCTACTGAAGAGACATAAAGAGGAAGTAATTAAATAAAAGAATAAATAATGAACTCATTATGCTGATCCTTGATAAGTAGATCTGGCCGAGTGAAAAGCCGAGAAACACGGATCTGGTCTGACGAGAGACAGACCCCGTGAGGCTACAGTACGCCGTGGTGACTAGAATCATTGACCTGGGATTTCCGGATCTGGGTCGGCGAAGTATTTAAAAGATAATATTAAAATAGAGTGAAGTGACGTAAAGTTTAAGATATTTGAATTAATTCAAAGTCATATGACTACAATGTAAATTATTAGGTAAGTTAATGAGAGTTAGGGTTCAATAATTCAAAAGCTTAATGTTGAAGTTAATGAAATGAAATAATAATAATTTAAATTGGTTATATATATATATATATATATATATATATATATATATATATATATATATATATATATAAAGGTTGGCAGACCTAAGTGAGGAGGAGAAATCAAATTCCGAATTAGGGGAAGCTTCATCGTGCTATCTCTCGTTCTCTTTTCCTTCTCCTTGATCGTGCCCGAGCCCTACTTGTGCTGGTTGCCAGCCGGTCCCCGGTGAGCTCAGTCGTCGTCCGCCATCCTCAGCCGGGAGCAGCGCCCCACGCACCATCGAAGCAGCCGCCTGCGCCGCGCTCTACGGCAGCGCCGCCCCAGCCCTCTCGCCGTCAGCGCGCAACCAGTGCGCGGCCTTGACGCGCCCAGCGCCCAGCCAGGCCGCGCCCCGCCGCCGGCCATCTCGAGCCTCCCCTCAGCCTGTTCGACGTCGGCTAGCACCATCGCACCACCACAGCCCTTATGCATCGCCTCTCTTCTAAGGTTCGGCGAGACTCCCTCCGATTCGCAGCCCTTCTTTCTCCCTGCAGTGAGCCCTAAACTTTGGGAAAATTCTCATCTTAAATAACTAGCTATGGGCATAAAAAAAACATCAAACCTAAATTGATATAATTGGAATTTAAGGGTGAAATATTATAATTGTATGTTTGTATGGAGGGATTAAGGATTAAAGAAGTTTAAGGTGTTGAGATGTATAGTAGTTAAGAGATTAGAATGTGGTGAAAGTTTGTATATTTTCAGGGCGCTCCAAATTGAGGAGGTGCTGCCGAATTTTTTGTATAAAACTTAAGTAAATTAGAGCCGATTAAAGCTTCATAATCATGCTTAACTATTAATCATGTTTAAATGAGCCTGTTAGGAGTTGTTTGAAAGTTGCCGATGATTAGAGTTAATTCTTTCAAGTAAGGGCAAGTTCGTATTATGATTATGTAGAACTACAAAGTTCTTGCAAGGAGAATCATGCTTTAGTTGATTAATGGAATTATTGTGCTCTAATGAGTTTCGATTAGAGAATGCCTTTTCGTATTCTTAAAAAGTCCGTATTTTTATTTTAAGGACAAGAGAAGGGCAAAGGCAAGGCCGTTGTTGTGGAAGGACCTAGCCAGCCTTAGAACAACTCAGACTGAGGTAAGGTACCACAACTGTAAATTATCGTACTTCTTCTGTATTTTTATCGTATTATTTTCTGGAGAATTCATGTATGAAATTACTATTTTCATGAAATGCTTCAAGCTTTCAAGCATGACTTGTTGATTTATTTCGGAGTTTGGAATTATGTTTATGAAAAGCATGTGAAAACATATATACACATTTTAGAAATTGAAATGATAGACATATTAGTGTATTGCACCATACTCACATACATGCCTGCGCCAGACGTGGCTCTACGATAGAGCCAGAGAGTACGATACTAGGTAGGGAAGGGGTGGTTTTATACAATTCTGTTTTTACTAGTCCAACTATTTGTTTTTTTCAAACCCTCCTGATTTCAAGAAAACAAAACCACCTTCCCTTACCCGTCTGGTGCTTAGTATACGTATATACTCTTTTAGCTCACTGTCGTTGATTTGATCCGACCGGAGAGATACCAAGTGTTGGTTTAATCCACTCTGGTGTCACTGTATGAAAGTAGAGGTGTAGATGACACTAATATGATAGATGATGATGATTTGATTCCATAGCTTGTCACCTCCACGGTTGTTGATACGGTCCAACCTGAACGGCTACTGGTTTGATACGGTTAGCCAAGACATATGTGAAATTGATCTCCCCAAGACGAGGATTTGTTTTCATAGCTTGTCACCCCACGGTTGTGTTTACATATAAAAAAAAATAAAAAATAAAAATAATAATAATGTTAAAAAAAATCGAAATTTGAATGAATATGGACTCAAAATCAAACCAAATTTCTTTTTTTTTAAAAAAAGGAGGAAAATCATCAATCAAATAAACAATTAAACTAAATTTAAATGTTGATCAAAGGAAAGTATCAATTAAATCAAAATCTAACCAAATTTAAATTTTGACTAAATTAAAAAAAAATCATTAATCAAAATCAAAATCAAACCAAATTTAAATCTTGATTAAAGAAAAGCATCAATCAAATCAAAATCAAACCAATTAAATCAAGAAAGGAAGTCATTAATCAAATAAAAAAATCAAACCAAATTTCAATTTTTTTTAAAAATAATAATAACTAATTAGTTAATTAATCAAATCAAAATCAAACCAAATTTAAATCTTGATTTTTAAGAAAAAGGAAACAATTTGAAATTCAAATCAAAATTAGACCAGATTTAAGTCAAAAAAATAATAATAATAATTAATCAATCAAATTTAAACTTTAGAAAGAACAAAAAAAAGGGAAACCAATCAATCAAATTAAACCCAAACGGAAATGTCAGTCAAATCAATAAAATAACAATAAATATAATAAAATAAAATAAAAAAAGAAATGTAAAGAAAAGAAGAGAGGAGGTGGGGTTATAAAAGAGAGAGGAGTGGAGAAAAACGGGAGATCAGAAGAAAGGAAAAAAATCAGAATCAGAAGAAAGAAAAGTCAGAGAGAAAAGAAGAGAAAGGAAAAAGAAAAAAGAGGTATTGGGTTTTGAGAATTTTATTTTATTTATTTTTCTTTCTTTTGGAGCACCGACCTTCACCGCCCGCCACCATTGCTCGTCGCCAACCAAGATCTGCCCAGATCCTCACCATGCTGAGGTAAGGTATAAGCGCCGCCGGCCCCACCTCACCGGCCACGATCTTCAGCCACTGTGATCCTCACCTGCGAAGGTATAGCCGCCTCCTCCACCACTGTCAGCCGATCTTTGCCGCCATCTCATTCCGTATCCTCGACCAGCAAATAAGATACGCGTTCTACCCCACCACGGATTCGTTGTTGCTACCTACCATCGACAGAGAAAAGGAGGCAAAGGCTATACAATAGCCTCCCCCGCCACCATCGCTATCACGCATTAAAGAAGCATAGACTATACAATGGTCTCCCCACCAATTCACTGCCACCAGAGAAGAAGAGCAAAAAGGGACTATATGATAGTTCCCCGCCCTCTTCCATTATCGAGAAAAGAGGCAAAGGACTATACAATAGCTTCCTTTTCTATGCCCTCATGCCAACACCGACGCTTCACCAACCTTGACTATGGACGGTTTCTTTCCTGCATGAATCCAAATTTCCATAGAAAGCGAAACAGTCGCTCAGCCCATGCAAGGAGATTATGATGAGATATGAAGACAAGTGCAGCTTTATTAATGTCAAATTATTTAAAATATATGTTATCACATGGTTGTAAAATACATTGAAATGATATTCCAAAATACATGATGGATATATGGTTATGTGACTTTCCTGTAAAGTGTTTGATGAAATGCGTCAATGAACTAGATGTTTCATATTTTGGTGTCCTATGCAACATGAATCTGTAGACTTTAATCCTCAGTTTGGATCCTATATAGAGGAATATTCCATGTTGTGATCTAACTCCATAGGACTATAATATAAAGAAGAAGATCATGAGCAATATTTTGAGTATAATGAAGATACTCAAGCCCACATTGCATGGGCTTGATTCATTGTAGACATTCTACTATCTCAGATTACACTCATTAGAGTATAATGATATTGCAGGAATAAAAAAGAGAGCTAAAAAAAATAAAAAAATAACTATGAGCTGGGATAATATAGTTAGAAGCGTATAAAAATATTTTTAACCACAAATCATAGTTGATGGAATGTTCCAAAGATTCCAGAAATAACAATGGTGGATTTTTGTGCTATGCTATGTTGTGCATGGAGCCCAGATATGAAATATATATTGGTGTCACTCTCTCACCCTCCATTATATATATATATATATATATATATATATATATATATATATATATATGAAGCATGTTTATGAAAGTTTTAAGCAAAGAATACCAGAGCATGAGTGGATATTAGTACTTGAAGAGATTCACAAGCAAATCTCCAGTAAGTAAATAATAAAAAAAATAAATAAAGAAGAAAAGCAGGAGAATTTTTTTTTTAATGGCCATAAGCCCTCATTGTTTAAACTGAATAAGACTTGAAGAAATTCATCTGAATGAGAAAGGGGCTGCTGTTGTGAAGCTTACATTTGATTCATGATGCTTTCTAGATGTCTGATGTTATGCTTGGACAAAGAACCAATTCACTTCAATGCTACTAGATGGAAACTCATTCAGTATATGCTGCTGCAGCTAGAAGAAAAAAAAAGGGATGCTTTGGCATGTGGTAGTATTTCAAAGCTTGGTCAATACTTGGATTGACAATATTGAGTTTTTGGTGAGGTGTGACTTCAGCAATATATACAATATTGAAATCATGAGTCAAAAAGCACTTGAAAGGTTTACAATGGCTCAGTCCTAGGCAACTCATCCGAAAAAAACATAGGCCAATAATATTTTGAAAGTCAAAGAGCTAGTTAATGGAGCTCAAGTAAGTAAATAATAAAAAAAAAAGAAGAAGAAGGCAGCTTGGAGTGGTTAATATCAAGTTTGAAGAGATATATTGGATGAGGAAAACCGGATTCATTTCGAAAGTGCATTAATGGCTCCTTCTAAGTTGTCATTGGATTTTAACATTTTTTCCAAATCATGGAATATATTGAAATACAATTCTCCCAATTGCACCCAAACATATTATAATAAAAGAAAATCATATATGCAAATCATTAGAGGTAAAAAAAAAAAAAAGAGGAAGTGAAGTGGGCAGAGGGTGGTGAAACACACGACATACACCTCTAGCCGAATATTTCGAGGCCATCGATGAAATACAAAATAGTGAAGTGGCAAAAATCTCTAAGCGGCAATGAACACGCATCTTGAGGCAGCTAATAAATACAAATTTCAAAGCGACATACATTTCGGGATGGCGATCAAACACTCATCTCGAGATTGTTAATATAAACCAAAATCCTAAAGAGGTGCAAACCTCGGGTTTACTATTTGCATTGTACTGAGGTGGTCATGAAACGTGGCAGGCATATGTCCCAAGGCGTAAGGTGGCGCTATTTATATAAATAAATAAAATATATATTTATGTGTTCATGATAATATTTATATTTATGTAATGAGTTGTTATTTCTCGCAATAAAATGAATTATTTCTGTTTATTTGCCTCTACTTGTACTTTTGCCTTTAATCGGAGGTTCCCAAGACTCTGTCTGGGGTAATTAATAATAGAGGCTTGCCTCTATTAGGATTGGAAGAACCCACAAATAAAAAAATAAATGACATTTGTGATTCGATATATCGCCTGGTGTCTCTTTAAAGACACGATACCGGGCGGATACTTTCGATCCCACAGGTTGTTGATACGGTCCAACCTGGGAGGTTACTGGCTTGATACGGTCAGCCAGGACATGTGTGGAATTCTTCTCCCGTTCTGATGAAAAAAGATTAAAGAAATGCTATGAGTATATCACTTGATTTAATTGGATATTGCCATGATTCTTATTATGATCAGCATGTTATGTTTTAAATATCGTTCAGTCTTCGTATTTCACTTTTCAATATTTTATTTCTACAATTGAAGGCAAACAGGTATGTTAAACCTGACAGTAGTGGTAGTACCTCACTGAGCTCCTGTAGCTCACCCTTTTGTTGAATGATCTTTTGCAGGTAGTAAGCAGAGTCATCGCTCTGCTTAGAATGGAAGATAGGGTCTTGACTACCTTAGTTGGCTCTGACTACCTGGCCCATGTCGTGTCTTTCATTTCGTGTTTTATGATTTGAGGAGTATTGTTAACTCCTATCTAGACTTGTGTGTATTTTAAGACATTATGGTTTGTATCAGTATTGTATCTGACTTTATGTTTCCTAATATTAGCGTTGATTATGAGTAAATGTTTATTTTATACAGCCTTAGGCCGGGGTTCATCCCCTGACCTGGCTGGTGTGACACCTGGGTCCAGAAAAGGATAAGGGTGTTACATGTGAGTTTCTCATCATTGTGAAATACGAGGGTTTTCTTGTTGCTCCGTGGATGTAGGCTTGATTCAAAGCTGAGCCACGTTAAATTCTTGTGTTCTTGTGCATTTTTCATCCTTTTTCATTCCCTATTTGCATATTCTTTGTTTTCTTCTGCACTACACTACGAAGGGAATTTCTTTAGCAAGGGTCAGACCAAAAGGGTAAAGCTTATCAACTGGTAAACTGGTAACGATTATGCAGACCCAAGGAATAGGGCAGGTGGGGTATCAAAATGTCAAATGCTTTAATGCGGTAATGATCAGGAAATGGTGGTGAAGACTTATCACCAGACAGGCTAGCATATGTCGAATCATCCAACACAACTACTTCATGAGTACATATATTGACCCCCACAGATGGCCCCTATGAGAGCATCGCATTTCTAGAAGGGATTGTTTGCCTAGTGGATGATCCTTGAAATGGGAATTAAGGTTATTGCAAAAAAGGACAATAACATGACAATGGGTACAAGGCCAAGCACCAAGCAACCTCTTCTTCTCAATCCATGAGTCTATTAAAGACCGTCACCAATCACTTAAGAAGGTGAGGCACAACCATCTACATGCATGTTATATCATTACTAAAACATGGACCACTGACCAAGGAGAGGACAAGGGAACTAGGGGGGGGGGGGCTCTTTACTTATCACATGAAGAAAGAGAAGATACCAGTTGGACATGAAAACCTTGGGGCTAATGGGAAATTCTTAGTTAAATCATACGTTCATAGTGAATGGTGAAGTTCAAGGTTAGTTTCCCGACAACTTCTGGGGACTCCACTGCCCAAAAATGATAAAGCTATTTGTATGGCTGGTAGGGGATAAAAAACTGCACATTCGACAACATTTCCAAAAGGCAATAGAAGGGAAATTGAACACTATGCTACCTATATGCAATGGTGAAAACGAAACAATAAAGCACATTCTTGTCATATACCCACTTATAAGGAAAATCTAGGAACACTATACTGCCCACTCTTTAACTAAACCTGTTGCCCCCAATTGTTTCAGGACCTATGGGAACAAAACAACCTAGGAAAAAGGCTTCACAAGGAAGTTCGCATGGAGTGGAATCTAGCACTCATGGCCAAAACCTAGATCACTTGGCTTGAAAGGAATCAATGATGCTTCTGAAACAAACAACATATTTGTTCCGGTATTATTCGTGCGATGAATTTCCTAATGTTATCTTGGTTTGATACAACTAACTTCTCCAAGAGCCGAAGTTGAATGGAAACCATCATCAAAAGGAGTTTGGCCTTTGATCAAGCACACCCACTACAGAAGCAACTGGATAGGAATGACTTTGAAGATGGGTCATCAGGGCAAGTCTCTCAGGAGTAATCAACAAATCTATTTATAACACCTGAGGCTTTCAAAGGTGCTCAAGAGAATTATTCCACAACTTATCTCTATATTAGCATCAACCTTAATTATAAATAAATGAATAAGTTTATCCACTTTATAAATAAAAAATAAAGAAAAAAACAAAAAAACAAAAACAAAGCAAAACAAACAAAGGTCTACATATCACACTTTGAAATTGATTCAACAAAAGCTTATAGCAACCTAGCATTCAGTTATCATATATTGCATTAAACAATTTAACCTTTAAAGAGGAGAAGGTAAGAAGTCTCTGAAATAGGTATAAACTCTAGTGCAAGCACTACTAGTATGAGGGACAATGCCATAGCTACTCTCAGAAACCATAGATTCAGAGAACATCTGATCCACTACTTTGAGCTCGACATCGGTCCTCTTCGCAAATCGGCCTTTGATGCGGGGTCTCGTTTCGGCGTAAGCTTTCCTCGACGCATACCGTATTGTCTTCTCGAATTTTCGGGCCTTCCTCTTTTCCCTGTACCTCAGAACTCTGGCTTCTCTGTCCATGGGGGTGAAGTGTTGTGGCATTTGAAGTGGAGGACCAGAGAAGAGGTCAATGGTCCCTTTGGAAGGCCTCATGTGGCGGTTTGAGATGTCCGTCATGCCGGTGTCTGGTACCACACTTGCCTCCATTGATGATAAAGAAACCTTAAAAAAATGGTTTGTATGGTCAACAACAGTACTGTATTAACAAAAATTATTTGCATAAAGCTATGATCTTACTCACCTTTTGTAGTATGTTGTATACAGTCTAAATCAGACCCATAACAGAGTAGAAAATGTATGACAGAAAGTACCAATCCAAGTGTAATCAGTGGACAAGATGAACAAGAACAGAACAAAATAAATAAATAAAAACCTACCCATGAATCAGACCCGTAGGCCTGACAAGATATGGATTGGCACAATAGAATGAACTCACTCTGTGACTGAGGGAAGTAGTGCGAGTGAAGCCAGGCTTGGGGACCTCATACTCCATCTCCATTTGATAGCTCTGTTCTTGCTCTTCTTGTTGCTGCTGTAGCTGTTGCTGAAGTTGGTGTTGCACCGGCACAAAACGCTCACCTCCTTCATTCCCCTGTTGCTGATGCGAGTACTGATCGCCGGCGCAGGAGTTAGTATTATACTCGACCAAGTCCAAGTACTCGTCGACCTCACCGCCGAACAAAATCTCTCCGTTGCTTTGGTTGTTGATGTTGTTTTTAACAGGCTCAAGCAGTAGCCAAGACACAGCCTCCTCCTCCTCCTCACCGGTGATCTCCTCGCTCTCGTTCTCAGCAACCGGCGGCGGGAAGTCAGGGCCGAGAACAAGACGACCGGGTTGAATAGGAAGTATCGGGACGCGGTGGTGGCGCCGGGCGAGGGAGTTGGCGGAGTGGACTTCGGCGTCGCAGGCGGCGCATAGCGCCGCGTTGTCCGCGCGGCAGGTGAGCTCTGCCGGGGCTCGCTCGCAGCCTTCGCAGACCCAGACGCGCTCGTGGCGCGATGCGACCCGGTTCGCGGCGTGCACGCTCGCGTCGCAACTCGCGCAGAGGTAGGCTTGGTCCGCCCGGCAGAACACCGCACAGGGCGCTGCGCGGCAAGTGTCGCACGCCCGAGCCCACCCGCCCTCACTCTTCGGCCCCATCCTCCTCCCACTACTAATATCCAAATTCATCCGACACGAAATCAATTTGAAATTGAAGACAGTCTCTCAATGATCAGCTGAATCTCAGTAGAGCACTAGCTAGCCAGGGATGGTGAAGACTCAAAAGAGTGGTATTGGGAAACGAAAGAAGAGACACAGAGTAGGAAAGAGAGAATGGAGAGATGAGGTGGGGCCGGAGAATCTGAGAGATTGCCGCGTGGCGCGAAGTGAGCGGGCAGAAGAGGCTGGTCCTTCGTCTTGTGGTTGGCTTTGCCGCTTTGGCTTGGGGTGGACCCTGGGTTGAGAGTCTTTTGGAACATTGAAACGAAAATGCGATTTGGAAAGCAGGGGCCTTTAGGAATCAAAAGTACACAGTCATCTGCTCTTTTTTGGGATTTGAATCCAAGGAATTAGAGAAAGACAGGGACCTTTGGATGTAAAAGGGTGTTATCTCTGTAACTGGGAGAAGGACCTCTGTATTTGCTAATACTTTCTCTAAATGGGATCACAGTAAAAACACCAATCAATGCGTATTTTTTTGGGCTCCACCCACACTATCATCCGCGTAGATAAAAGTATAAAACAATACTGATGGGATGAGAGCACTGACAGTCCTATGGAACCTATCTAAAAAAGGAAAAGATGATGATTTTGGTTTGATGTAGTTTACGCATCCAAACAAACTAAGCTTAATGAAAAAACTTAATCTATACATCTCAAAATCAACTGCCTACTATCGATGGTTTAATTATGTTCTGCTGTAACATGTAAAATGAAAAGAAGAAGTGTGTTCTTGTGATGAGATTCCAACAGAGGAGGTAGCGATAAAAGATGCAAAGGTGGAGTTGATAAAGTTGCCATGTTGGTGCAAAAGGACCCAAGATATTCAATGTTCATGCCTCAAAGAATAGAAACTTTTTCACTTTGTGCCTTTTTTTCATCACCACATCATCCCTCTACTCTTTTTGCTTAAATCCAAAGCATGTCTCATCACCGTTTTCTTTTTTAATTATTTTCTTCTTTTTTCTTCGGTGGCTGAGGTTTTGATTAAGAAAATTTTTAAAAATTTTACTTCAATCCTTTAAACATATATATTTATAAAATTAATATTAAAAGAAGATTTTTTTTTGATAAATCATGAATTAAACTAAAATATAATCATGTAGCTATAATTTCTTTCATTAACTAAAAAAGTTAATTAACCAACGATCTCTTGGCCTATTGGTACTGGGTCCCTTACGTAAGATAGATGGGGTGTGTTCTTCTCGGTGATCCTAAGATCGAGCCCCCTTACATAAGTTAAGGACTCAGTCACTCAAGTGTGTGCACTAACTAAGTTCCATATCTGGCCACGTCCTTACTTCCCTGTGGGGACACTTGTCACTCTTTAGTTTAATTCATGATTTATCAAAAAATAACAAAAGAAGAACACTAAAGAAATTAACAAAATCAACTTGTTATTTACAGAACCAAGCATCGGACCTATGTTTTTTTCATTAGGTTGTGTACATATGGGAGTAGCAAACAAAGCAGTGTAATATTCAAGTGTCAACAAGTTTAGGTCTATTGTAATTAACCGAGTCAAAGAACATGTATTTTTTCGACCACCATCAACAAAACAAATTACTGGTGAGTAGATGTGCCAACCAGCAGAGCTTGGGCAAAAGAGGCTTGTTTCAATTAACAATGATTTAATTCCATTTTATTAATCTATGATTAAGACCAAATCATTTAATAATCAAATCTAGAATTTTGTTAGGGTCAAAGAGTTGTTAATTTAATCAAACAAGGAAAGTTCTCATGTTGACAAAACCATATTCATATTGTCCTTCCACTACACGTGTTTAATTTCCCGAGTTCAGGGCCAAAGTGACAAAAATAGGCCACTTCTGTTCATTTGCGTAAGTTTGATACATTTTTTTTTTGATTTTTTTTTTTTTTTTGATAAAAATGAATAAACCACATTCTATTTATTGAAGAAAAAAACGGCAGATATATAAAGAACCTCAGTGGGTTCGGTAAATTAGGATGTATTATCCTTCTAAGCTTCTTTAGATATCCTTAAAATCCTTAGAGCCCTTTTCTTTGGAGGGAAGCGCCCCTGGGGTAAGTTTGATACATGAACCTTCATTTAGTGTTTTAACTTGAATAAAAAAAAATTTAAAAAAAAACTACTGAAGTAGGAGTTGGATGAAATTAGAGTTAACTTCCACGTTAAGTTCACTATGGTAACGTCACTTCCGCAAAATAAACTTGGAAATATATAGAAGTGTAAATTTTGAGACCAATTCAGCGTCTAAGTAAATAACTTGAAATGCAAAATCAGTATGGAATTTGAATTTTTCACATCCATCACTTTTATCACTCTTATGATTTTCAAATAAGCCCCAAAAACAAAACTAATTCTTCTTTGGAAGTATATATATATGATACGCCTTGGATCATGTTGTACACATATCACTAGTACCCCGGCTTCTCTCCTGTGATAATGAGGCGCGGTCTCCAAGAGACGCCACCCTACTTCAAGAGAGACAAATGAAGCCGCTCACAGGGTCAAAGGAGTGGCAAGACCCTCCCCTATAATGAATGACAGGATAGGGCATAGGACGTATACACAGATCCCAAGAAGAAAAGAGGATAAACAGAGGGAAAGCACCAGGGAGGAAGGTAAGCAAGCAGAAGCTAAACTGAGCTCCTCCTTAAAAAAACCTCTCTTCTTTTTCTCCGACCAGGTAACTGACTTAACCATAGGGAGGACGGTCTGTGTGGCACAACGAATTCACCGGCTAACAATATATATATATATATATATATATATATATATATATATATATATATATATATATATATAGCACTTCGAGATAAGTGTGGTTGGATCAACAATAGATTTGCATCGCCATTAACCCTAGAAACATGTTTGAAGGATTCTCAACGACGGATGGGAAGATCATCGAAAATAAGCCCAGCTGCCAATTTTTCATACAATTTGGTACTATTTTCCTCCCACCTAATTGGTTCAAATTGAACGCTTAAAAATTTTCCTAAAATAAAGAACCAGATTAAGCTGGGAGGACCAAACGGCCACCAAATTGTATGAAAATTGGCAGTGCTTATTTTTCACGATCTTCCCATTCGTATGGTTGGAAATCCTTCAAACATACTCGAGAATGGATCAAGAATGATCCGTCCAATCCGTCCTAATCAAGATTATATATATATATATATATATATATATATATATATATATATATATATATATATATATATATATATATAATTAGAAACAATTAAAAATGTGTGACCAAGTTCAAAACAAAAGATTTGCCGCCCTAATATGTATCGTTCCGGAAGGAGGCAGCTCCTCCCGTATTGTTTCTTTTGTTGATAAAGTGGTTAAACCATGTGTGATTTCATTATATATGGAATTTAAGTACATAAGACAGAACCAGGTTACATAAAATAAGATAGGAAGAGAGAGTAGTCAAATGGATCCCTAATTGTATGATCGACTCTTCCTATCGCTTCTCTTGAGGGGTTGTCATCTTCAAAGACATTGTCGCCTTCATTAACTAGTTGTAGGATTCCTCTTAAGAATTCCATGCTTCGTTTCACCAGACTTTGGGTTGCCTCCAACCTTGGCTTCTTGACAATGGATGTTGCATCAAACCAAGATAGTATAAGGAAAGAGATATCATGAATAATTTTTAAGAAAACATGTCATTTGTCTTGAAAATATCTCATGTTTTCTTTCTGCCCATATATTCCAGATGACAGTAAGGATTGTGAGGTCCCGTCCCTATATTAGGGTTTTGTCCACCCTTGAGGGGAGTGCCCTCATGCTCCAAATATCTTATAGCCTGCATGGGTCATCATGTATACTAAAGATCTCTCGGAAGTGTTGTCAAATAATGGCGGCATATGGGCAGGAAAAGAGAATATGAGCCATTGATTCGTCTTTTGTATCGCACAGGTAACATATGGTGCGAGTCCCTCCCCACTTTTGCTTGTGCAGAGTGTCTAGGGTGGCGATGTTGTTCTCTCTAGCTAACAATGCGAAGAGTTTGACTTTCAGTAAGCATGGTTTCTTCCATTAGTCCTTTTGTAGCTAGGTTGCTTCGAATTTCACCAAACACCTTGAAGTGATAAAGTGTTTTAACTGAGAACCCTTGTGTTAGCATCAGCTTCCATGTTCTCTCGTTAGGTCTAAGGTTGAATATGTTCGAGCTCTAGAGGTGTTATATTAGGAGTTGGAGTTCTATTGTTTCCCTTTCTGGTAGTGGACTTAGTTTGACTAGTGGTTTTCTTCTCTGTACCATATTTTGAGCCTCTTGAAGGGATATGGATTTTTAAGTATAAGGGGTCAAAAACTTGGCAGTTGTTCCAGGGTGATTGTTCCTCTAGCCAGTTATCTGTCCAAAAGTTTAGGGACCTTCTATTCCTTGGTTTGGAGGCAATATTAGCTAGCTAATAGTGCTAGACTCTCTTGCCAAACTCCTTTCTAGAAGTTGGAAGCTTATCTCAGGACTTGCTTGTAGGCGTCATAGAATCTTCATCTAAAATATCTTTCCTTGAAAATTTTTAGACATAATCTAGCATTTTCCGTAAGGATTCTCCACTATCATTTTCCCAAAAGTGCTCCATTGAATTCACTTAGTTTGAGAAGGCCCCATCCCTTGTAGCTTTGGGCGACATATCCTATCCCAATTGACAAGGTGATACGATTGCGAGTTCGTCTCAGCCCCTTTCTATAGAAATTCTTTTCTTATAACGCCAATCTTGCGAACGACCCATTCTAGTAATCGATCTAGTTACATCCAGTGAATGGGAACCGTGGAGAGAACTAAATTGAGTAAGGTGAACCTTTCCCCTAGTGACGGTATTTTTCCTTTCCATGATGGCGATTTCCTTCTTATTCGATCTCTCAATGAGATCCCCCCCAAATCTTCTTTCTTTGATCTCCCTCCAGAAATTGATACTTCAAGATACTTAATTGGAAAGGTTGTCATTGGGTAATTGATGATTCGTGCTATATCTAGGGTGGTGTACCACTCTATTTTTATTGGGATGAAAGTCCTTTAAATAGGTAGATATCAATTTTAATGTTCTCAGTTGGGCAAGGTCTCCGATACAAAAGACTAAGAGGTTGTCTGCGTATTGGAGTAATGTCACCATGTCTTCCCTAAGTGGCCCTATTTGGACACCACTATAGATATTGGCTCTGACTGCTTTTGAAAATATGGTGGATAGCTCATTTATAGCTAGTACAAATAGTAGAGGCAAGTGTGAGTCACCTTGTCATAGGACCCTTTTGTTCCTCACATATCCCGGGGGGTTTCCATTAATCAGAAATTGAGCTTTTGATGAGCATAGTAGCATGTTTATCCACCTTATCCTTTTGGAACCAAAACCTCTTGTATGTAGAACTTCGGGGAGAAAGTTCTAGTCTACTATGTTGAAAGCTTTTTCAAAGTCCACTTTAAACAAGGTGGTATTGGTGTTGGCCTTTTTCAGCTTATGGGTGAGTTCTTCCGATGCCACTATGTTATCATGGATCATTCTTCCTTTGTTAAAGGCAGCTTGTGATTTGTCTACAAATTCTCCAATGACTTGGCTAAGTCGGTTTGCCAGAACTTTGGATATTATCTTGATAGAGCAATTGATCAAGATTATAAGCCTATAATCATTTATCATTTTGGGGGCATTGTTTTGGGGATTAGAAGGATGTGTGCCTAGTTGAGCCTTTCCATGTTTGTAGTTTCGTAAAGAACAAAAAATCCTCAAATAGTTTCAGGATGTCATTCTTCAGGATGTTCCATCCTTATTTGTAGAAAGTCATAGGGAATTCATATAGTCCTGGTGCTTTATTTGTGCCTAGTTCATCTACCGCCTTTTTGATCTCCTCTTCTCTGAATAGTACATCGAGATGTGAGAGACCTGACTTTTCCTTGCGTAAGAACAATCTTTTCGGCCCATGTGGTTTTGTACTGCGTGCATGTCCTGTTCTTTTCCAAGTAGGTTGTTAAAATGTGATTCTGTGGCTTTTGTGATCTAATCTAGCGTCGTAAGTATTACACCTTCATGTTGTATTTTTTTTATCCAGTTTTTGTTCCTTCTCTTATTTGCGATAGCATGAAAGAATTTGGTATTTTGGTCCCCTTATTGTAGCTGGTTTATGCTTGATCTCTGTCACTAGTAGGATTCTTCTTCCAATATCATCTTTTCATACTCCTTTCTATTGGAGGTATCCGTTTTCTCTTCTTCCCTTGTGAACATTATGGTTATTTTGACCATATCTAGTCTATTGATTTCTAAGAGGATTTTCTCTTTTTTTTGTTGAGAGTTTCCTTCCTCGAAGTTCGGAGTTTGTTCTTGGTGGCGCTTAGCCATTTTGCTAAGATATCCAACTCATCTCCAACTAGGTATTGTAGTGGCCAAGTTGCTTCTATCATTTCCCAGAACCTCTTTGTTTCCCCCAATCTTTGTTGTAGCGGAAATGGGTTGGCTAGGGGTGTGGATGCTGTAATCCAAGCATATCGGTACGTGATTTGATCTCATCCTTGGAAGGTCTGTTTGCCATATTCTAGGGGATCCCAAAAGTCATTCGGTGGATAGGAGAAATTTGTCAAGCCGTGCGAAGGCTAGAGAAGATCTCCCATTTATCCATGTATCCTGTCGCCCTTGAAGAGGAGGGTAGATCAATTCAAGATTTTGTATCAGCTGTTCGAACTCAATCTTCCCTTTCTCTTGCACTATGTGACGTTGAGTTTGACCCCTCAGAGTGTATTGTTGCACTGAAGTCACCGCACAACAACCATGGGCCCTCCCATCTTTCTCATGTAGTTTTGATTTCTTCCCAGCAAACTGCTCTTTGAGTTGAGTTGTGGGGGGCATATATTGTGGTCAACATTCTTGGTATATTATTATTTACCTTGTCCTCTAAGTATCACTGTAGTTGTGTATTGATCTATATGAAGGATCTTTGAGGTTATATAGTGTGCTATTCCAGCCAATGCAACATGCATCCTCTTGTTTCAGTCGATGGTATTGCTACATATTGATCGAAGAGGTTTCCGCCTATTGTGCGCCGTATGTAGTATTGAAGTTTGAGAGTTTTGTTTCTTTTTTTTTTTCTTTTTTTTTTTGACATAGGCCATAAAGACCCCCAAAGGGTGTTTCAAAGGACATGGCCTTAGGTGACGAGTACCCTTGACCTCTCACCATGCGCATACAGATGTGGGGACTCGAACTTGGGATGTTTGTACTCACCAAATGAATTACCCAAACTGCTCTCCCAATTTATGAGGACAGAGACTCGAACCTGAGAACATGCTCAATCAACCGAATTTCCCAATACACAGAACCCGAGATACCGCTAGATCAATGGTCCTTTGGTGAGAGTTTTGTTTCTTATAAATAAAATATATCTAACTTGTATAGCTGAAGATTATTATCTCTTACTAGATATCTTTTTCCCTTTTCTCCGGTCCCTTTACATTCTGAAAAATTAGTTTTATTGGTCACCTTATTTTGCCCTGATGTATGAAACTCATGATCAGGGAGCATTAATGTTGCTCGCCTCCCATTCTTTCAATCTCTTGGCAGCTTGGGAGCCGATCTTATGTCCATCTGTAAGACCATAAACCTCCACGTATTCTTATAGGTTTGTTGATGTTTCTCTCTCAGTGCAAGGGGTAGGCCAGTGCATGAGACTTGTTGGACTTGGACGTCTCAGACGATGCCGGCCAAGATCGCGCTACCAAACATGGATAATCCTACGTGTCCTCAGCCACAAACTGAGGGCCACGTCCCATCTATCTGAATGTCTTACGTGGACTCCAGCTTGGATAACATCATCCACACAAATCTTCGCCACTAATTACAATGGCCACGTGGCTTTCCTCTTAGCCTCAAGTTCTAATCTATGTTTCTTAGGGTGGTCACACTTTATTAGTTTAAACATGGGCATGGTGTCTTCTTTTATTATTTTTATTAGAAAATTGAAAAAAGTTTGTTTTTTCATTATAAAACCTCTTGTTTTTTTCTTTCTTTCTTTCTTAACTATCGGATTGTTTTTTTCCTAAAGTTTAAAACCATATTAATTAAACCAATAAGTTTGGTTGTTTGTTAGTTTGCTGTTGAAATTTTATAAATATATTCATTCAATTTTGGAAACATATATAATTTAGTACTTCATGATACAAATGAAAGATCGTTGGACATTTAAATGAAATCTTAAGACAAAGGTCAGAAAAAGCTAATGTTTTATTTGTAATACTTGTAAAATATCAATTGTCTTTTGGCCTATTGGTATCGGATCTTTTGCATAAGGTGTTGTTGGTCGAGAGAGATCTCGGGTTCGACACCCCGTGATCTCAAGATAAGGGCACGTGCGTTTGACACGTTGTCTGTCCCTGACTAGAAGGTGTTTGTTGTCTTTGTCATAAAAAAAAGCAATAACCTATAATTTCAATGCAAAAACTTGGAAACTATATCTTGTGAGTTTTCAAACTCAAAGACTAAAGTATCTAGAACATTATATAAATAATAAATAATAAAAAATACCTTTATATTCTTTCTATTCTGAAAAAATTCAGAGTTTTTTCCCACTCTCCAAAGAAGAAAATTTGGTCTGAATATATGCACACTCACTACAAAAAATGTTACATTTACTCACGCCAGCATAAGCGTGAGTAAAAGTGTTAGTAAGCGTGAGTATAGATCGAAATATTTTTACTTACGAAAAAAAACCTTATACCTAAATAAATACGCCATTGTAATTAAAGGGGGGGCTTACTCGTGATATAGCCATATCATGTAGAGAAAAATTCGCTAGATTTTTTGCGCTTTACTCACGCTTGTACATGCGTAAGTAAAAGTAGTGCCTATTACCTTTCTTTTTATTTTTACTCCACGGATATTATTGTGACTAAAAATAGTGATTATTATTTTTTATTTTTACTCACAAATATTATGTGTGAGTAAAAAATAAGAATTATTATTTTTCTTTATTTTTACTCACGGACATTATGCGAGTAAAGACAAATATTATATTTTTTATTTTCATCAAATAATTATTTTTTCCGCTTACTCTTGCTCATGGATATTATACATGAATAAAATATATCGTGATAATAGAGTATCATCAACAACAACAACAAGAGCAAAGTGTTCAATAATGAATTTTATTGCGCGATAGAGTTCATCAAACCAAACATTGAGAACTAAAAGCATAATTATTACCGATGCCTTCTATAAACCCAACTCTCCGTGAGAGAAAATTGATAGGATCTTGTCATCGCTTTAGTGCAAGGGAAAATTAATCGAAAAACTTCATCAGAGTTCCACTCCTTTGTGCTGCTTTTCTGGAGGGTAGGTCGATTTGGCACCTCCCTTGCAACAAGTTTTTTCACCTGCGATGATTTAAATGCATTATTGAGTCATGAAGAATAAGAAAGCCTTTGCTACACAACAAACGGATGCTCTCTTATAGGTGAACAAAAAAGGGATCAATGTTTTCATAAGCAAGCACCTAATTCGAGATAATTTTAGAAGTGGATATTACAGCTCCAAAGTTAAGAACATGATCACATTCCAGTGATCCTTCCTAATCGACCTAAATTTGGAACAAAACCTTTGTAGAAAGCTAAAGGTCCCTCAAAATGTAAGTAAATGTCTCTTATTAATACAATTTACCCAAAAACAACCATTTAATAACAATATGCTTTGTTACAAACATCCAAAAGCAAGCACTAGCATTATGGTATTTCTCTTAAGTAATCATCATACAACTTTAGGGATTTGGGCACAAAGCTTCCCAAACTAAATTTAAAAAACTATTAGAACTGAAGATCCAAGCATGCAAATCAAATACACTATGCAGCGCATATTCAAAATGAAGATTTTTTCCTACTTGATCTACTTCCATTTTCCGCCAGATCCATTTTCCGCCGGATATTATTTCTCCATTGAAGTAGAATTGTAAATTGTGTGCTCAATGAGGTATTTCTAATATACCAATGATTGATTTGACTTTGATCATGAACTAAACAGAAATGAATCACCAGTGGATAGATATTAAAGTATCCTATTGGTAATATATTAAAGTATTGAATGAAATTTTAGCAGGTACAAAAGTATATATTTCAGAACAGCTCAACAAAATAATAAAAAGAAAGAGAAAAACAAAACAAAACTTACGAAATTGTTGGTGTTTTACAAAACAAAACAAGGCTTACTAAGTATCAATAAGCGTGAGAATTAAACAAATCAATTCTTGGTGTTTCACAATCAAAACTGCATGGCCTTTCTACAGCATTTGCACTCAAAATATTCCATTATGGTTCAAAAACTATTTCAAAATGATTATGGACAGAAAGGGTAATTTGAATATATAAGATTTATTCATACTTATTATTGGACAGTTGTGAACCAACATTATTATCCATAAAGAGCACAACCTCTAGAGATGGACTCCAGCTACTGACATCCTTAAAGAACACATGCAACCCAATTCCATTATTAAAGTATTAAACAACCCCTATGCACATATTAATTGAGATTATGTGATTGGGTTGTTTCTTGTCTCTATCATCTTCTCAGAATCTAATGTGATGTAATATATAAAAGTGAATTGCAAAGAAATTTTTGCAAATTATTATATGATATATATCGATGCAAACATACCGCTTCCATTTACTTGAGCTTGGACAAGAGTGCACAAATGTAGACCATGACCAAAGGTTCTCAGATGATTATCACGTGAATACACATCCAACCAAGAGGGGCAATAGACGTTGAAGTTTGATACCGTGGCTCCACAATATTGCTGTGATCCATTAACCCCACCAACACCGCTAGACCAAGCAAATCATATAAATTTGGAAATTGTGGTAATCGCCAATTCCGTGAAGGGAGAAGAACTCAAAGGTCCCAAACACATGCACATGTCAACCATTCTGCAGCATATAAAGAATGATTGTAAGACAATGACAGAATATTGCAAAAGAATAAAAAATCAGATAAAACTATAAGTGTGGATATCTATAAAAAATCAGATAAAACTATAAGTGTGGATAAAACTATAACTCTTAATGTCTTACACTAACTCAAAACAATTAAAATGATCAAGTATTGAACAATATCCAATTATTGCTTTAAATGACATTTTTTCAGTTATATGTTTGAAATCACTAGCCAAAAATTCATGCAGATTCCTGCAAAATTTAAAAATAAAAACCCAACTATCAGAAATCACCAAATTCTTGCAGAAATATCTCAAGATAACCAAAAATTCTTTCCAAATTAAGAATGTACCTAAAAAGAAAATAATGCAAATTTATTTGTCTAGAGTAAATGGCACAAATAAATATTCACCCCCGATAACCAATAAATCAAGTACATAAAAAGCAAAAGGGAATGAATCCATACTTGTAGCACATAAAAAAATATATTGAAAACATACGATACCTAATTCCGCTGGAGAGACTTTCAATAATCGGTGAGCCCCTTTAATTAACAACAACTTTCAAGCATGGAAGCAAACCTTTTAGATTAATAAGATGAACTCATGGGGATCTACATACTTATCAACATACTCATGGAAGCAAAACCTTGACGAGGAGATATGGCATGGAGGTCCTGCATGCTGGACAAAGAATCACCTCGACCAAGGCTCGCTTGTAAGATACTTGATCATCTCATTAACGCCTTCCTTCACCGCTCCTCCTGAACCAAAACATCGATTAAGATCCTCACAATGGAACATAAAAACCCTAAATCCGAAAAACCAGAAATCAAAGAAGAAGAAGATGATGACGAACCATCCATGAAGCCATCCACGGTAGAGAAATCAAGCATCATATATCTGGAGAGAAGAAGATCATCACCTCCTTCAACACTCTTGGGGATCTCAGCGAAGACGACTCCAGCGACCGCCATTGGTAGAGCGAAAGAGATGAACCTCAAGCTCCTCCCCCCACCCTTTAAATTTTTTAATTTTTCCACGTCCTCCTCTCAGCTACCAGCGGAGCTTAATTTACTATAATACCCCTCTAATGCAGAATAAAAATGCCTGGACTTGCGAACCCACATTGGGAATTTTGAATGTTAATGTAAATCTTTAAATAAGTTATTATAAATATTAAAAAATTAATAATAACTATAGATTCTGCTTAAAAAAGTATTGACAAATATAATTTTATGAAAACTTAATATTGACATATATCAATATAACTAAATAATAAATAGATAATTTACTATTCATCCCTTGAATAGTGAACTATTTGCCATTTGGTCCCCAGGGTGGTTTGTTTATTATTGTGTATAGTATTTGTGTGTGTGTGTGTTGACTCTAAGGTCCCTGCAAACAGTAGCAAGGATCAATAAATAATTTGCCCATAAATAGATAATTCAATCTTGTTAGAAGAAATACTATATTAACTATTTTCCAAACACACAACTAATTAAATAATAATTATTCAAGTTAGGTAATTACTATTTAATTTAATTATATATCAATTTTTTATAAAAATAATTAAATAATATATAACATATATATAATAACTCTAACTATATATTATTTTAAGACTCACACATAAATTTAAACATGAGTAATATATAACATACACTCACGCATAAAAATATCCGCGACTAAATGAACTTCTACACATAAAAAAATCATAACTATATATGTACTTTTAATAGTCACGCATGAATAAGGCTACTCAAAAATATATAACCTATAGTTACGTTAAAAAAAAAATCTGTGACTAAAAAAGCTTCTATAGTCACATATAAAATAACCGTGACTATAGATTACTTTAATAATCACGTATGAATCTAAGCGTGACTATATGTGATGTTTTAGTCACGCTTAAATTTCCGTGAGTTAAATTTTCGTGAGTAAATGTAACATTTCTTGTAGTGACTCCTTGTGAATCTTCCTTTATTTAATGTAAATTTTGGTGAAATCACAAGTAGTTACTTGTCAACAACCATTTTCACTGAACCATATATAATAAATTATCACATTTTAATCACATGATATCCAAAGAATGACCACAAAACAATGATATGATTCAAGTAGTTTTTATAGGTGAGCTCTAGCCACCAAACCAATCAAACAAATAGACTTTCCATGCAAGACCTCTTCAAAAAAGAACCCCTTGTTTAATTTATCAAAAATTAAAATAAAAAAAAAACCCTTGTTTACTATATATATATAGCTTGCTTCTGCTCCACCAACCTCACCAAATTTATTAGTTGATCCCCTCTTGACTGGTTTTATTTCAAACTTCATTATTTCTCATCAATCTTCTATCTACCTATAAATATAGTTAAAGGAGGAGAGAGAAAGACACAGTGATCATATCTAGCAAATTAAGAAGGTTGATTATTCATTGAGAAAGGCAATTAATGGCTACACCATCTCAACAATGTCTTCACTTACTGTGCGTAACTGCGATGATGTTCACCATTTTCAGTAGTCTGATCAGTGTCTCTCAAGCTCAAGATCCATCTCAACTAAGCTTGGATTACTACTCAAAGACCTGCCCGGCGGCGCAGGACATTGTGAAGGCGGAGATGGAGTGTGCTGTTCGTGATGATCCTCGCAATGCCGCCACCATTCTTCGTCTTCATTTCCATGACTGCTTTGTTCAGGTCAGTGTGGATATATACTTAAATTAGTTAATTCAGTTAACTTTTAAATAGGGTTTTGTTGTGGAATGAGTGCAGGGATGTGATGGTTCAGTGCTGTTAGATGATACTTATTCATTGCAAGGGGAGAAGGAAGCATCACAGAATGCAAACTCTCTGATAGGTTTTGACATTGTGGACAAGATTAAGAACCAGCTTGAGTCTGAATGCCCTGGTGTTGTTTCTTGTGCTGATTTGCTTGCAATAGCAGCCAGAGATGCAGTTCTCTTGGTACGTCTATTCATGCATGCATGCATGCATGCATGCACTTACTTGCACTCACTTTTACATTATCTATTTTCATCTCCTGATCATCATATGATCAGTGTATGTGGTGTTTAACTAATAAAATATGTGTTTGTTTAATTAGGTTGGAGGTCCTTATTGGGATGTGCCATTAGGGAGAAAGGATTCAACTACAGCGAGTTTCAGTGCAGCAGACACAGACCTCCCAGCTGTTAACCATGGTCTTGTCACCCTCATCACCAAGTTCCTTGCTAAAGGACTCTCAGTCACTGACATGGTGGCTCTTGTAGGTATTATTCTTAAAAGCCGAAAAGTAGTACAGAACTAGAAGGTATCCCAACTATATAACAACAACCGCTAAGCCTTAATCTCATACTAAATATATAGGGTCGGATGTATGGATTCTTTATCTTCATATCCCTCTCTCAAAAACAAGATTTGACTTAATATCTAATATATGTGAGTCCTTAGATACTTTCTCACTCCACGTAATCCTAGGCATACTTCTACCTTTCTTTCTTAACTTATAAAACTAAACTATCACATTTTCGAACTGGGACACCTGGGGTCTATGGCGTATATATCCAAACCATCATAAACACCCTTCTTTTTTTATCTTCAATTGGTGCAATATACTAGGGTTGTAAACAGGCCGAGCTTGATCGAACTAGGCCCAGCTTGAATTCAGCTCGAAATAGCCTAACTCGAGCTCGAGCTCGGCTCGATTTTAATTTCGAAAGCTCGAGCTCAGTTCGAAAGCTCGAAATTAAGAACTCAATTAAAATTTTGAAATCTCGGATTTAGTTTGAAATTAAAAACTTATTTATAAATTAATTTTTTATATTATATATTATACATCAATACTAAATATTAAATATTTTATTCATATATTATGATATTTATTATTTTTTTATTAATTTTTATTAATATAAAATTTCGAGCTAAGCTCGATCGAACTCGACTCGAAATTAATTTCAAGCTCGAAATTAAAGTTCGAGCTCGGCTCGAACGAACCGAGCTCGAGCTGCTCACGAACAGCTTGAATCTTTTGACAGCCCTATATACAACTTCTATTGGATGTGTCTATTTCTAATCAATCTTGACCCATTTTCATCTACCTTAACATCCTTGTTTCTGTCACATTCATCTTATGAACATGTTGAATATATGGATACTTATATAATTTTCTTTTCATTCTTTCTAGGTGCGCACACCATTGGTAAGGCAAGGTGTGTGAGCTTTAGAGATCGAATTTACGGAGACTTTGGAACAACATCACATAGTGCTTTAACCTCTGAATTATACCTAAGTAGCTTGAAATCAACATGCCCAGCGAGTGGAGGAGATGATGAAGTCAGTCCCATTGACAATGTAACTCCCACTCTCTTTGACAACAGTTTCTATCACATTTTGTTGCGTGGAGAGGGACTTCTCAACTCGGATCAAGAAATGTATTCCAGTTTGCTGGGATTCGAGACAGCATCTCTTGTCCAAAAGTATGCACTCGATCCCATTGCATTCTTCAACCAGTTCTCTGATTCCATGGTTAAGATGGGGAACATCACAAATCTTGAAGGTGGTGAAGTTAGGAAGAATTGCAGATTTGTGAACTCCTAATTAAGTTGAAGGTTTCTACATATAGTGCCATGGAATTTTATTTAATTGGTGTTTTGTATGGCTTTGCAATAACAAATTGATTTGCATACCAGCACCATTGATGATGTATGAAGGATGAGAATTTATAAATGAAACTTACTATTAAAAAATTGGTATATGATATGTTTTCTTATGGTTTTTTATTTCTGCAACTCACTCTCATAATTAAATTATGTTTCTGGTCATTGTAACAGCTTTTTGTTCACTAAATCAAACTTATTCCAAGTCATTTAAGAGAATAAAATAAAACAAATTAGAGATAATATTTTGAATAGTCCCACATTTGCTAGGCATACTTAAAATGGAGGAATTGGAACTCAAGTTTTTCAGTGTGGGTACAAGTCAATGGAGTACCAAGCTATACATACTTAAAATGTGTGAGGTCTGATTCATATGCACAGTCTAATGATGTAGACACACACAAAAAAAGAAAAAGTAAATGTGAGGTCTGATTCATATGCACCATCTTTATTTATTTATATATGCCCCTTATGTTGTGTTATATGTTGACATGTGATTGCTTGTTGGTCATACACTTTGTGTATATATCCCTATAAATTTTAATGAATATTTTCCATATGAGCGAGTGAGAGAGAGAGAGAAATATATATTTTTTTAAAAAAAATATATATATATATATTATTTATCCCGAATGGGTTTCCCGAAAAATCATCCCGAATGAGTGATATCCACTCATTTTCCTTGCGATCATCAACATCACCATCTCGAAAAAAATGAGCGGATATCACTCATTTGTGATGGCTTTTCGAGAAACCCATTTGGGACCAATAGCATTACTCAAAAACCACAAAAAAGTTTAAATGCTGACCTTTGAGACTTGTTTTGGTATGATATATATCGACCAATATATTTATTTATATAAATTAATAGACTTCTCATTCACTCCCAAGATCACCAATATCATCAGCTGCTAATAATTTGAATGAATATGTTGGGAAATCTATTAATATGTTGGGAAATCTATTTGATAAATTTAATTAGTACAAATATGAAATAACATTCTTAATTGTGTCTGTAATATGCCATAAAAAAAGACCCAGCTATATATATACTGTAATTTGGGGCTTGTTGATTATCTGATGAACCACCATTTAATTAGCCATGTCAAGAAAACACTAAAACCTGAAAACTTGTTATCCAATGCTATTATATCAAACATAAGGAGACAGGTCTGCAAAATCACAGTTACTCGAAAGGGAACAAATGAGTACAAATGAGTACCCACCTCCAGGAAAATAACAGAAAAAGCTCAACATTGAAATCAATAATTGCACATCTCAAAGCACTTGTAAACTGTGGATAAGTTTACAGACAAAACCTCTTCTTGAATTTAATCTTTTATCAAACCATCACAAAGTTCCACTGCCACTACAAGAAAATTTCAGTTTAGAAACAACATTTTCCGTTTCTAATCCGTTGCTAATTCAGTTTAGAAACGAATTAGAAACGGAAATTTTCCGTTTCTAAAAGACCCGTTTCTAATTTATTAGCAACGGAAATTGCCCGTTTCAGAATTTAGAAACGGATTTGCAACGGAATCAACCAACTACGAGTACTGTGTAGCTCCTTCTACGAGCTCTAATTTAACAAGTTACACATTTAAAGAATAAACCAACAAAAAAATAAGAAAAAAAAGAAACAGAGAACTAATTTACAAATGAACAATGCGATAGATGTGATTACTTGATACCGAGAGGGGCTAAGAACGGAATTTCTTATTCAAGGTTTGCCACCAAATTGTTTAAGCCTTGAAGATATCATCCGCTTATATGTAGACCTGGATTTCTGCAAAGAACCCGCATTTCTCTTCTCGTATTCTTGGTCAAGTTCATCCAAGCGCTTTGACACCTATTTAAAGGAGAGGAAGAACAAAAAAAAGTGCTCCCGGTTTTATGAATTTCCACAGAGGACCTTTCTTTAAGATTTGACATAAGATAACTAACTTTGACAAGAAAAGTTGACGAGCCCATTTCTTCAGGTTGAGGGTTCAAACCACGGAATAGCATACTTCTAGTGGTTTGTCCACATTTATCAAAAAAAAAAAAAAAAAATTGACATGAGATTTTTTTGTACTGAGTGGTAACATAAATGTCATGCAACAATTGCTATAAAAAGAAATTATGGATAAAAATAAATAATTCTCATCATAATAAAAAAAGGCTAAGTTTACACGGTATAAATTCACTTCCATTCAAAAAGTATCAGACTTTTGAGTAGGATAAAGTTGACTGTCTTCTATTGGTGAAAGATAACTGTGTCATGGGAGGGAAACATTATGTAGAAACATTATGAAGATCTTGACAACCTAGTCCACTCCAACCATCCAATCCGTTCTAATCTAAGCTTGTAGATGTTAAATGATGTAAAAAGTAAAATTCATATACTCTTTTGGATGCTTATTGTTGTGAAAAGTATAAAAGTGTAAGTCAATCAAAAAGAATATTAGATCACATATAAGGCCACATTGGTAAAAACTACAAACATTTGTTCTTTTACCAAAGCTTCATTTAGCTTTTCTTTGAGCCAGTTTCTTTCTTTGCAAAGAGAGCTGCAGTGGATTTTATGGAACCAAATATTTCCTTTGTAGGTAGTGCCCATGAGAATTTGGAGAATTCTCAATATTGTGATAAATTTTTCTTAAAAAAGAGAATTGACATAAAGATTTCGGTATAAAGGCTTCTATTCTTCTTGTTATTTGTCATTCTTTCAATTGTTTTGTTCTAGCAAGATCTCTTCTTGCGGTTTCTTTTGTCTATATTTCTAAACTAAACAAAACCCTCAATCTAAGAGTCCATAAATGTGGACCTGGCTCCCAAGAATTGAGAGCCACATCCCCAATATCATGGAACAAGCCACGATCTACTATGGTAGCTGTGAGCTTTTGAAAATGATTTTAAAATCATAAATCACAGGATTACTGGATTGGTTAAAATAACCTCAAAAAGGGCAGAAAGTTGAACTGCAAGAAATTAATCAACAAAGGTACAAAATGTACACTATCCCAGTTCTAAGCTTTATAAATTCTAACTCATTTATGGTCAATAAGAAAGCATGCTTAATCTACTATCAGTTAAAATGACTAAGAGAATTAATACAGGTTGTTACCATAATAACATTAGCTGTAACTAACAAAGATTAAATTCAATTGCAAACTAAAAACAGAATTGCAGATAATCAAGGAATTTCTATTTTTATATGTGCAATTCATGAATCCTCACAATTTGAATACTATAATGTGACTAATGAAGACTTATTTTCTTGACCCAACCAAAAATGGAGATTAAATTACGTGCTAAACATAAACAACAAGCATAACAGTGCAAAAAATACCAACATGCTAAAATATAAGTTTTTATGGATATGAGAGTATGGAAAACCTATTGAGAAGGCAAGTGGTAATAAAGTATCCGGATTCATTGCCTCTTCAAGGAATTCTTCAAAGCATGTATAAGTTTCTTGAAAGGCAATTTTATCTGATAAGACAGAAAATTGTTGACCATTAAACTTTTAGAATAAACAATACATGAGAAATTTCACCATTTCACTACTCACAAGTCATCATGACAGAACCTCATCAAAGCCAGCCCAATTTGGAAGACAATCTTAACACCCTACAAGAACTAGTAAAGTTAAGTGCAATGTAATCCCAACTTAGGCATAAAATTGTAAATTTAACATTTGCTAACCTCTAGCACAGTTAAACTCAAAATATAGTAAACAATTCCTACAACAAAATAAGTCACTAAATGCAGACAAAGCATGAACCTATATTTCATGGGCTAATGTTCAGTTTTCTATGGATAAAATTCATTCCACAAAATTTTCACAAGCAACAGGTTTCAATTCTAAAACATTTGAGTAATCAGTCACATTCTGAGGGTTTTAATGCTTGAACTCCTAATTATAGTAGATAAAAACAATAATACGTAGAGGCTAATATATCTACCTAGACCTCACTTGGTTTTTATTCTATAGCATACACTTCCCAAACTTATGTTACCTTCAAGCAAAAAATTACAGATCATCCACTTATCAAACTATGTTACATGGTACTCCATCAGAATAACCATTGTACTGGTATTCACAAAGACACAAACAATGCAAAATGTCAACAATGTTTGTCACCTTATTGGAAATCGACCATAATAACACTAATGTCTACAAAATTTCATATAATCATGCATGAAGGACTCTATTAGGTAAAATCAACTGTTACAAATATTTCCACTTTCCAAAGCATCATCCTCACAAGTCTTATTACGAGAAAAACCTGCGCTGAACATAACCAAATTTTATTCAAGAGTCTTATAAACAAATTTCTAGCAACCCTCTCACAAAGATCCCTCTAAAGAGTTAGAAGAACAATGTCAAAAAGTCAATAGAAAATAGGTTGAAAAATAGTGAAAAAAATCACAGAAAATGAGAGAAACAAATAACTTCATGAATCCAAAACTTCCTTACAATGGTATCCAGTCTTTTACCTAAAGATCTAAGAAAGACTTTAAACATAGCAAACTTCTTAATATTACAAACCCCAATTGTGTTAGGATACCCCCTCATCTATTTTTGGCAGGCACCTCATCTATAGTTGGCAATTGTTGTTGCCGTTGCAATCACTCAAAGTTGTTGATTAACAATAAGTGATTGCCGGTGTCACTCCAATTCAAGCCATATCTTTCTTCCATAATCAAGATCCTTGATTGAATATTTTGATTGTCAGTGTCATTCCAATTCAAGCCATATCTTCCTCCAATCAAAATCCTTATTGAATATTTTGATTTAGTAGAATCTACCTAGTTAAAGATGATTATTTGTAATAATGTATATTTGCCATACTCTGTATGCCTACAAATTAAGAATAAAACATAGAAGACTTCAAGCGGGATTTTTCAAAAATTACAATAAAACTTAAAAGAAAACAGCCATTTTAAAATAAATAAAATTGAAATATCTCATGTGTATGTGTGTATTGTATTAAATATGATTTTTAACATTTAAACCATAATTGTAATTTTAATAATTTATAAATTCAAAATAAAATTTGAGTGAGTGAGAAAGAGGCAAGAGCTTGTTCTCTGCGATTTTAGTCCTAATTCCTAAAACAAAACCAAGTCACCGACCAATAAAATGTATTATAATAATAAATAGTAGTGAGAGAGTTGTTTCATTCGGTTATTCGGCATGCTTTCAAGGGCAGGGGCAGCACGGTGCTACAAAGTTCCAGCTATGCGCGGGGTCCGAGGAAGGGTCAGACTGTTAATGTATATAAGTATGTAAGGGTAATTTAGTCTCTTCTTATGTATAGGGGTATACTTGTCTTCTTTCAATGAGGTGTACACCAGTTGATTAGGGTTCACCCAACAGTAAGGTGAAGCTGCCGCTTTTCTTGAGTTTTGGAGCATCGGGATTTCGAGTTCTTGGTTATGTTTACAAAATTACTGTCAAATTCAGAGAAACAAGGCTTTCATGTCTTGGCTCTGTTTGCAGGATTACCGTCAGATTCAAAGAAATAAGGCTTTCAAGTTCTTGGTTATGTTTGCAGGATTACTGCCAGATTCAGAGATATAAGGCTTAGTCTTGGTTCTATTTACAGGATTACTGCCAAATTCAGAGGTACAACAATCACAGCAATACTTCTCTTTGATTTCAGCTTAATATCTATCATAGTATCAGAGTCGTTCGATCGCAATTAGGGTATGTAGTATCAACACATTCGATATCTGAATCTCCTCAGCAATTTTTTTTTTTTTTTTTTTTCGCAAATCAGAATTTGGACTCTCAATCAGATCTGTTTAGGTAATTTGATTTTGCATTTAATTGTAAGTTTCTTAGCATTGAGAGGCTCGACTCCCCCCTTTCCAAATCTGTGATTGGCACTTGAATACTAGAACTTATGCACTCGACGACTAATTCCAGTGACTTGAAAGTGATCTCAGTGTGGTTGAATGGGAGTAATTACTCTCTTTGGAAGTTTGTAATGGAAAATTTCTTGATTAGGAAAGAATTGTGGGATTACATTAATGGAACAATTACTGCTCCACAATCCAAATCAGCTGATTTTGTAAAACTGAATAGGAGATGGCTCATAGACAACGCAAAGATTGTAACTTGGATTAACAACTCTGTTGATCAGTCTATTAGCTTGCAATTCTTAAAATATGACACGACCAAGAAAGTTTGGGAATATTTGGAATCTCTATATGAGCAGACAAATTTTGCACGGCGATTTCAGATTGAAACTAACCTTAGATCGGCCAAGCAAGGTGATCGCACCATTCGGGCGTCCTACATGGTACCTCTTTGGGACCAATTGTATATGATGGATCCGCCTTCATTTAGGAAGCTACTAGAATATAATAGAGCTTGTAATGATCGCAAGCTTACATATTTCCTTATAGCTCTTCATAGCAACTTTGAGTGATTCGTGGATCCATGATTCACAGGAGTCCTCTACCTGCATTGTCTACAACAGTGTCTAAATTATTGGCTGAAGAAACTAGATTAAGGTCTTTGGGTGCACTCTCTGCTATTAAAACTTCATTCCTTGACACATCATAGGTTCGTGTTTCTGGAATAGGGACAAATTCAAATCATCCTTAGGAAAGTCAAAGGGATAAGTTGAAAAAGATGAGTGTTCTTATTGCTAAGGCAAAGGTCACTAGAAAAGAGTTTGTCCAGAATTAAACAAGAATCGAGACGCCTTTAACCCTCCACATCAATCTGGTCCCTCATTAGAGCCCTCAGTATAACCTCGTGATTTCAATAGTCCACCTCAATATAGTAGTTTTTGTCCATCAGCTATTGTTAGTTCTTTGAATTACCCTGATGTGGCTACTATCACTGCTCCTTCTGGTGGTGATTCCACTCCTGACTTATCTTCATTAGTAGTGAAGGTAACACGCATCCTTACCAAGTCTTTTGCTCCCATCATTCAAGTTGCATCTAATACAAATATGTCTTGCTTAGTGGCTTAAGTAATACTCATAAGTGGATCCTAGATTCTGAAGCCACACATCATATGACACCAAATTTGTCCCTTTTACACAATTATAGCCAACCAAAACATCCATGCTACCAATGGCTCT
The DNA here is from genome assembly GCA_026586065.1 of Dioscorea zingiberensis. Taxonomy (NCBI): domain Eukaryota; kingdom Viridiplantae; phylum Streptophyta; class Magnoliopsida; order Dioscoreales; family Dioscoreaceae; genus Dioscorea; species Dioscorea zingiberensis. Next base: position 64,518,601 of record CM048818.1, read on the forward strand.
TCCATACTATTGGCCTCTGTAGGCACCGTATTCTTCCCTACTTAATCTCTCTCTGATGTCCTTCATGCCCGCACCTTGCTGTTAACCTTCTGTCAATTAGAAAACTTACTGATTTAGGTCTTACTATTACTTTTTCCTCTAATAATTGTCTGATATCAGGAAGACAACTTGGGATCAGCCAAAGAGACGGTGGTCTTTACTTTCTTGGTGACTTACATTTGCAAGTGCCTACGAAGGAGTCTAGTTTTTCTGTTCATTCTTCTTTACAAGATTTGATTTCCAAAAATTATCTTTTCTATCATTGGCATTCTCGTTTAGGACATATTTCTGCTTCTCATTTAAAGTTTATGATTTCTGGTAATTTGTTGGATTCTACTATTAAAACTACCAATATTGGTGATTGTGTTGGATGCAATCTTGGAAAACAATGTCATTTACCATTTCCTTCAAGTCAGTTTGTAACCTCTGCACCCTTTGGCCTTATTCATTCTGATGTTTAGGGTACCTGCACCAATGCCAACTAAAGCTGGGGCACAGTATTATGCATTAATTGTGGATGATTTTACTTGATTTTCTTAGATATTTCTTATGCATAAGAAATCTGAATTTTATGCTATATATGTTCAATTTTGTGCCATGGTGAAAACACATTTCTCTAAAAAAAAGGGCAGCCCGGTGAGCTCTCGCATTATGCGGGATCCGGGTAAGGATTGGACCACTTGGGTCTATTGTACGCACCCTTACCCTGCTATTTGAAGCAAGAGGTTGTTTCCATGGCACGAACCCGTAACCTCCTGATCACAAGGCAACAACTTTACCATTGCGCCAAGGCCCCCCTTCTGAAAACACATTTCCCTATAAAAATTAAATTCTTTCGCTCTAATTTTGACGGTGAATATATGTCAACTATCTCGACTGATTTTCTTAAGTTTGAGGGCACGATTCATCAACTGTCTTGTCCATATACACCTCAACATAATAGTGTTATTGAATGCAAACATCGTCACCTTATTGAAACTTCTAGCTTAGTGCATTTGCTCCATCTGCATTTTAGGGTGAAGCACTTCATACTGCCAATTATTTGATTAATCGTATCTCTTCTCTTGTATCTGACAATGTATCTCATTTTGAGTGTCTATATAGTGTTCGTCCTATTTATAATCATTTGCGCGTCTTCGGTTATGTATGTTTTGTTTTGCTACCACTCTTTAGTCATACTAAACTCTCTGCAAAGTCAACGCTATGTGTTTTTCTTGGTTAGGGTTTTGGCCAAAAAGGTTACAGATGTTATCATCCTTAGTCTGGTAAGCTTTTTGTCTTCGAAATGTTAAGTTTTAAGAGCAAATACTCTATTTTCAGGTTCCATCGCCCCCTCCTGTTTCCCATGTTCCAAATTTGTTGCACATTGATCCTTTTGAGTATGATGAGCCCAATGATGACAAAATCAACATTTCAAGTGAATCTTCTATTTCACCACCACCTTCACCAGGTTTTCCTTATAATCCTATTATATACTCTCATAGGTCCTTGCAACAGTCTTCTGCAGATATTGATTCACCTGTTTTTATGAAGCCGCTCCCTCTTGTCTCTTTGGAATCTTGTGATCCAGCCCCTACAACAACTCGGTTTCCTAATTGTGTTCATCGACCACCTAACAAGTATAGTCCATCATCGTCTCACTTTTTTTGTAATTACTTGACCTTTTTGTCTAAGATTCACTCCTTTGTTGAGCCTAAGTCCTATAAGGAAGCTGCATCATATGCAAATTAGCGACAAGCCATTGATGATGAGCTTATAACCCTGCACAATTTCCACTTCCTCCAGGTAAGCATGTTATTGGTTGTAAATGGATTTCAAAGTAAAAAGAAGTCTGATAGTACTCTTGAGCAGTATAAAGTTCAGTTAGTTGCCAAAGGATATTCTAAAACATAGGAGATTGATTATGATGAGACATTTACCCCATCGCTCAAATGAAAATAGTTCGATCTTTGATTTCTATTGTTGCTATATGGCAGGCATGGTCATTCAAAAGTTCAGTTAAATTCACAGGAATCATTAGCGTGATATACTTCAACTGATTTCAATATAAGAGCAATCTAATAATTCTTATATAAATAAATAAAAATAAAAAGAGACTTGTTGCCTTGTTGGTACATGGCAGGCATGGTCATTCAAAAGTTCAGTTAAATTCACATGAATCATTAGCGTGATATACTTCAACTGATTTCAATATAAGAGCAATCTAATAATTCTTATATAAATAAAAAAAAAAAACCAAACTTATTAATTTGCTCACACCTTGATAATATCAATGGTGCGTTGAATTCATCAATTGGAACACTAATCCATGAATTTAGCAATATGTGTAACTTGATCTGGTTAGTTAATGAAGTATGAAGTTTTTGTTTACACCAAAATATATATATTTTTTCAAAAAGCAGAAAATGTCAATGAAACACGATAGTAAGGAGAGAAAATTTTAATGACTCATTGGTTTACAACAACAAAAAGTATGCATAAAATTGACCAAAAAAACAAAGTATACAGTATGGCCTTTTCCAGATGAATAGGATAGCCAATCAGCATTTCCTACTAATCAACAATGAGCAAACCCCTGAAACAGCGAAGGCAAATTTTAGTACAGGTTTAAAAAAGCATTCAAATAGTATTGCTAGTATTTGTCCAGGTTGAATAGGATGACATCATACGTTGTCAAATAGAAATAAAAGATCATAAAGTTGGCTAACAAAGACCCTTTCAAAAATAGAAGTCAGAGGGTTCAAAGCTCGCGTGAAGCCTGCCTTTACTAAAATACAAAATGACTTGGACACAATTAAGACCCTTTGTATGCTTCGGAGAGTTTGGCCAAATAAAAAAGGGTTATTTTTTCATAATAGTCTAAATCTTAGTCCACACAATTGAAATATATGCCGTTCATCTATGCATGATAATTTTATTGTTAATAGTAACTATAAATCAAAGATAGTCAACAATTGAAGTACATACACTTCATAGGCACGTAAAAAATCAATATAATAAATAACCATTATCATAAAAGCAATGCTCACCAGCCACCACCCGTAGAGAAATAATCGGTGTCTAATGATACAGCAAGGGCAACAACCACAGCTCTTTCAGTCAAAGTCAATGGGCGAGTGATTTTTAATTCTGAGATCTAAAACCAGATTCAAAAATATTGTTTCAGAGACAATATCCAACAAAAAGTTATTAAAATTCTATAATTTGGGAGAAAAAAAAACGAAACTTGCCATTGAAGTCATGCCAAATTTTGGACTTGGATCAGGGTCGTCAAAGCTAATCACATACTGCCCAGCATCTGTGAAGAGCTGCACATGACATGAGAAAAAATAATTCTTCTTTTTTTTCAAGAGACTTCAATCTAACACAAGTGGATGTGACAAGATCTAGTTCCAAAAGAGCCATAATGTGAATTTTTACTTGCTAAGGATAGATATATAATCCAAGAAATCCAAGACAGCACATGACACAGACAAAACACATCATATATGAATTCTTAAAATTTATCTTAGCTATATAGAGGTAAAAAGTAAAAAAAAATTGGTTTCATTGCAAGGATATCTTGTTTAGCAAATTCAACTTTTGGCTCAATCACATAATTTTGAAATATATAAAAATGCATATTACTCCTCAAAAACTTTGAATTTACTCCTACACATCCAAAACCATGCACAAAAATGAATATACATAAAATTTAAATTTTATAAACAAAAATTTTTGCCGACACTTTTAAAGTTTTTAATCAGAAGATTATTAACATAAGTTAAATACAAAAACTCTTAGAAACCACGAGATCTTTCACCAGAAAAGAAACAGTGACACTATCATAAGCAACAAAAAAGAAGAGAACCACTAACTTGAACAATATTCAATAATTTATGTTCATCCATATTCACCATTAGCATCATATTCCAAAACATTGAAGGCATAGATCCACATTCATAATGTAAAAGATCATTGTGTAGTTCATATAAATTCTAAATAAATGCAGACAATATTTTTTAAAGAAAAAAGGACTACCTCAAGCCCAAAACCTCTCCAATCACGATCAATCTGAGCCAAAACATTTTCTTCTTTATCCTTCAAAGTAAAGGTCCAATTCCAAAAACCAGGATTTTCAACTACAGCAAATTGCTTGTTTCTGTACATCAGATATTAAAAGATCACTCTTTCTAGAGTTTGATTTTCATCATCTAACATCAACTTAATAATAGCTAATTACTAGAACCTTACTATCTAGGAATGCTTGCACATCTTACATTTTTCCCAGTAGCATCACATGAGGAGAATCAAAAAAATAAGATATAAATGATCTCACAATTACTGTTTAGGCATCCAAACTCATGTGAATAAATTTTGTATTATTTGTTAAAAGAAACTATCAAGCTGTTGACCGCTACTGGAGAACTTTTGACAGATAAAGTTCATCTATAATTTCATAAATTCATAGAACCAAGTCAGTTGGGAAAGCAAAATATCTTACCCAAGATACAAATCATAAATTCGCCTCCAAAGATGCCAGCGTCTGCGAACTACACCAACTACCTAGAGAAGCAAATTGACTTGTAATTGTTGGTTATCTGGTATATAAAAGAACCTTGCCACAAATTTAGGATTATAATCACCAACACCAACATTATTACTTCAGGATGAAAAGTTTTACTTCCTTACCTTCTCCCCTACTTCTGCGTAAATTGTGCTATTAATCAACCAAAATGGCCTGCGAATCTAAACCTCAAGTAAATGATATGAAGAATGAATTGAATAAAATTATTCTTTAAATCTTTGCGCATCAGATTTAGATTCTTACCCTAAATATCTCATTACCCTTGGCATCATTTATAGAAGCAACAAATGGGCGTCTTTTACGAAACAGCTGCAATATTTCAAACCAAAGTCATCATACAACAGAAATTTGTAATATTCATCATAAAGTAAATAAACCCAACACTTGGCACAATGTGAATTTGTACATCTTGTCGAAAAAATAAAATCAGATGCATACAAATAAACCCATCACTTCACAATGAGAATCAAGAAATACCCTATTAAAGATATGAATTTGGCATCGATTCTACTACCAGAAATCAATCATTAAGAAGCATTGTATGAAGAAAATACTAGACAAAATTAGTCATGAATAACTCAAACTTGATCCACCTGACCAATGTGAAATCGAACATTTTAAATCCTATTCAAGTTCTGAGGGCATCAACCAACCGTGCAAATATTACAAAGAAAGTAAATTATAAAGAAGAAACATATATTAGTTTCAAAAGCATATTTACATGTCCCAAACATATTTCCAAGTATATACTGCAACAAATCTAGCCTCCACGCAAGTATTATCAACACAGCAACCTGCTGTATAATGATCCACTTAGTTTGGGTATTTAGAAGGTTAAACAAGTGGGAAACCGTATTGAAGAGATAGTCTCCTCATTTCATAACCCTACACAATGGAAAACTATCCTAACAGTGTACAAAGGCAAAGATAGCAGACATTACATTTTTAATAGGACTATTAGACCATTGAGTATGCCACACTTCTGTGCTACGGACAGATACACACTTCAGCTGGCAAATATTCCATTTGATTGTGTAATTGAATCAAGCATAATAGAACTCTAGGAACTAGACCTAAAATATTTTTAAATTTTTGGTTGATCCTGAATATTTCAATTAAAAAGTTAATAGTGACATCAACTCACCCAACTGAAAGATTCTACAGAAGATTTTTTAAGTAAATTAAATTTAACATGACAAACAGAAACATTTGAACTAAGTTTGTGCCAACTCACATAAAAAGTTAAAAGTTACGTTAGTTTGGGCATTGTGAGCTGAAGGTTAAGGTCGCCTATAATTAAAGCAGAGAGATAAGTCATGATCAAAAAGATAAGCAAGAGGACCAGGATAAATAATTTGATAGAAAAATATAAGAGATGAGCTAGGTACCTGTCTATAGATGACATTACTTTGCTCACGTATATATCCCATAGGCTGAGAATAAACAAGTGATTACATGAAAAAAGTGTGATGGAAATTTGAATTCAATACCCTCATTAAAAAGGTATAAAGAACTCCACTGGTGAAGATTAGATACATACAGGATGAGGGTAGTTTGGATCCACTACAATGTACCGGCTTTCCTGTAGTTAAAAAACAACTGTAACCATCAACATAAATGTCGGATGTAACGTAAGGTTATCAAACTATAAATGCAACTTCAAACCTAATCAAAATAACAGGAAAATATCACATTATGATTCAATGGAATGTTATCCATCAAACCTTAGAAAGTTAAAGCAGCAAACAGCATTACAATGCAACATATCCAAGAAAGGGAAGCAACCATGTAAAACTATAATGTCAGAAAAACTACAAGAAAATCACATGTAAACATCCAATGTAATATTTCACGTGAACTCCATGCTCATTATAGTCATGTCTTGTTCAAAAAGATCAGCGTAAAATGCATTACCCAAAATCAACATGAAGATAAGTGTGGGATTAGTCTTTATTTGAAAGGCATTATTTTCCATTTATCACAAAAGAGTTTTTTTTGCCGATAGAATGCAAATCTAAGTACAAGCAAGTATTCTCCAGGCATATTACAAGTTTATCCTTTGGTATAGTATAGGAATCTCATAAAATCTAAAATGAGTAACGCACCAAAGCAGAAAGTTAGATCTGAGTTATCCAAGTCAACTCATGGTTAAGACTAGATAACAGTTGTTTCGGCAACCCGGTGCTACAAAGCTCCCGCTATGCACGGGGTCTGGGGAAGGGTCGGACCACTTGGGTCTATTGTATGCAGCTTTACCCTACATTTTTTGCAAGAGGTTATTTCCACGACTCGAACCCGTGATCTACAGGTCAAGTAACTTTACCGTTGTGCCAACACTCCCCTTCAGATAAGGATTGTTTCAACATGCGAAAATCCTGTCTGCATGCAGAGGTGAAAAACTAAAGTACAACTTCATGTGGTATAGACACTAATAATTGTTACATTCGCAACCAAGACTCAATCAAATTCAATGTGCATGATGAAATTATTGGAGATAGATATCAAAAATATATACCTGCTCAAAGTCAAACATAACATTAGCCCATTCTATATCTCTAGTAACAAGCAAATTGGGTCTTGCTAGAAGCGGCGCCAATTTGACCTGTAAAACATTAAAGGAGACATTTATTACTTTGTCTTCATCAGTATAATTAAAAACTAAGTGTCTAAAAGGTTGAAGCTGCTAAAATGTGTTGGGGAAGACACATGCTTGAGAAGATATATACCACCAAAATCATTTATTTGACATGTTAATGATATATTTTATGACCATGGATGAGATATATTATGCCATGAATGCATTTTGTGGTCATAGATTGAGCTCAAAATGGATGTTGAGAAAATTAAAAAAAAAATGTCTAGATACTTTAAAATAATTGTTAGTTTGGGTATAATAAAACATATTGAAAGATTACGGGGTTCACTGGATCACAAGCTAGGTACTAGCTTAACATCCATAAGCATGTAATTAAACAAGCAAATTACCATAATCTACCGGTGAATGTGGCAAACCAACAGTTTGCACCACCCAAAAGGATAAGAATGATACAATCAATAAGAGAATGGATAACACTTCGTACCTCTTCCTCAGAACATGGTGATAGAAAATTTTCATCAAATTGCCTTGTGGAAGGGTGATTGATAGTCCTGTTAATTCTTCCTGCTTGTTCTGCATTAACAACTGGTCTGTTTAGAACTGATCCGAAAGATGGCAGTAGAAAAGAAGACAAAGCCTCAAATATAGTATTCTCTCCTTGCACAGGTTTGATGATCTGAGGTCTTCTTTTCCTTGTTTGGATCTTTTTTCGGATCTTTTTTCTTTTTTCTGCAGCCCAAAGCTTTACTAACCGACTCCTAGTTAAAGAATGCTCCATCCGAATGGATTGCCCAAATGCTCTATAAAAAGAACTTGAAGGACTTGACAGTCCAAAGCTTGAACTTCTCCTGTCACTTTGTAGGGGATATAGACTAGGTGCTGAAATTGGTCTAACTAGAAAACTCATATTTGGTTTTCCAAAGCTAGGAATATCACCAATATACTGAGAGCCCGTATCTTTTGGGATGCTATGTGCACAACCTTGGATGCTGTTAGCATTGTGATGCAATGGTGAGGCATAAATAGATCTCTCAGTAACAACTTTACTATTGAAGGGGAAGCAGCAAAATTTCTTCAAACACTTCATTTCACTAACCACCCCCAGACAACAGGCCTGCAAGCAAGAGAGAGAGAAAACAACTGTCAAAAGGATGTATGAGACATCAGATGTGGAGATAACAATAAAAAGCTTCCCTATGTGTGAAATTCGTTCATATATCGATTGATGATCAAATCACTCAAGTTTAGATACTATTCAGTGGATTAAGAAAGGTGAAAGATTCAAACTCTTGTACCGAAAGCAAAATGATAAGGCAAATCAATCTGGTTATTGTATTAATTTCATAAAATAATTGAATTGAGATTGGATTGTGCATGCTTCCTTGACTTTCATTGGGTTTATGGATGGAAACATCCAGAAGAAAAAAAATTAAAAAGAAATAGATGGAAGAGAAATCCTAGAAATCAAAAGATGAGAAACTAACTTGGATAAGATGATTAAGGAAATGAACAAAAAATAATTTTCTTTTACCCCCAATCCAAACATATGAAAATTTGTTGAAATAAGGGTAACTTTCTCAGGCCGAAGAATTCAGTGTTCACCATAGAGAGCGCATGACAAACACAATGGTGGTGTCTAGTGAGATCAGTATTGGCATTTTGTTCTGGCTTCAACCTATGTAACATTTGAAGAGCCAACCTAATAGCTTTTGGTTTGGTTTAAACTCAAGCTCAACTCAATTATTTAAGAAACAAGTAGAGCTCAAGTATAAGTTGGCTTGCTTGAGCATAGCTTGAAATAGCTTTGAGTGTGTATATTAATTTCTTTTATCAAAAAATTATGTTGGTTGTGATGATTAGGGAAGACATTCAAGACTTCCCATACTTTCTTTGTTCATCCTGGGATTTAATCCTAACAAAGGCACAAAGTTCTAATTTTTGTAAAAAGCCTAGTCTAACCAGGTGGTCTCTAGGCAAACCCAAACATCTTGAGTTCAAATAAAATAATTTGTTATTTAAAGCTTCACAGTCAGGGAACGGCATTTTTTTTTATTTTTTAAAATTTTTGCACATGTCTGGTGCATTAATTAGGGAGAGAGCAAGCTCCTATAACATGCTGGCTATCAGGCCCAGGAAGACGATGCTGATCAACCATGATACTCACTATTAGATGGCTCTCTAGAAGGAACATAATGAAAAAGATGACATGAGGAGACGCATATGGAGGCATACAACATTTAAGTGCAGGAAACTGTGTGGCATTAATCCGTGGATCCCATCACATTGATAGTTTTCTATCAACATTACATTTTTATTATATATTTACTCAAGTGTGACATCCAGCTTCCACTTATGTGTAGTATATCCCTCATACAGTACAGAAGAATGGTCGCACAAGCTCAAACTGATCCATGTCATACCAAGGATCGAGAAAAAAGAAAAAAAAAGTATAAAAAATAAAAAATAACAAGTTGCATAACAAAGCAACAACTGCTGTCAGGAGACACATTGAGGTTTAGCAGCAGATAGCATTGATCAAAATCCCAAAAAGGTTCTGGCAAACAGTAATCATCACATCCATCTAAGAACAAGAAAGCAAACAAAGCACTGATGCACAAGAAGGTCAAGGTACCAAGCTCAGGAAAGCACAAGTCCTAACAACCCAAGCAGATTAGCAAAACTATAAGAGATTGAAAAACTAATCATGTTGAATACACGAAAGAACCAGTTAGTACTAAACCAAAAGAATCATAGAGTTAAAATGAAAAATCGAGCCTCACTTCTAAGTGTAAGGACAAACTGTAGTATTGGATCAGGTTCATACATGAGCAAGCATCTGCTAAATAACAATTCTCAAGAGATTGGTTAAAGATCATGGTAAATATATATAGTCTTAAATTTAAAAGGGGCTGTTGACCATGTAAGAATCAGTTAGCTCCAATCTCAATTTGTTTTTGTTTTTTTTTTAATTATTTAAACTTCAATAGCTTCACTAATATTTGGAGGTAGAGAATTCCCTTACTTGATCTTCCCTTCTTAACACTAAATTCATTCCACATAAGTAAAAATTGAACAATCAAAACACCTAGAATCACAAACAGAACCCTGAACTACCACATTCTAATATGGACATCATCCACCTTTAACCTGTCACAATAATCTGAAAGTTAATGGTAAACTTGTCCAAAAAATCTTTAAATCCACCAAACTAACTCTACACACATCTCATTGGGCATATATCAAGCCAATTTGAATCTATTCTAGATAGCCAAGTTCCTCAATTCAACCGAAAGAGAAAAAGACGTGCAAACAACTCCACTCAGGGATTGATGGATTTTCCGCAGATCAATCTCTGCGCAAGTACAAATAGGAAGAACTGAAACGACAAAGAGCATGAATGAAATACAGAAGAAAACACAGAAACCCAGATCTGAACTTTATAATTGTCATAAAACTGTCGCACCTGCGCCAAACCGAGAGAACCAGATGTCGCGGGAGCGGCGGGGATCGAGCGACAGGACCCGATCATGGTATAGACAGAGCCAGCAAGCTCAGAGCTGGGGGTGGAACGAGAAGCCAATGATCCAGGACCAGACGGCGGAAAGGCGCCGCGAATCCCGGGAGAGGTGGGGGAGTAGAGGCTCCGCAGACCATTAGAGGCCGGCGCCGGAGCGAGATCGAGAGAGGGGGAAGAGGGATGGAGGACCCGAGCGAGGGTTGAACTTAGAATTGCAGAGACCGGAGCTGTTCTTCGGGTCAAGAGCCTGTTTGTCGCCATTGCCGCCACTCTGCTGGGCATGGCACCTCAAACACTTTTTTTCCCGGGCAATCGTTATTTAAAATTAAAAAATATTTTTTTATATATTTATGGTTAGTTTAGATTTATCAAATATAATTAAATTAATTTTTAAATAATATTTTATAGATTTGCTTTATGTGTCTAGAAACAGAATCTAGATTTAGGATTAAAATTTAAAATTTTAAAAAATAAAAAGGTCAAATAATTTTAGTTTTTATTATCATCAAACTTGCTACAAATATTAAATTTCCGATAATTTCTAAAAAATATTCAAAAGAAAATTAAATTTATTTTAAATGAACTTGATTTATTTAATATTAATGAACTTGATTTTACAAAACTAAATAGAAGTATTTTTCTTTTGATAAAACTAAATAGAAATATAAAAAAATTATGGGCCCCACTTCCACATCAGCATCTACCTGGTACGTTGCCCGGGCAGAGGTGGCGCCAGCCTTTCACCCGGGCAATGACAACATCAGTGTATACTTTTTTTTAAGGGTGTGTTTGATTACAAGATAGAAAATAGGTGGAAAAGAAAATATATGGTCGTTTGATTGCAATTATTTTCTAGCTAAAAAGTCTAACATTTTCCATGGGAAATTTTTATTTTATTGTTTGATTGCCTTTATTTTCTAGTGGAAAATGATCATTCTCCATAGAAACAAAAAAAACATATTTGTTGTTTGTTTGTGTCAATTTTTCATAAAAAATTAATATTTTCCATCGAAAATTTTTCTTTTTCCCAGGTAATCAAACAAGGAATTACAAGTCAAGTAATTTTAAAGAATAAAAAATTCAAAACAATGACTTAAAAGTTTTTGTATATCTTATGGCTCATATTTGAAACAACCTAAGAATATAAACAATTTTAAATGATAAAAGATTTGTGTATATCTCATATTTGAAATTCAAAACAATAATCTAAAAGTTTGTATACATCTGATAGCTCTTATTCAAAATTCAAACAACCAAGACCAATACATATTTTGTTTTTTCATATAACCCCTTCAATTTTTCATGGAAATTTTTTTGGGGGGTTGGGAAAGAAAAATATTTCCACTAGTTTTTTCAATCAAACAGCTCAAACTGCTGAAAAATCGATTGTGAAAAAAAATTTCATGGAAAATAAGCTCAATCAAACACAACCTAAAAGTGCTATTTTAGCACTTTACCCGACGTGAGTGCTCTTGGAGAGAGAAATGGGCTGGAAATAAACTTTTGGGCTGAAGTTGTTGTTGGGCTTCAAAATTTGAAGAAGCTCATACAGTTGTTTCATGAATCACATATAAGGCTCGCAACTATAATTTGTTTATATTTTTTTCAGAATAATATGCAAGTTTTTGGAGGAAAAAATTATTTATATATTGGTCAAAACACTCAACTTTAAAAATAAAATACAGTAAACTTATATCTATAATTTATCTGGATCTGAGGGGTAAATGTGTAAAACATTAAAGATTTGTGTAGGTATAAATATTTTATGAGAATATAATATGCATTAAACAAAAACAGAGTGTATATGTATATTGAATGTCGGGTTAATTTTTTAGGTGGGTACCGTATTTTGCCCATATTTCAAATCGGATACTGAATTTTAATTTGTATCAAAACGGGTACTGATCTTTAATTTCATTTCACCGATTGGGTACTTTGGGGATTCCGGTCAAAAGTTGCCCACGTGGACACCGGAGATTCACGTTATATGTGGCCACGTCAGCAATTTAATCCACGTCATACCTTTTGATATTGCAATTATAAACAATGCTGTTGATGTGCCGATTTTTTAAAATATAAACATAATTAATTATTTAACAAAACCCTAACCCTTTAATGTTCTCAAATTAATGAATTAAACCCTAACCCTAACCCTATCGCCGCCATAGCCGCCGCCCAAGAGTTGCTTTCCGGCTTGAAGATGAGGGCGTTGAAGATGAGAGGGGAGGAAAGGTGAGGGAGGAGGGGAGGAAGTGGATGAGGATGGAGTAGAGGAGATCAAGGGAAAGCAGAGGCGGTGGCGGTGGCGGACGAGATCGAGAAGGGAGTACAGGTGATCAAGGGTCTGTGGGCGGTTGTCGAGGCATTGGAGGAGGTCGGCGTAGAGGTAGCGCATGGCGAACGACAGGATAGAACCAGATCGTCGGGGTGAGGGAGGCGGGGGGAGGGAGTGGGTGAGAGAGAAATTGTCGACGAGGGAGCGCTACTGGCCACGGGCAGCAAGGTCGACCAGGTCGTCGGCGTCGAAGAGAGATTGGAGAATTGATTTGAAAGGCCGTGATCTCGAGAGAGAGAGCGGAGTTTGGTCGCCTGAGATCTGGAGATCGACGGCGAAAGCTTATCTTTTCTTGTTTGGATCCCTATTAGTTGTGGATTTTCTTCTTAATTGTGATAAAGACTTGATGTTCTCTGTGAATGTTTCTCTTGATTTGTGTTGATGTTGTTGATGATATTGTGAAATTGAATTCTATCTTTGAATTGGTTCTTGAGGAATTTTATTCAGTCATCATGGACGATCTCTGGTTCTCGATCTCAGTCTATTTTTTTTGTTTTTTTTTCTATTTTTCAGCAATTTTTCTCGTAACTCGTAAGAATGAAGAGCAATGTAATAAGATTGAGTTTAATTAATCATATTGTTTTTAAAACAAGTAATTAGGTTTTTGACCGGAATCATGTTTAATTAATGAGAGGGATTTTAGAAGTTGCCATGTCATCATGTTTAAAATCTTTATGTAATTTTTTTTTTGCCACGTGGATTAAATTGCTGACGTGGCCTCATATGACGTGGATCTCCGGCGTCCATGTATGCAACTTTTGACCAGAATCCCCAAAGTACCCAATCGATTAAATGAAATTAAAGATCAATACCCGTTTTGATACAAATTAAAATTCAGTATCCAATTTGAAATATGGGCAAAGTACGGTACCCACCCAAAAAATTAACCCATTGAATGTAAATTTATCTATGTTAAATATGTTAAATGTTACGACTTGCCCACTTGGTGTGTATAATGTATATATTTGTAAATATTAGCTACCTCATATAGTACAGAAGAATGGTCACGCAAGCTGAAACTGATCCATGTCATACCAAGGATCGAGGAAAATAAAAAAATAAGAAGTTGCATAACAAAGCAACAACTGCTGTCAGGAGACACATTGAGGTTTAGGAGCAGATAGCATTGATCAAAATTTCAAAAAGATTCTGGCAAACAGTAATCATTACATCTACCTAAGAACAAGGAAGCAAACAAAGCACTGATAGGTCAAGGTACCAAGCTCTCTGGAAAGCATAAGTCCAAACAACCAAGCAGATTAGAAAACAATAGAAATTGAAAAACTAATCATGTTGAATACACGAAAGAACCAGTTAGTATTAAACCAAAAGAATCATAGAGTTAATATGAAAATCGAGCCTCACTTCTAAGTGTAAGGACAAACTGTAGTATTGGATCAAGTTCATACATGAGCAAGTATTTGCTAAATAACAATTCTCAAGAGATTGGTTAAAGATCATGGTAAATATAGTCTTAAATTTATAATGGGTTGTTGACCATGTAAGAATCAGTTAGCTCCAATCTCACTTCGTTTTTTTGTTTTATTATTTAAACTTCGACAGTGATACGACTATGCCCCGCCGTTCACCGAAACCTCTAGAGGAACCACAGAAGTACGGAAAGCATAAAGAAGGAATCAACGTGCAGGTTGATTTGGACATAGGCACACGACGTGTCAGAAAGGCTCCTACATGGGTGTCGGACTATGTGCTGGGCTGATTGGCGATGTGCGCTCTAGCGCCACATGTTGTTGCTCCACTAGCAGAGTCGTTACTTGGTTTTGTCGTGTTGTGCCATTAATGAGGCAACGTGGGTTGTGGGTTGTTATTTCGTGGAGATCACGAAAGAAGCATTGTCTTCCTTATATATCTTAGGGTTTCATTATAATGAGGCTATGAGAAATTTTTCAGTTGCCTTTCTTAGCTTTCTCCTTCCCTTCTTGCTATTCTGGGAGCCTACACGTGCTCGAAGCATTCCTATAACCTATCACTAGTACTTTCATCTCCTTCCTTACCTCTAGTATGACGGACCCTGATCTCCTGGCCGCCATCAAAGCCATGCAGACACAACTCAATAACCAATCTAGAGCCCTTCACCAACATATAGAAACCATGGACGCCTGCTTCACGGATCTTCGCGTCCAGTTCATGCAACCAGCGAAGCCTATCACAGCGGCGAGCCGGTCAAGCCTGGCTACACACATACCAGATCACCCCGATAACGACACAGATGTAAACCCCTTCCTACGTACCCTCAAGATAGACATGCCCAAGTTTGACGTCTCCGACCCCGAGGGCTGGTCTTTTCGCATCGAAGAGTTCTTCGATATCTACCATACTCCGGCGACGGTGCGTCTTCGCATCACCTCATTCCTCTTGGAAGGCCGCGCCTCGGCGTGGTTCCAATGGATGAAAGGCAATCATCTCCTCACTACATGGCCTGCTTTTCTCCTCCATCTCCGCCAACACTTTGGCAACTCTATGTTTGAAGACCACCAGGGGAATCTCTCCAAACTCACACAAACGTCCTTCGTTGCTGACCTCCAATCGACCTTCGAGGAATCCATGAACAAGGTTCGCGGTATTCCTGAATTGTTACTTGTCTCCTTCATTACTGGCTTACGACCGGATATTCGTCGAGAGCTACTTCTCACTCAACCTTCTTCCCTAATGGAAACCTTTACCCTTGCTTGTGCCTGTAAAGCTCGCACCGAGGAGGTGAAACAGGACACGCGTACTTGGTCACGATGGTCCACCAAACCTAATACCCGGTCAGTCATCCACAAACTGCTTCCACCTCTTATTGCAACTTCACCACCCCCACCCCCAACTCACTCGCTTCCGTCCTTCCACACACCTAGTCCAATTCCAAAGCACCCTACCATTCCTTCTTCCCCATTACCTATCTGTCGTCTATCCCCCGCTGAACTCCTGGAGAAGCGCTCGAAGGAACTTTGTTATAATTGTGACCAGAAGTGGGCGGTCGGACACCGCTGCCGCAACAAGTTCCTACTCTTGCTCGGAACGACGGATGACGACTCGGATGATGACCCCGGGGAACCCCCTAATGAGATTTGTCCAGCCCCACCAGACACTGGCGAGGTCACGGCGGATATTTCGAGCCTGAACGCACTTGCCGGCCACGGCAACCCTCGCTCCCTGAAGTTGACTGGCGAGATAGTAGGGCAACGCATCCAGATCCTCATCGACAACGGCATCACACATAACTTTGTCAAACCCGTCGTTGCGGAAGCCTTGGGTCTCGCCATCCAACCCACACCTCCCTTCCGAGTGTACATCAGCAATTGTGATTTCCTTGTTTACTCGATGCCATGTTCACACGTCTTCCTCCAACTGCAAGGTCACAAGTTCTCTCTTGACCTCTATGTGTTGCCGATCGAAGGGCCTAACGCCGTACTTGGGGTACAATGGTTGCAAACCCTAAGAAGGGTGACACACAACTAATCCGCACTTTCCATAGAGTTTCACTGGGACGACAAGGTAATCCTCCTCCGCGGCAATGCCTCTCCGAGTCTTCGGACGATTTCATTCCACCAGTGCAACAGTTGCTCCATAAATATTAGGCACTGTTTGGGGCACCCACGCAACTCCCACCCCACCGACCGGTCGATCACCGGATTCACTTGCTCCCCAACACCAAACCAATGAACGTGAGACCTTATAGGTATCCTCACTTCCAAAAGGAGGAGATGGAGACCCTTGTACTAGAGATGCTTCACCAAGGCATCATCTGGCCAAGTCACAGCCTATTTTCAGCGCCAGTTCTCCTTGTCAAGAAGAAGGACAGCTCATACCAGTTATGTGTCGACTACCGGGCCTTAAACGCCGTCACCGCCAAAGATAAATTCCCTATTCTAATGATCGACGAGCTCTTAGACGAAGTTGGTGCGGCAACGATCTTCAGTAAGCTTGATCTCAGAGCCGGCTACAATCAAATACACATGCATGCGAGAGATTGCTACAAGACCTCCTTCCGGACGTACGACGAACACTTTGAATTTCTCGTGATGTCGTTCGGACTCTGCAACTCCCCCTCCACCTTCCAGGCGATGATGAACCGCATCTTTGTACCCTTCCTCCTCTGTTTCGTCATCTTATTCTTTGATGACATCATCATCTACAGCACCACTCCGGAGATCCATGTTAACCACCTTGCTTAGGTCCTCTCCTGCGTTCAATCCCAAAAAAAATTTCTAAACTTTCCAAGTGCTTCTTCTGCCAGGAGTCCATCAAATACCTTGGTCATTTGGTCACGGCCTCCAACGTCTGCGCTGACCCCTAGAAGATCAAAGCTATGGTTCAATGGTTGTTGCCTACCTCCCTGAAGCTTCTGCGTGGGTTCCTAGGCCTCACCGGGTACTATCGTCGGTTTATTCATGGGTACGCGAGCATCTTCGCCTCTCTGACAGATCTCCTCCATCAAGATTGTTTCACATGGTCCCCTGAGGCAACAGCTGCATTCGAAGCTCTCAAATAGGCTATGGTGGTCGCACCGGTCTTGCACCCCCTAACTTTGATGAAGACTTCATCCTAGAGACAGACGCATCCAACATCGGTATTGGCGCTGTCCTGATGCAAGGTGCCCATCCTCTCTCCTTCTTCAGCCGCAAACTTGGGCCACGACTTCGAGCGACGTCCACTTACCTGCGTGTACTGTACGCAATCGTGGAGGTAGTGCAGAAGTGGCACCAGTACCTACTAGGGTGTTTCTTTATTATCTGAACCGACCACCGGAGCATCAAAGATCTTTTCTAGCAGACCATTCAGACCCTGGACCAACATGCATACATTTGCAAGCTCCTAGGGTATCACTTCTGGATTGAGTACCACCCAGGGCACACCAACCTCACCACTGATGCTTTGTCATGGGTACTTGAAGATGAAGATCCGACGGCCAGTTATTTCATGGTCAGCGGCCCAGTTCTGGAGTTCCTGGATTTTCTCCGGCGAGGCAACACTACCCTCGTCGACTTAATCGCCTTGCATCACCAGTTCACTGCTGGGACTCTTCCACCAGGCTACTCTGTTCACAATGGCATCCTACTTTTACACAACCGCTACTACATTGGTCAACAGTCCATCCTGAAGCCCATCTTACTCAAAGAGTACCATGCTACTCCTCTCGCTGGACACGACGGCGCCAAACAAACAATGGTATAATTGTCATCGGCGTTCTTCTGGCCTCGCATGAGCAAAGAGGTGACTGACTACGTCACAAAGATGAGACGCCCTGCCAACGTACAAAGTATCAGACCCAACCGGCCAAATTGACACCCAAATGCTACCAATTCCCTCTCTGGTTTGGGACGAGGTCACCATAGACTTCATTACTAGGCTTCCTCTCTCTCGCGGTTACACTACCATCATGGTCGTCATGGATCGGCTGTCGAAATCTATCCATTTTGTTCTCCTTCCGACCACATTCACAACCACTCAAACCGCCGAGCTGTTCGCTGATCGCGTGGTCAAGCTCCACTGGTTCCCAAAGACGATCGTTTCCGATCATAACCCTGTATTTGTAAGCAACTTCTAGCGTCGCTTGTTCGAGCTCGGTGATACCACATTGCGCCACAACACCGCTTACTATCCCCAAAAGGACGGCTAAACCGAGGTGGTTACCGGGGACTCAAGCAATACCTTTGAGCTTTCACTATGGACTGGCCTTCAGCCTGGTCTACATTCCTTGGGTGGGCGGATTTTTGCTATAATACCACTTACCATAGCAGCATCCAAATGACGCCATTCCAAGCTTTGTATGGTCGTGCGTCACCAACCATTCCGGTTTACACCACCGGGTCCTCTTCCATTCAGGCATTGGACGAGCTCTTACAAGAATGAGACAAGTTGCTCCGATCCTTGAGAGAGAACATCAGTCCAGCACAACATCGTATGACTCAAAAGGCCAACACTTGTCGCCGAGAATTGGAATTTGTTATCGGTGACCAAGTCTTGGTACATCTGCAACCCTATCGTCAGACAACGATGGCTCACCGTTCTCATCAAAAATTGGCGCGCCGATTCTATGGACCATTCACCATTGTGGAGCGCCACGGACCAGCCGCTTATAACCCTCCCATCGGAGAGCAAGATCCATCCGGCATTCCATGTCTCCGTTTTGAAACCTTTTCAGGGAGCTCTCGTTGCTCAAGCCTGCCCGCTACAAGGGTCTATTACTAGCTCCGACCCACTGTCCCTTCCGATGGCCATATGTGCTAACCGCTCAGTACTACACCATGGCAAGGTCACCCAACAAGTGTTGATTCAATGACAAGACAATTTGCCAGAGAACGCCACCTGAGAAAATTTGGACGAAATTCGGCATCTCTACCCAACGTTTGACCTTGAGGACAAGGTCGGTCTTCCAGGCATGGGCACTTATATGACTACGCCCCGTCATTCACGGTGTCACGCCCCAAACCAAATTGGGACGTCGGCAGATCGGCCGCACACTCGTGGGGATGGGCCCCACTGTGTATGCAAGGCCTCATAACATGTTTTCAATTACTACAAATAACTAAATAATATGAATTTATTGCTAGAACTCAAATGCTCAATCCAACATTCAATATGACCTAACAAATGGGCAAAATCTATAAAAATAAATCAGGACAATTTAAATTATTATAAATACAATGAAAATCCACATGACACTAAGGACTGGACTAGGCTCCGGACAACTCATCTACCCACCGACTAGCTACTCCTCGTGATCTGAAAAAAAAAGTCCAGAGATTAATGAGCTTGGGAGCTCAGTAAGTACCCACTAAAACAGTGATCCATGCAGTGTTTTAAGATAATAAGTTAAACTGAAACAAAAACAGTAAAAGGAAAAGAATTCATAAATAACTAAATAATTTGCAAAAATTTTAGTTTCTGAAGTTATCATACAAACATACTATCATAAGGTTTAGTTTACACTCAAAATACTAGAGTCTCCCAAACTTTCTATGACCACTAATAACCCCGGTATCGGGTCAAAATGTATTATTATTATAACCGGCAACACGGGGAAACAAAATGTATAGGTCGCTATTGTGACCGGCAAAGACGGGTTGAACTAGTTCACAAACAAAACGGGTCGGCACGGTCAATGTTTAACCCCCATTGACGAAGGTCAGAACACAGACAGTTTGGAGACGTACTTGAAAATCAGAATAAATGTCGGAAAGTGTGTCAAGCAAACAGATGTCAATAGTTCTAAATTCCAACATACATGCACGGTTCAATTTTGTACAAAAATAGATTGCTTAAAGTATTCTTAATACATCATATAAATTCAATAAATAATTAAATTATAATGAAAATAATTTCTATAAACTTATAAGAAAACTTTGCTTAATTTAGGTGGAATACTTACCTCCAAACTCCAAGCTTAGCCTAATCGGGACTCAACCCTCGTATCAGTAACAGGATCTAGATAGGAACAAAATATCATCTTAGTTATTGAGTTTTATAAGACTCACACAAAACTGTTCCTATTCCCAAGTCTCTACGAGAACACAGCATGAGATTCCTTTACATACCCTACCCATAAGACACCTTATTTAACTTATTTATTTCTTGCAACTACCTCTCAGAACAATCAAACACAATCTCATTAATTACAAAAATAATTTTTTAACAATATTAATTATAAACAAACAACAAAAGAAAATAGTTATTTCGTTGCAACAACGTTTTTAATCTGAAGAAAATCTACAGCAAATTGTGAATAAGTGCTTCAGTTGGATAAAAATAAATAAATAAATAATAATAATAATAATAATAATAATAATAATAATAATAATAATAATAATAATAATAATAATCAAAGAATGTAGGCATATAATGTGCATAAACATGCGCCTTTTTTTAATAAAAAAAAAGTTCACAAATCTAATAAAAACAATTCAACAATAGTTTCAATACTAATACAAAATATTTGATTCAATACAATTAGATCTCATAAAACTTATTAGGTAAACAAAGAATTGGCGGAATAGAAATTAGCGAGTAACACAAAGAAGAAAAAGCAGGTTATCAAACCAAGCCAAGATTAAAAACTCATTTCCACATAAATAAATTCTATTATCAATCCTAATCTAACCTAACAGATCACAACAAAAGAGATTTAAAACACACCATCATCAACCACTCTAACCCTAATTCTAATTCTCACAAAAGTGTCAACTAAAACAAACTAGAACGAGAATTAGTCGAGGGCTCACCAAGAGAGAGAGCGGAATTCCTTATTGTCTCTGTGCGGAGATGGAGAGGAAAAGAATATTAGGGTTTTGTGAATGCGAGCGGCGCCGTGGGGAGATAAATAATGAGGTTTTTATTTTTGTAACCAAATTTAGGATAAAATCTTTGACCTTATCATTAATTAAGATAAGTTTTTACCAGTTTTACTTTTTAATACCTATACTTTTATATATCTGTTTTCAGTTTTTTTTTTTTTTAAAAGCGTATTATTACACACCGAAACCTCCAGAGGAACCACAAGAGTACAGAAAAGCATGGGAATCAATGTGCAGGTTGATTCGGACGTAGGCACTTGACGTGTCAGGAAGGCTCCTACATGGGTGCAGGACTATGTGATAAGCTGATTGGCGATGTGCGCTTTAGCGCCACACTTCGTTGCTCCACTAGCAGAGTCATTACTTGGTTTTGTCGTATTGTGCCATTAATGAGGCAACGTGGGTTGTGGGTTGTTATTTGGTGGAGATCACGAAAGAAGCATTGTCTTTCCTTATATATCTTAGGGTTTCATTGTAATGAGGCTATGAGAAATATATCAGAAGTTTTCAGTTGCCTTTCTTAGCTTTTTCCTTCCTTTCTTGCTATTCTGGGAGCCTACACGCGCTCGAAGTGTGCCCATAACCTATCAAATAGTTTCACTAATATTTGGAGTTAGAGAATTCCCTTAATTGATCTTTCATTCTCCACACTAAATTCATTCCACATAAAATTGAACAATAAAAACCCCTAGAATCACAAACAAAACCCTGAACTACAACATTCTAATATGGGCATCTCCCCCTTTGGCATTATTTGACACAACTTCATTCTGCCAGTTCTTATGTTGGTTGCAACTGCTGGTCACACCAAGTACAGACATTTACCTTTGACTAACTTGAACTAACTAGACCTTGGTACATACAAATATCAGACTCCTGGAAACTACCATACAAAATATGTCAATCACCACACTATTTTGCAGACAGATCTCCCCCTGAGTTCATGCTTGAATAGTACATAGTAAATAGTATTCCCAAAAAGTTTCCACTCAATCAACACAATTAATCACCAATCAAAACAAAATGTTTAACTACTACCCAACAACACAAGATGTAAACAAGACTGACCATACTGGCAGACCTACTTCAAATATATCTCCCCCTTTGTGGCAGATGAATGCCAAAGGTGTGTTGCTATGCGAGTCTCCCTCCGGGAGCAATTAGTCCCGCTGATCAGGTGCAGATGTCCTTTGTTGGCGCAGTATGGCAAGCAGGTGCTGGATGTGTTCCATCTGGTGAGATATCTAGAAGAGTTCTTATGCTTGAAGATGTCATTTGTTCTCTAAGGCAGTGAGAAGGTTGGTAAGATAGTTTTCAAACTCTTCATCAACAGGTAAAGAAAAATCATCAGCAACAGATGGAGCAGATGGAGGTCTCCCAATAGGCAAATCAATAGTTTTTCCATGCTTGAACAGCTTGCGTGAAATCTTAACCTTTTGGACAATAGGAGTCAACTCTGTGGGATCAAGTTGTACTCCTTGGTGTATCAAGAACTGTGTGATTAGTGCAGGGTAACCCAAACAGACAATGGTGCTAGTCAGGGCTGCAGCATGAACTATGTTGTCAAAGATGATCTTCCCTAGATTGAAATTCTTCCCAGTACCAAGAGCATATAGAAACAGTGTCATATCCTTGAGTATGCTAGAATTATGGATAGAGGGTATCCAGTTGAACATGCATACTCGAAACAGGACATTGTATTTAGTAGTAAGTACTGAGCCAAGGAGGCATGATTCTTCTTCCCAAGACTCAACTTTGCCACCAGTAAATTCTTTAACAATTTCATCAGAAAATTCCAGTCCTGCTTCATAGGTACCAGGACAATCAGCTAGAAAACCAAGAAATTCATTTAACAAAACTGGGGAAAAATTGACCATATTTCCTCATACAAATACTTGAGGATCATCATCTGTTGACAGTTCTCCAATGGTTGCACTTAAATTACTATAAAATTCTTGAACCAGTTGTTTGTTGTAGTGCTTTGCAGAGGTAACAGATTGAAGAACACCTCTTTCTTCCAGAAACTGTAATAGATCATATTTCCTGAAGACCTTTTGATCCAGTTTCCTTGCCAACACCATACTACGCACAGATACAGTGCAAAAACAGGTTTTGCATTCATTGTTCAAAAAGGGCTTTCTTGCTTTGAGTTTCTTTGAGGCGAAAGAGGTTGCATGGGCGGATGGTGGTCTCTCCCCCTTACTCTTTGCCCTGGTAGTTGTTCTCTGAGAAGGTGTATCTAAATATAACACCCTATCCCGTTACAGGGACAGAATGTCACACCAGCTGGGCCGGGAGTGCACCCAGCCCATAAGCTGTGTAATTTAGACCTGTTAATCATGATATTCAAACTAATAAACATGATTATCAATTAAAGTATTTAAAATCTTATACAAAGTTTACAAATTTTGCGGAAGCGTTCTAAAATCTAATACATTAAATAAAGACAACTATCCTCTTCTGCTAAGTCAGAGCCATCTACAGGAGGACTCAATCTCGTCTACCTGCACATTTCACTTGAGTGAGAATCACTATACAAGGTATAACAATAACATTGATAAAAAAATGTTCGAATAAATTCAAAACATAAAAACAGCATGCTGATTATGATCCAAATCATGGTAATATTCACTGAAATCATATGATATGCATTTATGCATTTCTTTAATCTTTTATCATCATCAGAACGGGAGATGAATTCCACACAGGTCAAGGTCCTCCCAGGTTGGACCGTATCAACAACCATGGGGTGACAAGCTATGGAAACAACTCCTCGTCCTGGACATAGATCGATTCCACACGAGTCAAGGTCCTCCCAGGTTGGACCATCTCATCAACCATGGGGTGACAAGCTATGGAATCGATTTCTCATTATCTATCATATTAGTGTCATCTACATCTCTACTTCCATACAGCGGCACCAGAGTGGAATAAACCAATCAATCAGTATCTCTCCGGTCGGATCAACTCATCGGCCGTGAGCTATACGAGTATATACGTATACTAAGCACTCGAAGAGTACGGAAAAGTGGGTTTTGTTTTCTTGAAATCAGAAGAGTTTGAAAACAGATAGTGGGACAGTTAAAGAAAAACCAGACTTATGTAAACCACCCCTTCCCTACCTAGTACCGTACTCTCTGGCTCTATTGTAGAGCCACGTTTGGCGCAAGCATGTATTCGAGTAAGATGCAACGCACTAATATGTCTATCATCGCAATATCAAATATATGTAATGTTTCCACATGTTTTTCATGAACATAGAATTTAAACTCCGAATAAATCGGCAAATCATGCTTGAAAACTGAAAAGCATTTCATGAAAATCATAACGCTTTCATAACATGAAATCCCACAGATTGACATGATCAAAATACAATTAAATGCGGAGATTTACAGTTGTGTTAACTCACACCATTCCAAGTATAGTGTAATCACTCACCTGATGTCCTTAGCAAGTTCCTAGGTCTGGCTCGGTCCTGCTGAAGCTCCCGCGGGACCTTTATCTTTTTCCTAAAATTAATAATAGTACTAAGTAAATACGAAGTTCGTATTTTCCATAAATTCTATTGCTTTATAATACGGAGATTTAAGAATACAGAAGACCGTATTCTTTCTAAACTCTAGCTTAAACTCAATAAGATACTATAAACTTATTAATTTCTCTAATCATGGATTTTTACTTAGCATCTAATACATGTTTCTAAAGCTCATAAATACTACGATCGCCTTTTCATAGTTTTAGTTCTATCGCTAAGAATACGATAACATAGATATGAAAGTTCAGAAATATGGAATCCGTATTCCTATCTTATACTCGGATTAGATTTGTTAGAGTACGATGATTTCCATCAAGTTAAATCAACTATGATCTCTCTCTTAACATGAAATTCGTATTTCTAGAACATGGAAATATGGAATTGTCCAATTAGAGGATTTAGCTCTAATCATCCTAAGCTTAATTCTAAAGCTCACAACATACTCTTTAAAAGTTATTAATTGTTAAGCATAATCATGGGAACTAAATTAAGAATTAATACTAAATTTTCCTACGAAATTTCGGCAGCACCTCCTCTATTTGGACAGTCCCGAAATTATACAAACATTCATCCAAATAAAATTTAAACTCATTCATACAATCCTTTGTTCTAAATTTATCATTCATTAGAGCTTGCAACTTTTAATACTATACTTAAGCTAATGATCCTTACCCATTGAGTTTAAAACTCTAATAATAAGATCTCCCACCTTAAATTAACCCGTCCGGCCCCGTATTCGAATGTCCTACAATAAATAAAGGAATTAGTACCAAAACAACAACCAAGCCCCCTTATTGAAGAATTAAAGCTCACCACCACCACCACCATCATTACCAGTAAGAGGAGATAATTTGTGAGGGCATATAGGCAAATTTCTCAATATCAAGAAGACCAAGAAGGCAATGAGTAGGGTTGGAAACAAGCCAAGCTTAAGCCAACCGGGATGAAAGAGAAGAGGCTCAGATTCGCCACCGATCCAACTTGCCACCAAGAACCTTCCACTCCGGCACCTCTTTCTCTCTCCATCGGAACAGGAGCAGTAGTTGCCTGTAGAGGAGCAGGCCATCCAAGCTGCTTCACCGTAGCCACGCTGAGATGAGACAGGACTGCACAAGAGCAAGGATCGAGGATGGAGTTATCACACACCTTCACACATGCAGGGATCAAATTCAAGGGTGACTTTAGGGCTTCGTCATCACATCCGAAAAGAGATTTAGATAGAAAATGAAGAAAGAGAAGAAGAAGAAGAACATAGTGAGGCACCACAAGCTGAGAAAGAATCAGAGGCCTTGGAGAGGAGAGATTTGAACAAAAACAAAACAAAAAAAAAAGAAAAATGAAAAGAATGCTTCCTCTGTGCACGAACGCGAGAGAGAAAATTTCAATCTCTCTTTCTCACATTTGATATATATATATATAAAAGTATTATAGATTTTTATAATATAAATAATATTTTATATAAAATATTATTCTAATCTTTTAATTAAATTATCTTTAAGCTCAATTAATTAACTTATATTTTTAAAATAATAATAATAATAATAATAATAATAATAATAATAATAAAATATTATATTTTAACTTATGTCCCATCACTATTTAATAATATTATTTTATCCATAATTATCAATAATTCTTCGACCCAAATCCGGGAATCCTGGGTTAAATGATCCTACTGACACGGGCTTACTGTAGCATCACGGGTCGTCTCTTCTCCCGACCTAGATCAGTGTTTCTCGGCTTTTGACTCGGCCAGATCTACTTTATCGGGGCTCTAACTCATGTCCGATATCTTCCAATTAATTACTCTAGATTAAATAACACTTAATAAATTTCTCAATCAATTAACTGGGATCTGTATGTTCATCCACCTCCAACTGTTTCATGTCTAATTGGCCCTGCCCAATACGACATTCTCTGGCCCAATTCATTACGAGGCTGGATTTTGGATTTATTAATTCCCGGTTTTCCCTTAATTAGGTTTAAAAGTAGCTAATCTCTTTTATGTGCTAATTAATCTCATAAATTTATTAATTTATTAATTCCCGGTTTTCCAAAAATTAATTAATTTATTCGTAAAAATTCTGGGGCGTTACAAGTGTGGTCGGTCACTATTTCTGGCACTGCTTCCCTTTCCACTGCAGTCTTAGAGGCAGTTTTTTGTTGATCAGGAACATCAATTTCAGATATATTCCCTTGGGACATGGTACTCTGATCTATGGATGGTGCAGATGTGGGATCGATTTCTCTTCCTGGGCCCTCCATTGTCGATTTCAGTTCAAGAGGGTCCATGGACACTATGGGACCTTCCTTCTTCTCCGATTTTTTAAAGAGTTATGGGACCCTTTGAAAAAGCCATGGATAGGGAGCAGAGTGCTTGCCTGGTGGTGCAACAAAAGTAGGAACGAAAGGTACAAGAGCAAGAGATTGGGTACCTTCCTCCGTAGTGGATGTGTTTTGCTGAGATGCAGCCATTGATGAAGCTATCTGTCTTTCTCGTCTGGCGTTCTTCCTGTGAACCACCTTCTTGGTTCTCATCTTCATAGGAGACGAAGATCTTACCACCTTGGAAAACGAACACTTCTTCAATTCCGGTGTCTTCTGGAGCAGGGGCTTTGGGAAAAAGAGCGAATGCAACCAAATTGATGACCTTTAGGGTTTTTTGAATTTGTTTCTCTTTTCACAAGATAACTACTCAAACTAAAAAAGGAAACACAAATAAAACAAAAACTGAACCGTTTTTGGTAACTAACCCCCCCTTTTTTTAATTCTTTTTTTTAATCTTTTTTTGTACTTCAGAGGTCTCCTAGATCAATGATCCTCCCAGATGTCAATACACCTCCTGTTTCCTTGGACTTTTTGTTAATAGGCTCTTGGTTACACCCTACTGTTGCACTTGCTTCAGATTTCTTCTGTATTTTCCTGGTATCCTCTTTCCTGATCCACATCTTCCTGATTATAGTTATCCTTCCTCTGGATTTTCTTCTGATAGTTTTCTGTAGGTACCAAACTATTTTCCTATTCTTTAGGTCTTCCTTCAGTTTGTAGTACTTGGGTTTGATATGCCCTTTTTCTCCACAGTGGAAACATATTGGAGCTTCCTTCTTGTACTTATTGTGTTGCTTCTGTGGCTTCTCTTCTGCTTTCTTCTGAATCTGCTGATCTTGAGCTTTTGCTTTTACAAACACTATCTCAGTGTATTGCTTTGTTCCAGAAGTTTCTCCTGTAAAGCCAAGTCCACGTTTATTTCCAGCTGGTCTACCAATAGACAATATTTCATCCATTTTGGCTTTTCCCTTGTTGAAAGAGTCCATTGTCTTCTCAGCATTGTTTAGCTTTTGTTGACAAACTTTAAGTTCCTTCATCAGTTCTTCTCCTGTTTGTCTTAAGATAGAGGGAAAGGCAATATAATGACTCACCATACCTTCTTCTTCTTCTTCTTCTTCTAAGCTTCCTAAAGACTCATCATCACTCCATGTAGCATTGTAGGATTTGCCTTTCTTCTTAAGAGTGTTAGCACACTTAGCTTGAATATGACCATATCCCTCACATTCTCTACACTAGACTCTCTTCTTTATGCTACTTGATTCAGTTTCCTCCTCCTTTTCTTCAACTTTGGGTTCCTCTTTGTGAAATATTCTTCTTCCTATCCTTTTTTGCTTGAATATTTTATGGAACTTCTTTGACAAAAGCGCTATGTCAGCATCATCTTCTTCGCTTTGTGTGAACACTTTTGTCTTCTTAGCTTCTGCCTTCAATCCTATGTTCTCCTCCTTCATATCAGACTTTTGGTTAATCTCATAGGCTTGAAGTGATCCAATTAGATTGTCAAGTCTCATGGAAGCGATATAGCTAGCCTCTTCTATGGAAGCTACCTTTGCTTCAAACCTTCTAGGGAGAGATCTCAGAGTTTTTCTTACCATCTTTTCTTCTGGATACTTGTCACCTAATTGGTAAGCTTGATTGGCTATCTTCATAAGCTTGGCGTTAAATGAGCCAATGGTTTCATTGTCCTCCATTTTGAGAGTCTCGAATTTAGATGTCAACATCTGAAGTTTAGATTCTCGTACCTGATTAGTGCCTTCATGTATTCGCTGCAGTATGTCCCAAGCATCCTTAACAGTCTTGCAGGTACCAATATAAGTGAACTGAGTTTCATCAACTCCTCCAAAGATGGCGTTGAGAGCTTTGCTATTTGCATTGGCCTTGGTCATCTCTTTTGTGTTCCAGTTGCTTTTCTTCTTCTCCACCTTGTTGCTTTTCAGCATTCATGTAGGTTGGGGGAGTCCAACCCTCTTCGACAGCCATCCAAGCTAGCTCGTCAATTGACTTGATGAACGCCCTCATACGCGCCTTCCAATATGAGTAGTTGTCTGCATTTAGGAAAGATGGACGGCTGATGGAGGCTCCTTCTCTTCCCGTCATGATTGGAACTTCACCTAGGTCCTCACCGACCCTTGACACTAAGGCTACGATGGTGACTGGCTCTGATACCACTTGTTAGTTCCAAACGGGTTGGTTGTATGTTTGGTTGTAATGAATATTGTAACTCACTCTCACTGAACACACAACCTCACACACTCTCAAGCAAGTAATGCAATCAAGAGAAAAGAGACACAAGATTGGTAACCCAGTTCGGCTCTCCAAGCCTACGTATGGGGGGCCAAGCCCGGAGACAATGATCCACTAAAAGAGAAGAGAAAACATGAGTACAATTCCCTTGTCACTCATCTCACACATACATAAACACCCACTCAAGATCGCTTAGTGCCCACACTACCTAACTCCCTTAGGTCTTCCTTGTGTGTCCCGCGAACCGTTGAGCTGGGTCCTTTATATAGTCGCTCTATGAGCCTGTATCTCTCTCTCTACGTATCTCCGAAATCTCCGCGGTTACCATCTTTGGACTCCTTCCAATAATAGCCGTTGCAAATCCTGTCGCACCTGATCCTGCAATGTGGCCCAGTCTAGTGAACTATCTAAGGCTGCAGCTTTGCATTGCTCTTCGAACTCCAGACCTAAACCCTCTCGGCTTTATCTGAGTCGACTCTGTCTGATCCTCCCGATCATGACCACGACAACAGGCTGGACCCCTTTGCGTCACGTTCACGAACTCATCAAGTTGCCTCTCGACATGCCGTCTCCCGACGCGTCAACATCATCAGTTTCCAAACTTAGCTGTTGACACACTCAAGTTTGGTCTTCAGCGTATCTCCACTGAATCTTTCTTCATACCATATTTGGCCTCCCGCCAAAGTATGGCCTTTATGGAATAGTATAAATCTTAAAGTTTCCAAATCAGCTCCTTACCAAATCTGAGCAGTGATATATTTAGACACCTTCTAATTATATTCCTCATGATGTCTTCAGCTCCACTTGGATCCTTGTTACCATTATTAGTGTAACCAACTTCCAAGTTGATATTTGATAGATTTGTTCCTCAATATACAGTGCCTTCCAAACATGTGCGCTTGCTAAACAAGTGAACCTTCTAATGATAGCTCCTCCACTTGCATACTCAGTCATCTCTCAAAGATAGCACCAGTGAGATCTTCTATAAGTTTTCCAAAGATATTCCTGCTCATTCCAATATACTCTGACTAGGTCAACCTAGCCTTTGTAGTCAGATGACACGTCATCAATTACGGACCACATCATCCTTAGTTATGTCATCAAGGCCGCATTATGTCTTCAGGAACCTTGGTTGCAATCTGTGTCACATCCATATTTGCAATGGCCGCCATTGTTGAGTAAACCACTGCTTGTCATCTTGTCTCGTGCAGACTTGTGTCATAGTGCATCTCCAGTAAGTTGTCAAATAATGCCAACTGAAGTCCTGTTTGCACTGACAAGTTTGATACATGTTTTTATACTAATATAATTAATAGTAATAAAATTTGTATTTGTTTAATAATTAATATTAACTATACTTAAATTAATATAATTAATAGCTTTAATAAAATTAATATTAATTAGTTTAATACTAGCTTTTATACTAATATAATTTATAGTAATAAAATTTAGATTGATTTAATAATTACTATAAATATTAATCCAAATTAATATAATTAATAGTTTTAATAGAATAAATATTAATCAGAATTAAATTAATAGTAATAATACACATTACTCTTTTTTACACCTCACAACCAAACATTATCATACTAAATGGTAAATTGGTCAAATACACATTATACTCATTCTCACTCCTGCTCACAAAAAAAAAAAGAGATAAAAAAATCCCTCCTCATCACTCCCCCATTAAACCAAACATAATATTTTCAAAACCCTCCATCCTCGGCTTTTTTTTTAATATTATAAAAAATTAATTATGAAAATAAGCATTTTAAATTTTATTTACCAATATGCGCATATCGTATATCACATGCGTTCGTCTGACTTTTTTTTAAGTTTTGTGGGTCCCACATATTTTTATATTATAAAAATTATTAAAAAAAACAACAAACGGTTAGGTTTTGTGTTTTATTTATTGGGTCCCACTTTAATATAAAAAAAAATAAAGCATGATAATTTTTTTTTATAATATTAATTAGTGGCTCCACTTTTAAATATTATAATTAATTAATTAATTAATTAATTGTTTTTTAAATTAACCATCAAGCAATACCTATCTTTGTTTTGTTCGCACTCTTTGCTACCAGTATTTTCTCTAATTTCAAGGCCCTTGAATCTCTCGTGGTGTCATTTGTCAGGCTAATTTAAAGAATATATATATTTATTTATTTTTTAATTAATTTTTTATTAATATTAAAAAAATGAAAACCCATTAATAAAAAAAACCCTATCCTGTGTTATTTTTTTTATAATAAAAAAAAGTGGACTCATGAATAATAAATAAACTCCACAATTAATTAAATTTTTTTATTTTTATAACATTTAAAATGTGGGAAACACAAGTTAAAAACAAACTCAATATTGATTTTTTTTATAATATAAAAATTTATGGGACCCACAAAACTTAAAAAATAAAACAGACGACGAACGATGTACGATATGCATATTGGTAAATAAATTTTTTTATTTTGGTAATTATTTTTTTTATAATATTAAAAAAAAACCTCCATCCTCCTCCCCTCCTAACTTCCCCTCATCCCTCCCCTCCAAACTCCCCCGAACTAAACAAGAGCTAATGTCAATTTATCTGTCTGTTAAATTTGTGTGTATATATTAGTTGCGAGAAGCAATGTTATTCTCCCTCTTTCATGGTCTCCCTAGTTTTATAATATTATTCCACGCCATTTTTTCACAAAAAAATTATTATTGATCTCTGAAATAAAAACTAATGACTAGAAGAATAGTCTATTTGAGTCTAAATGATGAAATGATAAAATAAAAATAAATTAAATTATAACAACACCAAGGGTATTAAAAATAACAAAAAGATGGTGCAAAAATTATTATTGTTATCTTTGATTAAAATGGATAAACCACATTCATTTTTTGATTAAGTTTGGTACAATGTTGCTCTTATTCAAGCTCCCATTTGGTCCCCCAACTGGGATTCCAATGTTACATGTGAAGACTCCGAGATTACTCACGAATATAATGCCCTTGTGACTCATAGTCAAACTCGTCCCTATTCAGTTCCGGTTGTGGCGGGGTAGCCAATTAGAGGCCAATTATCTTTGGATGATGTATGCGATCCGGCCCAGTATAGATTTCTTGGCGTCGTTGGTCGCATCTGTGGGATCGAAAATACGCGCCTGGCTTCGTGAAGACACCAGACAATATATCGAAGCACAAATGTCATATTTATTTATTGTGTGGGTTCTTCCATTCCTAATAGAGGCAAGCCTCTATTATTAATTACCCCGAATAAAATTGCGGGAACCTCCGATTAAGGGCAAAAGAGTACAAGTAAAGGCAATGAATAAAAATAATTTTATTTTATTTGCATTTCATAACTTTTTGTTACATATGCATGTTTATATCTAGACATCATCATATTATTGATTTATTCATATGTCTGACGTCGCCTTGAGTGCTTTGTCACTTTGGAATTGGTGTTTCGCCATACGCCGGTAGCTTCGAATCTATGCGCTATATTGCCCGCCTTTGAAATTTACGCCACTATGCCGCCACCTCAAGATATGTACTTTATCGCCTTCGATATTAAAGCCACTTTGAACATCTCAAGATGAATGCCGCATCACTGCCTCGAGATATATGTCGCTTTGAGATTTGTAATTTCGAGCCATCTCGACATGTGCATCTCTCGTCATATGAGTTCACATTTCTCCTCTTTATTGCATTTTTCCCATTAAATGTTCATTTCATTGATAATCTCTCTTTATTCTCCATAATTTCTTTATTTTTTTTATTTTTTTATTTTAATCACCAATTCTCCTCTCGAATGGATCCTTTGACTTCCATTAGTGAATCTCATGGCTTTCAATGCATCATCAGACAAGTGTATGGTCTTTTCATCATTATTTACTTTTGTTGAGAAATTTACTCAATGGTAAGATTCAAATAATGCATGAGTTACCTCACTCATCCTTTTTAATCAAAATTTTGCATATTGAAAAGGCCTTTTTTTTAGTTTTTAATCCATGTCTAATCAATGAAAAGAAGACTTGAGAAATCTCTGCTTAGTTGCTCATAAAAGGCATTTCAATAAGGACTTGAAATTCTTCATTCTTCAAATCGATTGACACATTAACCAAAAGGTTAAGAAAGCAGGGGCTGAAATATAGAGAAGGTCTGAGCATTAGAGAGTGCGGATACAAAACACTTGGTATGAAGTGCCTAAGATCTCAAAATTTGAGAACATTTGCGGCCGTGGAGGTGCAGCGATAATGTGGCAGCATCACAACATTGCAATTTACAAAATAGCGACTTTTAGCTTCTCAACTCAACAATAATCCATTTCAAGGTTCAAAAGCTGAACCATATATTCCCGGTGAACAAAAGCGGTAAATCCTTCACAAGGTGAGCTATCCACAACTCCATGTTTACAAAATCGGGACCATCTAACAACGCATCACCGAGAATACTTTCCTATGAGCGTTGATTGTCCAAAGAGTACTAGCTAAGATATCCTCCCATCACATAGTTTTCTCTGCTTTCGGGCAAGGCACATTGGCATGAATCTTTGAGACTTGATCATCGTCTCTGCATTTTCACTTTGCATGTTTTCGGGGACATCTCATCGAATAAGCAGTAATGTCGTGATTTGTGTTGGAGAACTTCACTATTCTCTTTGCAAGGACTTCTATGAATACAATCTCAAAGCATCCCTTCCTTCCTTTTTTTACTTTGGAACAACACAACATCACTTTTTGGCGTTTCATCGAACCATACAAAGGGCGCTTAATTTAAGTAAGCAATTAATGAGGGCTTTAAAATGTTTCTCCATAAATTTACAATTGGCTTTTCTGCTGACACCCTTAGCATAACATTCTCCTACTATTCTTCATGATACCATACAAGCTATCTTCAGAGGTGCCTTCCCTTCAAATTTCACAATGTCTCCTTGCTAGCTTAATTCTCTATAGGGTTATAACAATAGTAGCAACAAATCTCTCATTGAAGTACAACCCTTGACTTTATTTTTTTTTATTGTGACAAGCTTAAGAATGAGGTTCATCCATGAACAATAGCAATAGCCCTTTCTTTATCTTTAGCGTCAATTTCAAGCGTGAGATGTTGGTGGTGTGACTCAAAGGTAGTGGTAGCTTTAGCATTATCAGAAGTAACTTAACTATCTTCAGAAAATTGAGCATGATTTGAAGCTTTAGGGATAGCATCAGCTGCCCACCTTAGCTGCAATAGGTCCAATAAACTCCCATTATGATTAGATCTCCATGTGCTTGAACCTAAGGATGTTGTCAATGTCATAGATGAGTAGAAACTTTGAGCAAATCCCAAACCATCTTAAACTTGACATCCTTCATATTAACCCGAGCATATGAAGATGATTTCCTCTACCTTATATATCGGCACAAAATTGCGGGCAATCTTGTTTTCCATTCATCTTGATAGCTTACACAAGAGCAAATGTCGAGAACAGCAAGTCATGACTTCTTTTGCAATGAAAGTTGTAGATTTATTAGTCTCATCGCGATGGTTTCTTACTGAAATTCTCCTCCTTAAGCGAGGCATTATCGGCATA
This sequence comes from Dioscorea zingiberensis, assembly GCA_026586065.1. NCBI lineage: Eukaryota > Viridiplantae > Streptophyta > Magnoliopsida > Dioscoreales > Dioscoreaceae > Dioscorea > Dioscorea zingiberensis. Next base: position 64,553,625 of record CM048818.1, read on the forward strand.
CTCCATTCGCGGCAACAAATAACACTCTTCTTCTTCGCCGGTTTTGTTGATCTTCGTATTCACGGCTCTACCCGCATAAGATGCCACAGCGGTGCTTAACACCCCTTCCTTTCCATCGATTTTCTGGCTGACGCCGCGGCAACAACTCAATGGGCGCGGCGGCTGTGTGCTTGGCGGCATCACGACAACATCAGCACAGCAGCAGTATGGCAGTAATCTTCTTCCCTTATTTTACAGCAGCAACACATAAGTCAAGGCGGCAACCCTCAACATTCATTGCAGCCGCATCGGCAGCAGCATAATGGAAACTTCACATTGGCAACTGCTGACGCCGACGAGGTTGGCAGCGGCCTCAAATCGCGGCAATCTTGGCGGGGATCCGGAAATGGGACTTCGCTTTCCTTCCCAACAATGACGGGCGGCTTACGTAAACTTCCGCGGGCGCAGCGGCGAGGAGATGAAGAAGGGCGGTGAGCTTCATGTGGCGAGTAGTAGAGGGGGTGGACCCGGCTGACGCGTCGGGCGTCGGCCCGGCAGGGCCGTGCCAGTCGCGGCTTCAATGACAATGGTGGCCGGATCAGTGCATTGTCGAGGCGGAGGAATCGCGGGCGGGGGCCGGCTCGGCAGGGAGAGTGGCGGTGATCGTCGATCTTGGCGGCCTGCTTAACATTCCTTAGCGGCGGCCGATGCACGCCAGCCTGCGTCGGAGTGGTTCCCCTTGGTGGCTGACTGCTTGTGAATCGCTAGGCGATGCTTGGGGTTTTTTGTCGGATCGGCTCGGGTGGCGGAGGAAGCGTGGACAAAGACATCAACCTTCGAGGTGATGGCGGCCCGTGGCGGGTCGCCCTTGATGGCCAGCGAAACTTCGGTGAGCTTTACTGCGGCTTTGGCCGGTGGCGGCTTTATCGAGATCACGATAGGCGGTGATGGCTGATCGTGGCTTGGTGGCGAGAGAAGGAGAACGTCTCTTTCTCTTTATTTTTTTTTTGTTTTATTTATTTATTTATTTTTTATAACATATATCACTCTCTTTTTTTTTATTATTTTTTTTTTATTTCATTTTTTTTATTTCCTGCTTATGACTCCCGCCTCACACTCCCTCATATCTACGTTTACTTATGTCCCCTCGAAGCTTCACGACGAACCAGAACAGGTGGGGGATCTAAGGCTTATTACATGATATATATAATATTTAGAGAGAAGAAAGAAATTTCACCTTCTCTTCCTCTTCCTCTATAAGAGCTTCTAAAAAAATTCCTCTATTTTTTTTTGTCTGAGTGAAGAAGAAAAAGAAAGCCGACCCCCTTCTCCTTTGTCTGGCCTCCTTTTTTTAAAATGATTTTCATCCTCATCCATCCTTCCCGAGAGATCACCGAGAGATCACAACTCTCGTAACTTCTCAACAGATAGGATAAGATCAAATTTAATTAAATTTTAATTAATCAAGAAATTTAATTTAATTAAATTTGAAAATGATTTTTTTTTTTTAATATATTTTTTTTGCCTCGAGATTCGTGTTTAGGTACCTCGGGATTTGCATTTTTTTCTCTGATCGCCTCGAGATATGTGTTCGGGCTATCTTGAGGTTTGAGATTGCCTCGAGATATGGTCTCGGGGGCAATTTCGGTATTTGCCATGTTGCCTCGAGATATGTTCTCAGGGGCAATTTTGGAATTTGAGTTTTGCCTCGAGATTTGCTCTCAGGCTATCTTGAAATTTGTTTCCTTGGCTTGCCTTGGGATATGTGTCCTTGGCTTGCCTCAGGATATCGCCGGATATATTTTTTTATTTTAAGAGAAATTTGGTTATATACCCCTCAAAAATTTCATAATCATTCATTCTTTTTTTTTTTTTTTTTTTGGTATAAACAACATCGTACCATGACATGAGGAGGAACGCGATCCCACGAATGATTCCGCAGCAAACGCGTTGTTTGTTTATGAGGTATCTATGGTTTCTTTCCAGCAGATACTCCAAGTTATGGCCATAAACTGCAAGGTTCCATTCCATACGCATCTCCTTGTGTAGCTGCTTCTCAATGTTGTTGTGTCCCTAGAGGTCCTGTGTCGATTGTGGGCAAGGCGCCAGGTTGAACAATGGGCAATAATGTTTCCATATTTACCTTGTGACCGGGCATACAATTAGTAGGTGGTGCACAGTTTCCTCATGCTCGTTACATGGGTAGCAGTGGGTGTGGTTTATCCTCTATTGTCTAGTGATAAGGTTGTCCACGGTCGTCGTAAGAGCTTCGCACCAGTGTGGCATGACGCGGGTTTGATTCATGAATTATGCACGCCCATGGTTTACTTAACTGCTACCGTGCGTGTGTAGTCCTCGACTCAAGCTTGTTCCCTCTGCTTGTGTTTGATAGGGGAATATCCCACTTGAGATTAGGAATAACTTTTGAAAAGTTTTGAATTTTTGAGGGGAAATTTTAAAATATAGGTATTAATGATAAGATAGCTATGTGGCTTCCATGCATTGGTGGGTGGGTCATTGTTATATTTTTAAACTTAAATTAAAGTTTTTGGCGGGAAAATTTTTTATTGGGGGATGTGTTGGAGATATCCCATTTGGGGATATCCCCCTTTCAAACACAAGCTCTATTTATGGGGGTAGAACTTGATCTCGGACTTATCTAAGGAGAATTACCTAACGCACGAGATCCAAGGTTATACCGCTAGGCTATGAGCCTTTGGTATATCTTCCTCATATCATGATCTATTTCTTTCCTTTTTTTATCCAAATCACCGCAGCCGTCCATCAACCCATTCGTCCGATCAACGGTGTAAGATGTACGCTAACTCTTTTCAAGAAGAGCGCACCGCCCAATAAAACCCGCATCTCTTCTCCTTTGTTCTCTCCTTTCTCTCTATCTATCCCCCCCTGCTCGCCAAACCCTACGGTTCGATAGTCGATCGAAGGCGATTATGCCGCTCTTCCTCTCCGAAGAGGAGTTCCGGCTATGTGCTCACGATGCGTCGCTCGTGGCGGAGCGTGCCGATGCCTTCATCCTCGATCTCCGGCGGCAGCTCGACACGGTACGCGCCGAGGCCGACGCCGCATCCATTGCTTCCGAGCAGACCTGCGCACTTCTTGAGCAGAAGTACGCCGCCCTTTCCTCGGACCTATCTCGTCTCCAGGCCGAGAACGGCCAGCTTGTGGCTTCGTCCGAGCGGCATCTCTCGGAGCTCGCCGAGGCTAGAGCGGAGAAGCATCAGCTTCACCTCAAGGCTGTAAGTTCTCGATATCACCCTACGGTCGCTGATCTTGGATTCATCTTGTCTGGTTGTGATTATTGGATTTGCTTCTCAGATAGGAAAAGATGGTGAAATTGAGAGGCTGAACATGGAAGTGTCGGAGTTACACAAGTCGAAGCGGCAGTTGCTGGAACTGTTGGCTCAGAAGGATGTGGAGATCAGCGAGAGAAATGCTACCATTCAAAGCTACCTTGAAAAAATTGTGAGTATTTTCTTTCTTAATCCTAGATGGTTTCTTTTTGTTCCTTGCTGATGTTTTACAAATTCTTTCTTGATGCTATCGAGCTGCTTTCTACTTAAGTTTTTTTAAGCATGTTTATGTATTTTGTTTGACTGAAATTAAAGTGAAAAGAGGTAAAAAAAAAATATGGAGAATGATGGAAAGAAAAGAAAAGAAAATTCGATTTATATATTTCTTTTTTCTTGTTCCCCATACTTTATCTATTCAAACAAACAGTAGAGAAGACTTTCCCTTTTTTTTCTAATTTTTCTTTCCTCAAATTCACCTAAAATTTATGGTCTCACGTTGTGCTTTACACAACAAGGTCAGTATGAAGTGAAATTTAGTGTTTTTAACCTTGTTGTTACGGAGCATGCAGCAGCACAGATACCCTCTATATAAATCTTATTATGCCATGTTCTGGCAATGGAACTTTTGAGGTTGCAGTTGGGGTGGTCAGTCATACGGATGATTATATTGAATCATTGTTTGACTGTTTGAAGGAATGCATATTGAATTTGTACGTGCACTTAAATATTCTGCCAAGATGAGGAAGCCCACCATTTTAATGATGTAATTTAAAACTTTATATGAAAATTGAAATATTGACCTCACAAGGATCTTTTCCAAGATTTGTTTGAAGTGTCAACTTTATTTTGATTTTTGCCTTTCACCACATTTGTTACTTTTCTTAACTTCTCAGATGAACATTATATAACCAACTGGATGCCATATGGCATATATTTTCTTAGTCTCACTATATACATACATATATATGAACTCTGACTTTCATTATTTATGAGGTAGGTTGATTTGACCGATAGTACATCATCAAAGGCAGCTATTATACATGATAATGAAGCAGAGCTGTCAAGATGTCGGGCGGCATGCGACCGTCTTTCCCAGGTGAATGTAGCTTTACTTGCTCTTTTGGTTTAACTGAGGCATTTATTAATTTGGTGTTCTTATATTACTTCTATCAATTGTCTTTTTTTTTTTTTTTTTGCTTTATGGCATAGTGGTTCTCATTCTACTCCCATGTCTAAAGTATGCTGCTTGCTTGTTCTATTAGTGAAGTAGTATGCAAAGTTATTATTTTATTTTTTGTTTTACTTCAAACCTTTTTATTGGAAAGTGCATCTTATATGAAATTTAAATTTGTTTATACTTGCCTCTGAAACGTCTTGTGGACTCAACAGGTAAATACTCTCTCAAAGAATTTTCTTAGAAACAATAAATTCAGTATACAATTGTCAAAAAGTGTGATAGGTAACATCTATATGTTCCTCTTGGTGTCTTAATGTCTCATCAATTGGGATTTTCAGTTTGTCAACTATTCCATTTTAAAATAAGTAACTGTCAGCCACAATTTTTGATACTTTATAGTGTAATTATTTGTTTATTGATAAGGAAAATCATGGGGGTTTTCCTTTTCATTTGCAGTTGCAATTGGCCATTGTTCAATTTAATTGCATGAATTTTATGTTTTTTCCTCCTAGTTAATTTTTTTCCAAGTTTTTCCTATTTAATGATTTTGTAGGTTCATGTTCCTCTAATTTTGTTTTCTCTCTGCTTCCTCCAACTTGCATATTTTCCTAAGTTTCTCTGTTGATATTTTATTATAGGAGAAAGACTTGATTGCAAAGCATAATGCTTGGCTTAATGAGGAATTAGATACCAAGGTTAAAAGTCTTATTGAGCTCCAGAAAAAACATATGGATGTCGAGGTGGATATGTCTGCTAAGGTTGCTGATGTAAGTTGCTAATTGGAGTACATCCTATACTCATGGCATCAAATATTCCCAGAGCTTGTGATTACCTCGTGTCTATTACATCTTTCAGCTTGAAAAACAATTAGATGATTCTTCTAATTTGTACAAGCGAAGCAAAGACAGAGTTCTTGAACTGGAGGGGAAACTGACGTCCCTGGAGGAAGTAAAATTCCCTTTCACTTTCAAACATTTTTTCGTGTATTGTATTTCTCGGCCCTCATTGTTTTTTATTTCAATCAAAGGAGGTACACTTATCAAAGGACTCTGCAGCTGCTAATGAGGAGCGATTTTCTGCTGAACTTTCAACCGTGAGTATTAATTTTTTTGATAGAAATGTATTTTCATTTTTTCAATTTTCTTCCATTACTGATCTGATATTTCATTCTATTTCTAAGGTCACTCGACTAGTTGAACTGCACAAGGCAAGCTCTGAGGAATGGTCCAAGAAAGCGGGAGAGCTTGAGGGTGTGATTAAAGCTCTGGAGGTTTGGTGGATTCACTTAAGTACTATTGCTGTAGTCATTTGCTTTCATGCTTTCATCTTATTTTCAGTTTTTATTTTTCATTTATGCAGACTCATCTTAACCAAGTTGAAAATGATTACAAGGAAAAACTTGAAAAGGAAGTATCCCTCAGGAAAGACTATGAAAAGGTTTGCTTTATTTTTAGCTCTTCTTGATTGTTGGAGGTCGGAAGTGTTCAACTATCTGCCAACAATGGAATTAATTTATAAGGACTGCAGTATATACTTCATTTTGTTCTAATTCTATTTTCTAAAAATTTATTATCTTTGCCTTCTTGGAACAAAAGAACTTGGTTTTAACATTCATGGTGTATCATGCATGTGCCTGTTTCATTTACACTATTTCCTTACTCCATTTAATTCTTTGGAAATTTAGAAAAACCCCAAGAGTCCTCTAGTTCAAAGAAAAGCATTTTGTTTATAGGGCATTATTTTTAGTGCTGCTGAATGAGCAGATAATAGTCATATTACAGCCAATTTATTATTATTATTTAAATAAAGACATTTTGCTTTCACATATTAATTGGCAGATGAGAAAAAAGATAGATTTACTTGGTCTCTGATCTAATGAAAAAATTGTTGGGAAGCTGAGTGAGTGGATAATATTCATACTACCAATTCTGTTTAAATGTTGTGTTTATGTTATGTTTCTCTTGCTTGTACATATTGATTAGTTGAAACGGGAAAAAAGGATAATTGTACTTTTGGTTATATTAAATTTACCTTTTTCACTTTGAACAAGAAATGATTTGCATAAAGCTGTTGCATTTTATATAAAAACTGAGGAGAAATATATACGGTAATGGTTGATATGATAGAAGAGTAATCTTGTTTCAATGGGCTTCGAGAATATAATATTATAATTTGCTTGATCCAATTTTTCATAATTTGCGCCCTGATGGATTATTGGCTACAGGAGATTGCTTCCTTAAAAGATAAGCTAGAGAAATGTGAAGTCGAGATTGAAAATGCGAGGAAAGCTACTGAACTGAGCCTTCTTCCAATTTCCAGTTTTCAAGTTGATTCTAGCATCGAAGACCTGTACGTGTCACACTGACCTTTAGAACTTATTTACCAATTTACCAAATTGAGTTTCCTGTATTTTATTTGTTTGTGTTTCTTTTATTAGATTCTAATTTATAAGGTTTTGACAATTAATTAATATGCATGAAGAATTTTTTTGAGGACCAAAAACTTGTAACAATCAGGGCCTGTTTGGATAGACCACAATTATGTAATAATCCGTACAATATGTAGGGGATTATAGAATATTGGGTGTTTGGGTTGGTTTTTTGAGACTATAAAATTATTACATAACTTGTAAATTATAGAGGAAATAAATATTCCACAAGGAGTGGAATATTTCTCCCCTGTGAAAATCGCGTCTCTCCCTCTCTCAAGCCGCTCATCCCCTGAGTTCTCTCATTCCGATCATCATCATCATTCCTCCCACTGCGCGCACACCGCCGCCAAGTGCGTCGCCAACACCTGCTTGCTCTGCGTCTGCAGCCCCCTCGCTTTGATCTGGCGCAACCTCAAATTTCCCTGCAAAATCGCCTGGCGTGTGGCCTGGCGCTGTCTCGCCATGTCATCATCGTGCCCGCCATCCGATCCAGCGCCTCGTCGCCTCCTACTCTTCGTTCTCGGACATTGACGAACCGGATCTGGGACTGAGGCCAACCGTCAAACACCATGGCAGCAGCATGACAAGGATTGCGCGGTGCCGCCGCTTCTCCTCCTCTTCGGAGTCTTTTTGTTCGTTTGAGGATTCTGGCTTGAAGAGCTTCATCATAGAGAACAGTAGAAGATAAGATAAGAACTCATCCTCGATCTGTTTGATTCTTTGCGCCGAGCTTTTCTCTCTGTTTCTTTGTGATTTTGATCTGTGGTTCTCATGGATGATTCAATTCACAAGATAAGTAGTGTTCATTAACATTGTTTCAAGCAGAGATTTGCTTCTTTGTTTTTTGATTTCCCCCATTGATTCAGTGGCTCCTTAGTGATCTATTAACTTTTTAAGTTTCTCTTTGCGATTCAGTTTGGGGAAGGGCAAAAGAACCAGCTACTTATAAAATTGAATATCAACTTCCATTTTGTTCATTTCTTTACCTTTTTTTTAATTGATTCCAAAGGAAGGAAGAGGTTGGTGGTTATTCCATGTTATGCTTGGACATACTTGTCTTCTTGTTTTTTATTTCCCTCTGGCAAAGTGAAAAGTTCATTAACTATGTTTCTTTTATCTGTCTCTCATTCATTGTTGGTATGCTATGTTTCTTTTTTCTTGTTGCTACTGCTAGGTTCAGTGATGCATATGTGAATTCATGGAACCTTTCTTTAGTGACTAATGCTACAGAAGACAATTTATGTTAAAATGTTTTTTATCATGTCTTTTTTTGTGCTGTTTTGAAAGTGGACATGTGAGAGAAAAAAAAAATGAAGATACATAATCTATATGCTTCTTTAACTTGATACTGAAAAATAAATTCTTAATACATTAGATATTGAAGAAACTCCTAATACATCAAATAAACTCCTAATACATCAGATATTGAAGCAACCAACATTAATAACCTAATACATCATTTAAGTTCTAGCTCGGCGTAGTTGCAATAGTCCTCCCACATTTGTAATGCTATTTCGTCTCTCTTACGAGCAACTGCATTTCGCTCAAAGTTCATGCTGTCGACATCTTCTCCGTATGTATCATCTCCATCAGGTAAAATAGTTTCCTCGGCTTCATCATTACATTCCTCAACTACATCATCGTCTTCATTCTTCTTCCTCCAATGATTTATAAAAGAATCCATGTCTAAACTAGTGGCTAGAAGAGTAAATTTTGGGCTAAAGAAAATGAGCTTGTATGGTGCCAAGAAGTCATGTTGTATATAAATAGAGCAAGCTCATAACGGTTAGAATTATAACGACTACTTTCTAACGGCTATTTTTTGAATATTTAACGGCTATTTTTTGAATTATAATCCAACGGCTATTTTTTATATTATGTAATAATTTTTTATTATGTTACCAAACATTCATTCTGTAGGAATAAAATATGTAATAATTTATGTAATAATTTTTTATTTTGGTAGCCAAACACTCATTCTGTAGGAGAAAAATATGCCAGAATTTCTGTAGTAATCCTATTCACTTCCTACATAATAAAATTATGCCATAATATTTTATTTTGTATCCAAACAGGCCCTCAGTAGAATGTAACAATAAGCTATTCCTGTGGTTATTTTTTTAATTATTATTATTATTATTATTTTTGTTATGCATTTAAGCTGGGGTCTGTTTTCATTTACACTAGAGAAGAAATAGGAGGCAATTAGTAGTTAGAAGAGAACCTCATTCTAAATATATTTGGTTGAGCTGTATTAGTAACTCTATTTGGATTTAATCTGCGTATTATGTTCAATTTAATCCTCTAAAGATTAATGCAACTACTAATCTGCTTATTTCATGGATAATGCTTTTGTTTGTAAGCATACCTTTTGTATCAAAATGCGTGGCAAGTTTAGTAGCACCAGTGTGTAATTTGTCTTTCGAATTTAGAAAGAACTATTATCACATTAAACTTCTTGGGCACTTTACTACTTCATTATTCAATGTTGATTACATGGGTCTCGTCTTAACGTCATGATCATTTCTAGGTGTGTTTTGCTCGCCAATATTTAATTGTGACTAAATTGTTTTTCTATGTTTACAAAATTTTTATTGTTTATAATTTTATTTCTAGTTGACCTAAAACTTGAGATTATAGACCATGCTTGCTTGAGGGATAACTTGGCATGACTTAGATAACCCAGGTAATTCTGGAATTGACAATCAAACCTAGAATAAGGGTTAAACCTGAATAACTCTTCTTTTACTGCATAATATAACCAACAACTAGTATTATCCAAGTGAGTAGACCTTAACGAGTATTAGTCATTAATTAACTTAGTGCATCTTGAATTGAAATCTACATGTTTTAATTAGTGTTAATCAAGTCAAAGTTAAGGTTAACCTCTGAATAACTTGAAATAAAATTTTCCCTCCAATGCAAATTCAAATTTCTAAAGAACTTATTCAAACCACAACCACAACCAAACACAACCATAGTGTTTTTTGGATAACTCCAATTTATTGTTTGCCCTTCTTTTGATTAGATCATTACTACTATATCATGCATAAAATATATTCTGCAAGTACTTTCATCCTGTATGGGTTAATTATTCTCATCCATTACGACTGGCAAAGAATAAAAAACTTTGACTCGGTTGCCAGAAAAGTTCATTGTTGCCTTCTTATGATATTATTGAATATTTGCAAATAACCATTTTTGATGGGATATTTGAACTTCAACCTTGTAGATTTGGAGCTTATACTTAAATTTTGCTTTAATTTGTTTATGTGTTGTATATAATTTTAATGGTACTATAATTACTTGCAGAGTGAATGATAAAGATGAGGTAGATGGCGATAGTCAGCATATGATTGTCCCCAAGATACCCACCGGTGTCTCAGGAACTGCTTTAGCAGCTTCACTTCTTAGGGATGGTTGGAGTGTAAGTGCTATCTTTTAGTTAAATTCGCTGCTTTCTTTCTGTTATAGATATTTTGTTTACTATCCCATATCACTATAAACTCCTTTTGCTTGTGTTAGCTTGCAAAAATGTATGTGAAATATCAAGAAACTGCTGATGCTCTGCGACATGAGAAATGGGGGCGAAAGCATTCAGAAGCCATATTAGAACGTGTAAATGATCAACACTAATTCTTGCAGTATATTTTCCAATATGCATTGACTTTGGATGTTGTGTATATTTACTTATTTTTAATTTAGTCAGATACCATTGTCTATTCTTTCCTGTATGCATAGTAATTTGCTTGTGTACGGACCTTTTTTCCCCTTGCAAACGTATATCTATTTGTTTTACAATTTGCTAGTACTTTTCTTTACTTCATGCAGTACTTGATGCGGTACATTACATTGTTTGTAATTAATTATGCACTCTTTTGTAGTATTTGCTAGTTAAAAAATTGAGCCAAGTAGAACTCCAAAACCATTCTATAAAAAAGCATCCGAGTTAAAAAAACCTAACAGTACATACTTCTCGAACCCATCTTCTAACAGCAGAGATAGCATCATTTTCCCTTTATTTTCACCATCCTAACTAAAGCATGAGATATTGAAATTCAAAAGATCATATGGTGGTAACAATTAGACATATATAATTTTGACAATGGATTAAACCTAGCTAACAGTCATGAATTGTTCCTTTCTCTTTAATATTTTAGCTGGCTTGTCATGAAAATTATTGAACCAGATCATTGTTATGGTTGCATTCTGTATTAAGAGACATGTAGGCAACCTGCATATCACCCCATCCTGGAGGTGTTCAACCATTTAAATGAAAGAATGGAACTACTCTTGAGCTTGTAGATGCTAAGTAACATTTGCATATGTTACACTAACTTCTAGCTTCTAGTTCTTACCGTAGTTCAGTAGTTCATGTATCCTCTTATCAGTTCTGTGATTATCTTATATCTGGCTTGGATATTCCCCTGGTGTCAGTTTAATTGTCTATGCTTCAGTTGTCGTTGTTGGTGTTTTTTTTATAAGTAAAATAAAGATGAAAGTTTAAAAATATGGTGAAATTTTAAAATGCACCATGATCATTAAAATCGGATTGGTTTTCAGATAGCTTAGTTGGTCTGTAAGTCAGATCCATCAAGTTGATTTATTCAGGTTGAGTATTGCCTAAGCACCTTGAACTCGGCCAACTTCATTTTGGTTCATATCAGGATCAGGGAGACTCTTGGTGTATTTCATGTTATTACAGCTGAGTTTGTAATATATTTTTTTCTCAACATTCTTAGAAGGTAAAAAAACTGGCTATGGCTCATTTTTGACTTATATTTTACATGTTCAATGCTCTAGAAACATATAAGATGACTTTGTGAAGAATCAACTCAAATATTTGCTTGATTTTGCTAATTCCTTAGCATGCTATATATTAAGTAGGAAATTTAAGAACTGTAAATAGCAAGAATAACTCGGGGTTTTCAGATCGATACAAATTTTCACCCCAAACCCCAACTCTTTTTGCTAAATTGGTTAATGCTTCATGGGTCCATAGTTTGGTTCAAATTGTGTCCTGTAGGTGTCCAATCGAATTAGTTTGGTTATTTATCGATTGTTCTTGTTTTGATTCCCTTTTTATCCTTTTTTTTAATGATTGCTAAATATTAGGTTTCCTGCATATCAAACTAATGATTGAAGTTTATACCTCATATAAACATGTTTTGATTAGGCTCACAAGTCATAAAGATTGACTATGAACACACATACTTTTGCACCAAGGGCTTCCTCTTCTTGTGTTTAACCTTGATGATTTTGTAAACATCAAATCATGGTATTTGGAGAACTTGTCCAATTATACTCTGCTCACACAACGATAATAAATCTATAAATGAAACTATCAGATGAAGACTGCTCTGCTTGCTTATGCTGGCCATAATAGAGTTTTTTTTTTTTTTTTTTTTTTGGTATTGATAAACTGTGGACCAACTTACTTATCTATAAATCTCCTAGTTTTATCTTGTAAACAGTTAATATATGTTATTCCAATTTCCATCATTTCCCTTTGAAGGAGAAACAAATTAGATTGTTGGTTTTTTAACTTCAAGGTTATTTGTTTTGACATGATTGGTGTTTTCTTCAATTTTGCCACCCCAGGTCCTTCATGAAATAGAGGAGAAGGCTGAATTAATTCTTGAAGAACGAGGTGATTTGAGATATTTTAATTTCCTTTACCTTGTACTTGCACACACGTTAGGCATGCAAAAGTGTTGATGTTGTCTCTTCTTTGTTCCCTATGTTTTATTTAATATGCTCCTGTTGTTTGATCATTGTGTGGTAATGTTTTTCATGCTTAATGTTCTTTTAGTATTAGGACTGCATAAGATTAGTATTTCACCTCCAAAGATACGGTTCATTCAACTACCTTACATAATGGTTCGTGTACTATTGTGGAAATCATCAAAAAAGGGTTCATATAATCTGATTTTTGGTTTGTAAAATTTTTCTATGGCAGTTTTTTGGATTATTAATAGCTAAAACGATCAAGGTTAAACCATGACTTTATTAAAGAATGCTTTGCCTTGGTCACCTAAATGTGCCATTGTTCCATTAGGTTTTTTGTAGAAAATTCCTCAGATGTTTTGATGTTCAAACCATGAGGAGTTGCCTCAGAAATAATTGGGACCTTCTAATTTTTTGTGGGCAGAAGTAAAATGGTCAACCGTGTGTTTTGGTGGTCAAGAGAGTGTTACTGTTAATATGTCTCTTTGTGCTCATGATTCCCCTGGGGTTTTTCTCACTTCTGGCCTCTATTATTAATGGACCGTCAAAATATATCCTTCCATGATTTGTAACAGTTCCTCATCATTTTTTGGTTAACACTGTTATATGATACTTTGTGGATCTCTGATAATTAACAAATCTGGAATTACATTCCATTTTGGAGTTTTGTGATCCAGAATCTTATGAATGGGTTATTTCTTCCGTTTTGCATCCTTCCCTTGGTTCTTTTTTCTAATTTCTGTTTTTAGGCCTCTATAGTCCAAATTTTTTTAAACATTTGATTGTGTATCAATAAAATAAATCTAGAACATCTAGTTTAAATTATGGAGATACCCCTCAATTTATTTTGAGAGGCTTCACTTTTGTATTTTTAGTGGAACATGAGAGAATGCTAGAGGCGTACTCCTTGATGGATCAGAGATTGCAGCAGGCACTTCTGGAGAAAGATAATTTTGAGAACACCCTTAGGAAGTTGAAGGTATTTGCTCTTTTTGTACAATGTGTTTTCTGGTCTTATAATTTCATCTGACAAGGTGATGCCACAGTCTGAGTTGAAGAGGCGGGATCGAGATTGTACTATTGCAGAAAAGGAGATCAGTGATCTGCAAAAACAGGTCTTTTTTCTTTCATTATCTTGGTTCAATCAATTGTTTACAAGATCTGTTAGGTTTTTGTGACCGTTATAATTCTACAATGCTTTTATTACCTTCTTAATTTCTCTATTTGTAGCACAGGTTTTGCTTCACCCTTACCTTGAATGGTTTGAGTCATTGTTTTTTATTCCTCAGTATTGTTAATTTAATGATCATGTCAATTGTGCATATGTCTAGAATTCATGTTGTTTGAAAATGAATTACTCTTGTACAAGTTTTGTATCCTTCCACCCTTAATATGATTTAACATAGGTTTTGATCTAGCCACTGCATTATATGTAAATAATGTTTCTTATTTCTGATTTGATTCTATTGCAGAATTTAACTTAGACATTTTTCCTCATGTTTATTTAGGTTACAGTCCTCCTCAAGGAATGCCAAGATGTACAACTTCGTGGAGCTGCCTCTCAATCTCATACCAATAATTCTATTAATGTGACTCCACTTGATTTTGATGCTGGATTGGACATTGAGGCTGTTATTTCAGAACATCTTGTTCGTGGCTTTTATCAACTTCAAATCTTCTTTTCCTGAAATACATTTTTTTGTTATATATATATATATATTACATTTTTCCTGTTTCTTGTTGCAGTTGACATTTAGAGATATAAATGGGTTAGTTGAGCAAAATGTCAAACTTCGGAAGGCGGTCCATAGTCTCTCTAGCCAAGTGGAAAATAATGATTCAGAATTAAAGGTGAATATTAGATTATTACAAGTTCTAATGACAACAAAAATGGAGTTTGGATGCTATCATAACATTATCTGCTTCTTCTTGGTATTATTATTATTATTATTAGTATTATTGTTATCATGTTGTTTCTAAGGTAGTTTGTAGATTTGTGAACTTATGAGATATTTAATGTGGGTGTTTAGGAGGGTTTACAAATGGAGCTCCAAAAAGTAATTGATGAAGCTTCAACTAAGGTTGAGGCTGTATTGAAAAGATCAGAGGAGCAAGGACACATGATAGAATCACTGCACAGTTCTGTAAGTCTTTATAAACCTATTAGTTTCAATCCTCGGAACAGTTCTTCTCTTATTTGACTTCAATGCCATGCTTTGACATGCTAATTTTGAAGTTCTAATCACATCTTCATAAAAATTATTCAACATTCAGGTTGCCATGTACAAGAGACTGTACGAAGAGGAGCGGAAGCTGCGAGCTTCTAGCCACTCATCTCTGGAACCTCTTCCTGGTAAATAATTCCTCTTCCAACTTTGTCGTTTTTCTTTAATTAGAATAATTGGATGGATTCTCAAGTTGTACCCTCTGCTTTAGATTAAACTATGTGTTGTTTCTTTTGACCAAACTTGAATCCTCTAGGCTGTCATGTCTAGTTTGGACAAAATTAGTTCAAAATATTTTTCTTTTACTGGGGATTTGGTGTATAACTAGATTTTTAATACTCCCTGTATACGAAAATCTGGTTTATGGTGCTAATGAGTACTGTTTAGTGCTTAAATTCTTAGATGGGATGTAATTCAACTACTACATGGTATCTTCTATACAAAGCAGAATGGTCTTATCTTTGGAAGTTTTTCAAACAAGCAGACCTAAAATCTGGAGTGAATCACTCAATAGCATTTCCATTTTCCTATACAATGTGGTTAATACCAATCTTAAGGCAGTGGTTCTGATGCTTAATAAAGTATCTGTTTTTCGTGTTCATCATGGTCAACCTTAATCCTAATGCATTGGCTTTAATGCTGTTCATTTATGTTCTCTTTGAATTTTGTTTTCTAGTGTTAGCTATGAGCTTGTGATAACATTACCTTTTGCTAATTTTGCTTTATGTTTTGTTCTGATCCATAGATGGGAGAAAAGATCTTGTACTACTTTTGGAAGGGTCTCAGGTAAGTTTGATGGTTGTTTGAACTTAAAATGCTATTATATGTGTTTATCTATTTATTTCTATTTTCTTTTGAATTTTACTTCAGGAAGTTTCAAAGAAAGCTCATGGGGAACTTGCAGACCGTGCTAGAATTCTTGAAGATGAATTGACTAAGATGAGGTAACATATGTACCCAGCTTATTATGTTTGTTCCCATGCTTGACTTAAAAACCATTGCACCAGGTAAACTTGAGGATGTGATAACTTTTGTTTTTCCTCTCTTGACAAGGATGACTGTTATTTTGGTCAATCTTTTTTATTCTTAGTTTGTTATATTTCTGGTTGCTCGCGGAAGGTGCAGTCTGAATTCTTTGGTCCATGTCAAGTCTGGAAAATGCATTCCATTTGGTATTTTTGTGTAGGTTTGATAAAATAGATATCAATATGAGTGACATACATAGGCATATTGTTTTATGGTTGCTAGTTGGAAAATTCCAATGATCTGGATGTGATGACACAGGTGTTATGTAAATAGAGCAGGTGAATAGGTTCTCTAATCTTTTAGTTCTCTAATGTGAAAGAGGAAGATATGCTAATATATATATATATATATATATATATATATATATATATATATATATATATATTTCTGGTAATCAAGTGAAACCAAGAGAAGTTTTCCAGTTTGACTTTGCAGTTGATGACATGGAAGAAGGATTTCCATAATCTGGTTCCTCTTTTGTTCAGAATTTGCTTGATGAACCAAGTCTTGTTTGGGGTTGCATTTCTCTGATTCTCTGTCCAAGTGAGGGTTTTCTTTATTCAGGTCCGGTTTTTTGAATATGTGAAATGGATAAAGATATGAAAATGCAGGCTGAATTCCTTCTATGTAAGAAGAGGAAAACTAATTGTGATAATTGAAATGTTTTAAATTTCTTTTTGGACAGTCAGTGCAGTGGCTCTTTCTTGCTTTTAAGTGCGACTATGATCTTTTTCACATTTGGACTGTGCTGGCATGCTAATATCTATAAATATTACCACGGTTGATAAATGCATAATTAGTGATTTGTATTCATGTCTATGTTGTGGTTAAGTACATCGAAAGAGTTTCCTGAAATATATGTAATATGTTGAGGAATTTAGATTTATACTTTAGTATTACTTCGTAATCTTTCCTGACACAAGGATCACCATTAAATACTTCAACACATATAAGTGTTGCCATATTGTCTGGGTTGATATGATGTATTAATCCACATATGGAGGTGTAGAAGTGCATAAGTTGCACTTGATGATAGGAAGACACATCAACTGGATTTCCAACTCATAGTCAGCCTTTTAATTTGTGTTGACTTATTCCTTAAATTCATCAAGCCATAGTGGTAATTTGGTGACAAAGTATCATTGCTATATCATTTTCTAACAAATTTTTCTGCTGATATTGTGCTTTATGCCATGCAGTGAATAACTATTTATATTTCCTTTTGTTGGGTGAGATTTGTTGTTTTTGGTAAAAAGGCTTGAAATTTATGAAGTAATCATTTGAATTTTTAATATCCCCTTGAATCACCATGAAAAAATCATGAGTTCATTTTGGGGATATTCTTGTGGCCAAGGCTTGGAGTTTTTGTGTGATCATAGCCAAGTTGAAGATGGAGCCGTACAATCAAACATTTTTTTGGCTTTTTAAAGTAAAGATAGGACATTGCGTGTCATTTTCATTTTTTTTTTCCAGTCAAGAATTTAAAGTCTAAACAGAAACAAACTACAATGGAAGTTGTTTGGCTTCTTATTTGTGTTGAAAATCATTTGCTACTTTTTAACTGTCTTAAGTTTTTTTCATGCTCACCGACTTTTTATTTACTGGCATTTCATTTTTATTTGTTTGTTAATTATTATATTTCTCCCATTCTACATTATGGTATAACCTTTCAAAATTTTGTCTATACTTGGATTCTTTGAATCAGGAATGAGCTTACATCATTACGATTAGAGCGAGATAAAATGTCTTTGGAAGCAAATTTTGTGAGAGAACGATTTGATGGCCTCCTCAAGAATACTGAACTCCAGGTATTCTGTCATTGTTTTGGTCATGTTACACTGTACCAAGTGAATCATCCTCTTTTTACCACTACTGTATCTTGGTCAATGCAATGCTTGCTTAGTTTCACTTTCTTGGAACATGTTCTTGACATCATCGAGGCATATTGTCAGTTGAATCCAGATTATTCTCATTTATTGTATCTGCTTAGTAGCTGTACGTGCGTGGGAGTTGGTTACTCTTTGGTCCTAGAAAATTGTTTGTAATTTTCTTTTTTTTTAATGTCTCATTGCTTGTTTCAGAGACAGGAAGCCAATGCAGTTTCTGCTCGTAATGTGGAGCTGACACATCTCTTGGTTGAGTACCAAAAGAGGGTTAGAGAAAGTTCTGATGCTTTAAATGCTGTTGAAGAGAACTCACGGAAGCTATCTATGGAGGTTTGTATGACGTATAATTATGTGAAACGTGAAAAATTGTATTTTTGTTTTGATAACATGTTTGGTATACATGGCAGGTTTCTATTTTAAAACATGAGAAAGAAATTCTGAGTAATTCAGAAAAAAGAGCTTCTGCTGAAGTCTGTAGTCTATCGGAGAGAGTACACCGCCTTCAGGTTGCATTTATTTGGTTTTGCTCATGCATCCATATTATTATGGTTCTTTGTTGCTCACTTGCTTTTTGCTTCATTCTTTCTATGTAATGTTTCTTCATCATGGTATTATCCTTCTTAATTCTGCCTTTTTTCTTTTAATGTCTGACATCTTTCAATTTGTCAACTATTAACTAATATTATTTGAATTAGTAATACCCTTTCTTTTATTGTTCATCATTTGGAAATTTCTCTTCCGCAGATACGTTCTTTGTGGTTCCTTTCATCAGTTGCTAGCATCTTTGTTCCATGCACATCAATTACATACTATCATTACTATTACTTATTGTGATCTACTAGCTGTGAAGCATGATACATTTGGTTTTTATTTTTTATTTTTAAATTTTGGATTTTTGACTTCCTGATAGGGTAATAAGTGTCCATAGTAACTGGGTTATCGATATTAACTAAAATATGTTTATTATCACTGCATATTTGGCCGTAAACTTTAACTTGGTATTTGGTTGTGGTTGGAAGAAGTTGTGACAAGGCGGAACAAAGCTTTTGAAATTTGAATTTTTATTGGTGGAAAAACTTTTATTGTTATTATGAACTTTGATTTGATTTGTATTATTCCTATTAATGTTCAATATTAATTAATAGTTAATATTTTTTATATTAATTTAATTAATTAAATTTTATAAAATAGAATTATTTATTTTCTAAGTTATTCTGTTTGATTGGAAAATTTGGAATAGCTTGGGATGAATCATGTTATATTAAGTTACTCTCTGACATGGGTGATGGATTTGATACTAGCCACTAACTTCATTAATTTTAGGTTCTAGAATAGATTAGGGGAAATGTTTTGATTTTTGGAGAACTTTATCATTTGCAAGAGTAGAGGAATTTTGCAACATCTTTGCACATAATAGTTCTCTTTGAACACATTTTCTGTGGGAGTATAGTTAAGTAGATCTCCTTATTTTTTTTTATGATGGTGGTTTCCTTAATTGCTTTATACTTGTTTGTAGTCATCAGGTGAAAGTAATATTTATCTTTTTTTTTTTTTTGGTTGGTGATATATATCAGTTTTGATGGATGCAGTTTGTGTGGGCATATCTTTCTTGTTCTCTACATTAATTTTTATTTCCTTTTCTTTTGATACAGTCAAGCCTAGATACTATTCAAAGCACTGAGGAGATTCGAGAGGTGCATTTGCAGTTTTTTTTTTTTGATTTATGGTTTATACATCTACCAGATGGCAGTTTTATTTGTGTTTCTCTTTTCTCATTGATTTGTACAAAATCCCTCCAGAATGCAAGAGCTGCAGAGAAGAGAAAGCTTGAAGAGCATCTGAAACGAGTTGAAGTATGCCCTTTTCTTGTGATTTCTTTCGATTTACAACATAAATGACACCTTCTTTATTTGGACTTTCTTTGAATGTTTTATTTTATTTTATTTTATTTTATTTTATTTAGTTTATGTAACTTTGCCTCCCTGTCAGCCTTTTGTACCATCACTTTTCTATTTAAGCATTTGAGTGCCAAATCTGAGTGGCCATCTTTTATTTGCAATTTTATGAGATTATTTTCTCTTTTTGGTTGAAGGGATGAGCTTGAAAGTTTAGTATGATATGATCGCTGTAACCAACACCTACTTTCTCTTAGATGTGTGCATTTGCTCTGCTCAATTATGAATTTTTCATAACTGAAAAATCCTGGTTTATGTAAAAGCTCAAATCTGACCCTACCAAATTTATCTCTTTAATCAATAACTGAATGGACTGAAATTTTTCTTCCAGTTCAGTTAATTTGGTCTATTTCTTAAGAGAAATAAAATTTGAAATAAATATAAATAATATCTTACAAATTCCTATTTGTCATTGTTTCTATGGTATGGAGTTTGAAGTTTTCTCTTCAATTCATGTCTTCTTCTGCTCCATTTGTGTGTGCACATGCCATTCATCCTTATATCTTTCTCTAACTCAATTGTTTTTTATCTTATGGTTCTTAATTAGTCTCGACTTTGGTGGTTGTTTGATTTAGAGTTTGGTCAAGAGGCTATGGAGCTTCAGATGAGATACATGTAAAGAAGTATTCTGGAATGGAGACAATAGTATCATAGATAAGGAACAAGTGGGATTGGTTTTTAGGTGTAAACTGAGGCTATTGACAATTGTTTGTTGGTAGACCAATTGTCTGAAGGGCATTCTGAAAAAAAGAATAGATGAAGGACCTTTTTGGGAATCAATATATTTCAGGTAAATTATGGAATATTTAAAATATTTTTTCATGCTTCCCTCTATGAGGAAGAGGCATATCTGGGATTGGGGTTGTGTTTGTATCTTTCTGTAAAACTTCGTAGTTCTTAAGTAATGTCAACATGGGTGAGCATGCTGCTTAGGGAGATTTCAGTTGATTTATGGAATTTTTTAATACGAGGTATAGTAAAAATACTAATTCAAGCTTCCCTCCATAAGGAGTCATTCCTGGGGTTGGGGTTGTATTTGCATTTTTTTTTAATCGTTGAGTTTCTAAATAATGTCAACATGGAGCAGCATGCTGCTTAGGATAGTATTAGGGCAATGTTGAATGTGAAATTTTGGTGAATAAGTTCTTGATAAATAGGATGCATGGGATTTGTCTGTGTCATTATTTGAGAAGGCTAATTTCTATTAATATTGAAGAGGATTCAAATTCAGTTTTATCTGTACTATTCAAAATGCGGACTAAAAGAGTATGTTTTATGCATTTCTTACTGACATGATGATGTTAATGAAGTAATTGGTGTTTAGTGTCATATACTAGAAAGTGTGGTGCATAGTGAATTCCATTGCATATGTATTTTAGTTTGTGTTAAACAAAAACAGACAGATTTATTTTGTTACAATGTTGACTAATGTATTACCAAAACCTTTGATGTGTTCGTTTTCACATTAATAATGTTTGTCAGTTAAAATAATGTAGATTTTCAAGTGGAATTTTCAAGATTTAAGAATTAGACTGGAGAATCTATGCTTGAATTGTATCCATAGGTATGTATACATACACACACAGTTCATTGCAATGTACACATGTTAAAATACACCTTGAGCATTCTATACTGTTTTTTACAGATGCTAATCTCATGTGTCTATTTCTTGTGTCATGTTAAAATCATGATTTGAATAATAAGGTAAATGATTTTCTATAGGTTAGTTTTGTTATGCTATCATTTTCTTTTATTTCCTGTATCACAGATCCTGAGTTTGTGTCCTTGTACAATTTTCTATATAAATTTTTTGGATACTTAGGCTTGCTTCAGGCCAAATGCTCACTATCACAGGCACAGATATTATTATAGATCAATCTGTTGATTTATTTTCCTTGTTTTTTTTAGAGAGATTGGGCTGATGCTAAAAGGGAGCTGCAGGAGGAACGGGATCGTGTTCGTGCTCTGGCACAAGATAAAGAAATAGCTATGAATAAATCCATGTCGCAAGTGGGAGAAATGAGCAAAGAGTTGGCTGATGCTTGGCGTGCTGTTGCTTCTGCTGAATCAAGGGCTGCAGTTGCTGAGGTTTTTTTAATTCAGTTTGATATACTAAGAAATGTTCATTCTTTTGTGGTCTTTCTAAATGTTCTGTATTATTTTTAGGCTCGTTGCTCTGATCTGGAAGCAAAGATCAATATCTCTGGCAAAAAGGTTGCTTTTTTACTTTTTGAGTTCATATGGTGAAAGATTTACTATTATTTTGATTATTTGTTCAAACTTTATTCTACTGATGGGACTGCTTTGGTGATCTATGACGTATATGATGTGGTTCTTGCATTCAGTTCCTCTGTTATATTTGGTTATTGATTGTTGTATCATCTGGTATGTCTTAAAGTTGTCTAATCTTCCTTTTCTAGAAATGCTGGATAAGTGCAAGTAGCTATAAGAGTGCTAGGTATAATTTTTTCCCTGATAGTTATGTCTTCTATCGATTCCACTAAACAACCATATTCTGTGGTGGATACATCTCTTTTTCATGGGGTTATTGTTCGTATTAACAAGCTTGTAACTTATAATACTAATCAAGGCCTTCTTTTGAATGGGTAGGGTATTTCTTTTCACTAATTAACATACGTTGGTCTTTTAAATCTAGAATTCTATTCAACTATACCTTTAAAATTTGTTTCCTCTTTTGTGAAGGACTGGCAACGGAAAATTCCCAATAATTTTAAATAACTCTGGATAGGGAAAATGACTTTTGTTCTTTTATGTTATTGCTCCAATGACAGCTTCATGGAGTGCTTGTTGTGTCAGATAAATGTAATTCTGGGAAACAAATTTCTGTCATTTTTTTAGCATTGTAGAAGGGGAGCCTTGGCACAACATTAAAGTTGTTGTCATGTGACCAGGAGGTCACGGGTTTGAGTTGTGGAAACAGCCTCTTGCAAAAAAAAGAGAGAGGGTAAGGCTGTATACAATAGACCCAAGTGGACCGACCCTTCCCGAACCCCGCGGGCATGCGGGAGCTTTGTTGCACCGGGCTGGCCTTTTTTTTTTTAAGCATTGTAATGCTTTCCCTGTCTATCTTGTTCATAGAGTATTTTATCATATTCTATGTGTTACCTAGGCTATTCAAGGATTGCATGAAGCTGAAGAAGATGTGGAGAAGTTGAAGGAAGAAGCAGAGGCTAACAAGAATTACATGCTACAGGTGCCTTTAATTGTTTACAAACGAGTCATATTTCGCTCTATCTTAATTTTGTATACTTTTCCCAGTACAAGGAAATTGCACAAACAAATGAGAATGCATTGAAGCAGATTGAATGTGCACATGAAGAATACAAAGCAGAGGTTTGTGTTAGAACAGTTATTTGGTGTGTATTTTATTTTTAAATTTTTTTTCAAACTTACAATTTATGTTTAAGCAAAAAATCGTTTCTAATTTCAGGCGGAAAGATTGAAGAAGGCACTTGAAGCCGAAGTTCTGTCTCTGAAGAACAAAATTTCTGAAATTGAAAGCTTTTATGTATCCAAATCAGAAGAAGCAAACAGGGCAATGGAAGATAAAGAGAAAGCATTATCTTCTACACGGGCCGAGAAGTCCAGCTTAAATGAGGAAATAGCTGAAAAGTTGTAAGTCACACTTTACTGACGTTTTTTGGGGTAAAAAGTTCTGTTTGTGGATAATTTACCACAACTTTGATAATTTTGCAGGGCACGGATAGGTTATTTGGAAGTACAGGTGTCTTCTTTAAGTGATGACCTTGAGAAGGAGCACAAGCGCTGGCGAACTGCTCAGGACAACTATGAAAGACAGGTCAGCTTTTCTGCCTCTTTACTCCTATTCAGAATTTACAACTTTCTAGATCCTTTTTTCTTCTTTAATTACTTGTTACTAATACATTTTGCTAAATTTTAAAGTTCTGGACCTTAAAGCATATAGGGGTAAGAGCTGGATGTGGGTTTTATATGTGTGTCTTGCATAAGATCCCCCCTATGACTCCAACACTAGATTGAAAAGCTCTTTCAACCCAATTTGTGGGGAACACCATGATCGGTGTTTAATTACTTGATAAAAGATATTAACATAAGTGAGCTATCTCAATTTTATTTTTAGGAACAAAATTCCTTGGGCAGGAGTGGATTCTATCAAAATATAATGGTTTGTTTGCTTGGTGAATAACAATGGTAGAAATGTTAGTTTGCTCAGGGAACAAGGATGGGATAATGTCTACATAAGGTATATTCTAGACAAATGCCTGAAAAATTGAACCTGAAATAGAAAGAATAGTAATTCCGGTCATATCTATTATTGATGGTATAACAATTCCATAATAGGGGTGGCATTACTGTTGTCATCTTTTCTTTTTCTCAAACATATTTCTATTGCCCAACCTAACTTTTCTAACTTCATCCTTTTATTTTGTATTTTACCATATGCCCTGTTAAACTTTGCTCTAATTATAAATTCCTTCACTTAAACTATTTTTCTCCTAGCCCCTTGTTTCAAAACATTATAATTTCTACTCCTTGGTAGGGTTGGGTAGTGAATAAGAAAGCAATAAGGACAAACACCCTAGGATTAACTTATTCATGACTAAGAGACCATATTCCTTAATAAGGTAATATCACCTTTTGTTAGTTTTAGCATATTCCTGGAGTAAGAGCTGAACACAAGGGAGACCAAGTCAACTTCCTCCTTAATCTTCATACCTTTATTATCCATACTAACAATTTCCTCAGGTTTCAGTAAAACCATAAAAGTTTGATGGATACTTTCTAATAGTCAAATAGAGTAGCCTAACATTGTTAAGTGACCATTTTCCCATTATATGTTACTTACACCGGGAAATTGCTTGGAAAAATTTTGTTATTCTGCATGCGTTAGGTTAACTCAAATTATGTTAAATATAAGTCCCATATGAAGTAATAGTTTTGTGATAGGTAGATTTTGAAGTATTTCTAAAAGGAGGGTGTAGGATTTCGGCTATAATCTATATCATAAAGGGAAAAAGCTGGTACCTTGAAGAAAAACCGTCACTAAATCTAAGTTAATTTTCACAACTGAACAACAATTTGCTTATTCTTGCTAATTATGTATAGGATGAAGAAGAATAAACATCCAACTACATATTGATTTGGAGAACATGTCCAAGTTCTTCTAGTTGATAAATTATGTGTTTTATATACTAAAAAGCATTCCATTAAGCATTCAAAATCACTTTGCAACTAAAAGAGACCGTTAACGTTGGGCTTATAGTTGATCAAATCATGTCTTTTATGCACTATAAACACTAAACTGCCCACTTTACAGATAAAATGAGCTCCAAATACTGGTAACCGGTTTGAAGGGTCCATGTTAGTGATCAATGTGTTTGATCTTGTTGTGTTTAAATTATGAGTTTTTTACTTGCCACCCTGTGAAAAATAGCCAAATCATTTGTCTATCTCCTTATTTTTCAATAATATCCCATAACCCCCTCTTTTATTTTTATTTTACTGAGTTAGTTCTCCCAACCAAAGGCCTTGAATATTTTTTGAAAACCATTTTAAAAACCAAATAAAAGACAAAATACCCCCTTCTTCTTATGATTGATATCTACCAATAACTAATAAGCAATTAAGAATATTTTAAAAGAGGTTATCAATAAATTATGATTTTATTAACAGGACTATGAGTAAATTTAGGTTTAATTTATAAATAAAGAATGTATGGGATTAACTTATATTTTTTGTTTAATTTTTGATGAAATGCGTTAAAAAGAATTATTTGTAAGATATTCAAAGTAAAAAAAAATAATTAGACTCTCAATAAAATAAATATTAAATACATCATAAATTGAAATTGATTACATAATATATCTTTTGAGTTACTAAATTTCACTTGAGAATATGAGGAAAAATTAATCGAAAAAGATTATGATATATGAAAAAGGTCAAATTAGTCACTTTACATATATTATAATAAGAGGGTAGCAAGTAAAATAAAAATAAAACTGGGGATTTTAGGGTATTAGTGAAAATTGAGGGGTGACAAGTGATTCCGCTATTTTCGGGGGGTGGGAAGGAAAAAACTTAAATTATTCATGATTAGTGGTGACCATTTATAACTCTTCTGCCAAATATTTTCTGACTAGTTGAATTTTTAAATGATTTCTGCAGCCCCATTTCACACCTATGTATGATAAATGGTTTCATTCAATTTAAAACCTATGATATTATTTGTTTGACTTGCTTATATTTTTCCACTCTGCATGTTGAGTGTGTACTTTACACTGCATTCTTATTTTGTTACTCCTGAACATCGTTAGTATCAATTAAAAATATTTGTTTATTTTTGGTATATGCGGATGGATGTCAGTTCTTGTTGGCTGTACTTCATTGTCGGTTTTCGTCAAATCAGTATACTCTAGGTGGTCAGTTGGGAAGGATGGGCTGTTATTTTTAGTTTTCTTTTGATATTATGTTCTATCACACATTTTTTTTCTTAAATTAATATGCACGGGTGAACATGCGATTTTTTTTTCTTGTGGGTTATTAGATTACTTGCTCACATATATATAACCAGTGGGATTCTTTTCTGTAATTTGGATTTTATTAGTCCCTTATTTATTTATTTATTTATTTATTTTGCATGTGTGCTAGGTTATTTTGCAATCTGAGACAATTCAGGAATTAACAAATACTTCAAAGGAATTATCCCGGTTGCAAGAGGAAGTATCCAAGTTACGAGAGTTTTCAGAAGCTCAAAAGATTGAAAATGTAATTCCTTTCCCCTTTTTTTATTAGTTTCTTTAACTCTGTAGGATGTTTATTTCATTTGTGAAGCATTTATTCAATTTTTCTGTTATCTCTTTCCTTCATTTTTATTTTTTATTTTTATAATTACATACACTTTTTGATATGCCTGTTTAGAATTGTGTTATGTCTGAGTTGTTGTTGTTGTTGTTGTTGTTGTTGTTTTAATTTAATTTTAATTTTTTTATTTGTCTTTCATGAAGGTTAACATTATTTGATGAGTTGAGCGAATTATTCTACTCTTATCTTTATTGTTGGTTCATTCTGTGCTTGTTCTTGAACAACGTTTTACTGAATAACGAAATAAGAAAAATGTTGTGCACAATGATACTAAATCAACTTCTTCATATTACTTTATGCTTTATAGCATATGCTTGGAATCTAGTGGTGCCAGTTCAGTTTGTCCAAAATGGAATTAAAATCAGATTTCATTTGAATTGGGCAAGGCTAGGCCTTATTGTTTGGGTTGGAAGCTAAACCAATTTCTTCCTTTTGCGAATTTCTTTGACTTGTAAAAGGAATTTTGTTTTGGTTCTGTTCTCTCAAATTAATGTTTAGTTTGTCACACTAACTTCAAATGCAATGACTTGCTTAGAAAGATTAATTGATTGATGCTGTATTCTTCCATCCAAAACCCTCATTGTGTCAATGTTCAAGTTTTTCTTTTTTTTCTTTTTTAATTTATTACCTGATTGACTCGTATAATTGTCTTTCAGCTATATAACTTAGGATAGAATACAAACAGTAGTGTCTTTTTTTTCCTGGCTTTATTTTAATCTATATGATCTTGCATATATCATTATTTTTAAGTTTTGCATTTGCAACCATTTTGCAGGATTTGTTAAAATCTTCAGGAGAAAAAGAGAAATTAGTGCTTCAGGAATTGAAGGATGAAGCTGAGAGAAAGTATAATGAACTGAATGAGCAGGTGAGTAAATTTTGCATTTTATGTAAATTCTATTTATCTGCCTGTGATAATTTTATTTTTCAGTTTGGAACATTGTATGTCTCACTTCCTGAAGCTCCAAGGAAGCAATTGAGCTGAGATGAGTTGAAATTTTTCTGTTTAGGCTTGACATGATAAACTTATTACAAGTTCAAGGTTGGCTTGAGCTGCTTGTTCAAAAGTTGATAGGACAAACAATTTTCACACTTATCTTTGCGCTGCACTTGGCTTGGCTTGGCTTGTTTAAGTATTAAACAGGCTTAATTGGAGCTGAATGAATTTGTTTAATTTACCTTGAGCATGCTCAAGCCATGCTCCATAAGGTTCTCTCATGTAAGCTTTGAGATCATTTTAAGTTAAAGAAATTTTAGGCTCAGGCTTGTTTAGAATCTATTGATATTAATTGAGCAAATCTCAAGATCTCTTATGACTTGTTTCTTACTTTATGAAAATTGAATTTTGTTCAGGTAGAGTTTAACACATTATGAAATTCGTTATATGATATTGTCCTCTCACACTTGTATGGGGATCATATCCATCTAGTTTTTTAGCAGACAAAAGAAGATGCAATAAATAAGTAATTAAAATTTAGTATTAATATAGATCCTGTTAGGCATTGCAAATTCTCTCTAATATATGAACTCCTTTCTCATGGTAATATAAAAACAAAAAAATTATTTACTAGAATTTAGTTGTATAGATTATTCACTTGTATATAATCCTTTGACAAACTGTTGTATGAGATTGTTTGGGTGTTTCAGTGTGCGAATTTTGAATCACATACTGAACCTTCTGGCCAGTAATAATCCAGCAACTCTGATAAGGCCTGAATCTTGGGTGGCGTTTCTTTGTGGTTAACAGAAAACATTATTGATGTCTTTCATGGTGATTGGTTGAGTTAGTTCATCTTTTGGCAATTTAGTCAGGCTATGCAAGAACTAAAAATTATCCAATTGTTGGATTTATCTGGACCTTCTTTTATATTCTGTTCTGTTGGTTGTTGATGGTTACAATTGGGACACCATGTTTTATGTCCCCCTTTTTATTGTAATCAGGTGCGCTAATTCAATGGATGTATTATTCTCATTATAATAATCCAAATTGATCAGTTTTTATTTTTTTCACTTTTTATTTTCTCAGAATAAAATTTTGCACAATCGTTTGGAGTCATTGCATGTGAGGCTGGCTGATAGGGAGCAAAAAGTTTCCAGTTTTGGTTCACAAAGTATTGAATCACAAACAGATAGTGATGTCCAAACTGTCCTCAATTATCTTCGTCGATCAAAGGAAATAGTAAGTATTTTTTCCATGGCTGCTGGATGATACCATTTATGACTTGGATTTATATTGTGTAGTAATATAAATATCACGTATGTGGAACAGGCGGAAACTGAAATGTCCTTGTTGAAGCAAGAAAAAATTCGCCTACAATCACAGGTTCATTTGATTCCTGAGCTCTTATTTTTCAAGTTTTAATTGACAGCCTTAGTTTGTTGATAACATATGATGCTCAATCATCGTTCGGTCAAATGAGTTTTTTCCCCTTCTCATCCTGATTTGCATATGCCAGCAGTTAATTCTGGTTTCAAGTTAGCATTCTTGTTGTTCTTGGCTATGTTGTATATGAATACGATTGTATCTTTTGCAAGTCCACAAGTAGAAAGTGCATCATGAAATAATGAATAGCTTACAAATGTTGCAAGATTCGCTAAATTTATTCTATTTGTTTCATATATGAACTTGACAGGAAAAATGTGTTAAATTTAAATGTAAAAGATTATGTGGTGGTCTAACTAAATATGAAAATTAACTAACACACCTGCATTGATTCTTTTTTGTTAGGAAGATCTGCTAAAAAAAATAGTTTACCTCTGTGCAGTTCTCCTTTCAAACATCTTCACTATTTGATATTCTTACTTTCTAATATGTTTAGTCATACCTCTGGGTATTGTTCAGTTAAGATGTGTCATCATCTCCATATTTTTTTATTTTATTCCCGAGCTTTGAAATTTCCTAGAGGCCAATAGATTCTTCTACAAGCTGCAGTTATTTCGTGCTCCAAATTTATGTTGTGTTCCGCATAACCTCCAAGAGAATATAGTTACAACCTCAATTGGTTGAGGGTTATGAGCTAACTAGAAGATTTTGGATGGCATAACCATCATTATTTCTCAATGACCTTAATTTTTGAAGGTCTGATCATTCTCTTGTTTCAGTTTTGGAGAATCACGATCATTTTCTGTATAGATATTGGCATCTGCTATCAATTGGCTGCTGCTGACTTGATTGTGACATGTTTTCTATGATGGATAAAAATGAATTTGGGAAATCCAAGGTTTTGCTTGAAATTTTGGTACACTTATATTAAGTCATTCTTTTAACATTGGCATCATACTGTTCTATTGTTTTCTAGAAATACCTGTTTTATGACTCTAAAAAGCAATATGCTGCATCACTTAATTGTGTTCATAAATTTGTTATAAATTAGCTCATTCAGCCAACAAGCTCCTGTATATTTTTCATTGCATGACATACTCTTTTATATTTTATTTAAATATATGTCATGTGAATGGAATATACCATGCTGCTAACCTGTTGGCTATGTGGCACATAAAATATCATGCACTGGCAGCTGCATTATGGTGTACTTGGTTTTTTGTGTGAAATCTGGTTAAATTGTCTATTTGTGCAAGTGTGGTGGTTTTGGTTTGATGTCTGGACCAGGTCAACCAACCTGTGGCTATATAGAGTGCCATAGTTAATAAATAGATATTCATTTATTGGGTTCTGAGCAAAGCTACTGTCTATTTTAGGGTGGATATTAACTTACCTGGATTTTTAGGTTCTTTTACTAATTTTTCTTCTGGATGATCACATGAAATTTCCTTAGAGGTACCAATTGCAACGATTTATTTTTCCGGAGTGGTTCTCCTTCTTCTAATGGCCTAAACTTGTTTGGTGTTTGTAGTGGTTTTTGACACATATAATTATGTGTGTGATTTCTAAAATGCTTGTGAACCTATATATTCACTACTGGTTGTGATATCTGGAGTCTATGCAATCTATCAGAAGCAATTACCTTTTTTTTTTTTGAAAAGGTTATTCTTTCATATTGCTTCTTCAGCTGTCAAGTTTCATGGTGATGTATGATTGTGGATTTTGATTGTATTCACCATGGCAGGGCTTCGTGTTTTAAGTTTGAAAAATAAGTTATGTGCAGTTATATCTGGTTTTTGGGTTTGAGTTACATGACTAGGCTGCACAAATGTATCATCTTGTGCAACCACTTTTCCTAACATGGCAAGCAAGTTTAGGTGAGATGTCTGAAATTTCAGCTGTTGAGTTTCCTCAAGCAGATGTGCAATTGTTGATGGAACTAGTAACATGCTGATGGGTGAAGAATGCATTTATGAACTAAACTAAATGCTTTTTTTAAGGAAATATGTTAGCCCTTGGGACGTAATATATCAAGTGCTTATTCATTTTTGTTTTTACCACTCCAGCTCTGGTTGTGGTGGATGAGGATATAATGTTTGGTCGAATTTGTCTTACATAAGATGCTGTCATGTTTAATGTTGTGTGTTTTCCTTTTTTTTTTTAATCACAATATGCTGTTAGTCTCTTACCTCTTGTTCAGTGGCTAAAACACAGACTTTTGTTCATTCAACTCTTATATTTGGAAATTAATTGCAGAACTTCCTTCTCAGTGTATTGTTTGGAATAAATAAGTTAAACATATACGCCCGCACACACACACATGAATAAATAATTAAGTTTTTGAAACCCTAATGAGTTCCATTCTTGTTATTTTGCAATTAAGTTTGATTTGCCCTTTATATATATATATATATATATATATATATATATATATATATATATATATTGTCCCTCCATTTGGGACTCTCCTTGTTGCAGCCACTGGGGTCTTGTTTGAGTTTGATTCTGCCATCAAAAGTTGGATGTAGAACTTTTCTTGTAGACCTTAATTAATTCAGATCCTGCGCTTTTAAGTTGGAGTTAGTTTCCTTACTGAGGCTTTTATAAGTGCCTTGAAAGACCTACCTTATTTTGTTGCTGCTTTCATAAGTTGTGTTGCCTGAGCATTGTATCATAGTTGCATTTGTTTTGCAGGTTATATTTGCCTGTGTGCACCCAGTAATTTCATGACCTAAAATCCTCTGTTCTGTGTGCTCTTGTTTTCCACTTTATTGCTAATACTTTGGTGTACATTCCCATCTTTGAGTGCCTCCTTCACGGGCGTGTTGTACAAACTTTGTTTCATTTCTTCATAACATGGCAGGCATTGCTTTTTCCGCTACTTTTTGAAACCAAGATGCTGTGTTGCCTTTATCTAAATAAATAGTCACATGAAGCATGTTTATTCCAACAAAAGATATTTCATGTTTTGAATAATCTCTTTTGTTTATAAAAGAAGAGATGATCATCCTCTTGGTTATGCATTTTATATGTTCAATTATTTATTTTTCCAGTAATTTAGAGTTCTATTCTGACTTAGATGCTGATATATCTTGTGGTGCTTGCAGCTTGAAAGCGCATTGAAAGCCTCAGAAACAGCACAAGCTTTACTGAACTCACAGCGTGAAAATTCAAGAGCAGCTTTGCTAAAAGAGGAGGAGTTCAAGTCTCTTCAGTTTCAGGTCTTCTATTTTCTTTAATCCAAACTGTTTCTTGATTATTTCCTTAGCTGTAAGATCTTTCCAGTGAAGTATTTACCCTTGGAGAATCATTGATAGAAATGTTGGTGCCTTCTCAGTCATTCTTTACTTGTGAATTTTCATTACAGGTAAGGGAAATTAATTTACTTCGTGAAAGCAATATGCAACTGCGAGAGGAGAATAAACACAACTTTGCAGACAGCCAGGTACATTTTAAGTTTAAAATGCTTCTAAAATGCTCAATTATCTGTTTTTGTATATTTGAAGTACACTGGTGCATTGTATTATTTTACCTATCAGTTAGGTAGTTTTCTCATAATGGTCTTATTTGCTCCCAGAAATTCCGTGAAGAATCTCAGAAAGCAAAATGGAGACGGAGAAGATCAGTTCTCTGTTAAGAGAGAAACAAATTGAACTTGATTCTTGTCAAAAAGTGGTTGAGATGCAAAAGGTTGAGATTGGGCACCTTCAGAGTAGAATAGCTGAGGTATTTTCTGCGACAATGAAAGAAATTTCTTTGGCGGACTTGGGTAAAAGTGGGACAAAACACTGTTTGGGATCAAGTTTTTGGTGGGAAATTTTTTGAATTAATTTGACTAAAATTAAAGTAATTAAAAGAAATTAAGTTAAATAGTTTTATTCAAATTTATATTTTCTTAACTAACAATTAATAATTATTATTTAATTATATTATAAAATATTAATTTAATTAATTAAATTACAGAAATTGGAGAGAGAGAGAGAGAGAGAGAGAGAGAGAGAGAGAGAGAGAGAACACTGTTTAAACCACATCAAGCAAACATATTTAGGTCTTTTAAATAGTTAATTTCTAATGAATTTTATATTTTGCAGTTACATGAAAATTGTAAAAACATTGATGTTGGGGAGTATGAGAGGATGAAGGATGATCTTCATCAACTAAAGGTAATTAAGTTTTGGCCTTGTTTTTATTTGATTATATTATTATTATTATTTTGCATGTTAGAGATTTTAATGCTGTTTAAAATAATTTCAGTTGTAAATGATATCCTTTCCTTTATGTTCCTTTTTTTTTTGTCTTTTTGAGATTGAACTGTTTATGAGATCATTCTGGGAATATTTTTAGTTTTAGCATAGCCTGACATTGTTGGCAATTTGTTTGTTGCATTTATTAACCAGGTTTCTGGAAAAGATATAATTTTAATATTTGCTGGGATACCTTGGAGTTGTTTGTGGCTGTATTTATTTTACATTATTTTTTGTGATGTGTTCTGCTATGCTAAATCATTGAGCAATACTTAGGCAGCTTGTATTCCCACTGCTCAACGGCTTTAGTAACCTTGATGGGGATTTTAGGTTAAGAGAACAAGGATGTATGATGAAAGAGGGCAATTTTTGTAGAAGTATAAATGCATTATTTTCATTTTTTTTTTAAATTTTTAGTTATCTAGAAAGTCCTATTGTTCATACAGATCTTTGTCAGTGCAATTATTTGCGATCTAATTTTGTTCTTTAATGCGCTACTGTAGGCTTGCCGTTTGGATCACACACCTTTCACACTTTCAAACACTTTTCTCAACTCATGATATTGTTTTACAATTTTGATAAATTTCAACATTTTGGCTCAGGTTCGTCTGGGGGAGAGTGACACACAGCTTCATTTAACAAAAAATCTTGTTTCTGAAAAGCAAGAACTTATTTCAAGCTTAGAAGAAAATTTAGCCAAGTGTCAGTCGAAATTAGCTGAACAAGAGAAGAAGCTAGCTGATGCTTTGCAAGCTGAAGTATGTTATGCTTCATTTCCTTTATTTTTTAATTTTTTGTTTGTTTAATTATTTAATGTTGCATATTTGCTTTCAGTCTTTTTTTGATAAAATGTAATTATTAACTTTTGCAGGCAAACATTAGGCAGGAAACTGAGAAACAAAGGAGGATAATCAATCATTGGAAGGTTTTCTATTTGAATATAACATGTTTTTGGTTCCTAGAATTCATTTTTGGTGTAGTTTAAATTTTTCATAAGCAAATAAGTGATCATATCTTGCACATTTATCAAGCCATCTTCTGTACTTCTTTATTCAACAGAAGAAACATGATATTTTATTAAAGGAGAAGGAGGAGCTGACTAAGGAGAACCAGGCCCTTCTAAAACAATTAGATGACTCAAAATCAAGTATGTTGTGCAAATATCTCATAATAGAATTATGTTTTTATCTATCTTTGCTTAACTTTGTCAAGCTTGACAGGTAGAAGGGCCATTATTGACAATGCAAGTGAGCTGGCAAATGAAAGAGAAGGAGGAGAAGGATAAGGAGAAGGATACTAGAATACAGGTATGCGCTAGTAGTGTTTATGGTCAATTGTGCTTTTCTACCTTTTCTAATGGTTCATCTAAATTGAAATCAGATATTGGAGAAAACTCTAGAGAGAGAACGGGACGAGAACAAGAAAGAGAAGACGAAAAGGCTTAAGACTGAGAAAACAATGGTGGATCTTATTGAGAATGTCAACAAGGTTGGCCCCCTGGAACTGCCAAGTAATAGTGATCTTGATACCTGAATCTAGTTACATCTTTTATAAACATTTGCATCCATCTGTTTATACCGCCCAGACTCCAAATGAATAGCTACTTATCCTATGGCTTTTCTGTATGTAACTTACCTAGAATTCAATATAGAGACATTTCTAATTTGTGTGTGTGTTTGTGTGTCTGATTCAGTATTTTTCAGGTTATCGTTAGAGTTCTTACATGGTTGGATGTTTACTTTAATTAAGATAATAAACTTCACTTTCAGCTGTAGCTCTGAAATTTGCAGTATTGTAATCAGTTGCATTAATCTTTCAGTATTAACCCGTTCTCAATTGGTATTGGGATGGGTGCCTTTTTTTTAAAAACAAATCTCTGTCTGTCTAATCTTGGTACTTTTCTTCGTACCATTATTATATATTAATCCTATACCATGAAACCATGGGATATTGTTGATTCTTGCAAATTAGTTTTTACCCTATCAATTTCATATTGAGGCTGATCATTATACACAATATAGTAGCAAGAACTTTCAATGTTATGCTCTTCAGCATGTGATGTTTTAGGTGGGAATATGGTTTTAAAAGTCACGAAAATCATATGCTGAACTAGGTTGAAAGAGGTGGGATCTTGATTTCCCATAACCTAGCTCTTCATGTAAGTGCACTATGTGAAGTCGCAATGCCCATTCACATTCCTTTGTGGCAGTGATGTACTTGAGAGACCTCCCTCCCTGTTGATAATTAGAGAACCGTGAGTCCTCACTCCCTTCCTGTTACATCCTGAAGGGCTCATGATGCCCACCCTTGGTCCTGATTTGGATGAGATGGTCTAGCACTAGAGATTGACAATTTTCACATGTTTAATGGGTACTTTGTTCACCCAAACCCGGGTTTTGGATTTTATAATTAAAATTGGAATAGGTTTGGGACGGGTTTGGGATTTGACCCTTGGTTACCCCGAAACCTGAACCTGTAGATATATATTTCATGAATACTTGCTATAGAATCCGTGAAACGTGAGATCTAAAACCCAAAACCTGCATATTATATAGATATTATATGCATATATGTCAGTGCGTACATGTCAATCTATTTATCTATATGTGTATATATGTTAGTGTATGTAGTGTGCGTGCGTATTTGTGTATATATATATGTATACATTTGTTGTTTTAGAAAACTACTTGTTTGTGTGAATAAAATTTTGATTTTACTTGCATATATGTGAAGATTAGTTTATTCAGATTTTATAAGCCTTAATCTTACAAATATGTAATATTATATGGTAAATATTTTTTAAAAAGCAGTAAACTGGTTTGTGACAGGTTTAGTGGGTTCAGGATAGGTTTGGGAATTTAGGAAGAGATCATAAACGGGTTTGGGATGGAAAATTTTAAATGGGTTCAGGCTTGGGAATAGTATCTTTTCACGGGTACCCGCGACATTGTCATCCCTATCTAGCATTATGTTTTAGTTTGTGCTCCCATAACAAGTTTGCATACTGTTAGTCTAGCTTTTTTCACTTTCAGATTATCGGGCATTCATTATTCTCTTAAAGCTAGGTCCTCAATGTGCAATCATACCAAGGAAATGCATGCTGATTAGTGATTATATAAGTAGGCAAAATAATTAACTATGTTTGGCTTTTGAGATGGATTGACTATGGATGTTCAATCAAACCTATGAAACCCAAAACAAACCGAACCAAACTGACTGTTTCAGTTCAGATTGGTTCTTTTTCTCCTTTTCTTCTGTTTTAAACTTTGGTTTCTGTTTATAATGTATAAGGTATAAACTGAACACTGGTTTGGTTTGGATTCAGTTTAAGTATTTTAAAAATTGGCCAAACAGAAACAAATTGGATTAATTTCTATACAGGTTTCAACCTTGTTAATGGTTCAGGTTTGATCGAATTTGTGGTGGGTAATATAGTATGTGTTTTTATATAACTGAGGAAATAACGTATAAAAACTTCAGCGAGAGGGTTGAGACCATTCTCTTGACCAACACAAACAAAGTTTGTGGATGTTTGAAATTAGTATTATAAAGGATTAAAACCATTTTTTATCTTTGTACTGTACTATATTGTTCACTGCCATCCTGATACTTCAAAAATATTCAATATGCTCCCTATACATTGCAAAATTTTTCATTTTTACCCTTAGTGGCACTTAGGTGGCATATGGTCTTAAATGCAAACCATAAGAAATTTAATTGCGATTTACATGGACCCACATCCCGATACTTGATGCTTAAGTGCTCCTTGGACTGATAAAATCTCTGTTTGCACCTAACTTAATACAAAACCATAATGGAATTTAATTGCAATTTAGTACTAAAGTATATCTTAAAATTTGAGGAAATAAAAACTGTTTAATTACTATCTGTCTTCATTTAATTCGTACTTTTGAATAATTTAAATTTTCTTATAAAAATTAAACAAAACCAAATGGCGTGGACTTATCCAGAACGTTTGATTTAACCATTGGCGAAAACCTAAACTGAGTATAAATTTAAAATCATAATGTAAACAGATTCCTGCGACACTGGATTTTATTTATTTTATTTTATTTTATTTATTTATTATTATTTTTTTTTGCTGTTCGTGCAATTCCCATGATTTTGTCACCATTTTGTATTTGAGTTTGTGCATATCTGTTAGTTTTTGAAGGCTTTATGAAGAGATGTATTGATATTCATGGTATGTTATGCTGTGTATTTGATTTAATCATATTATAAGGTTATGTTTTCAAAAAAGATATAATTTTTTTTTAAAAAAATACAGTGGAAAAAGAAAATAAAAAAGTTCTTTCTTTCAGCTGTTAATGTGATTGTGCCATTTGTAATTGATTTTATTTGGAACCACGTATGCTTAGGTGTTACCAGAAGATGGGACTAGCCTTTTCCAATGCATATACAATTGATGTGAATGTTCTCTTTCTTATCTCAGGAAAAGAAGAAAGTGGAAGATGAACTTGCAAAACACAAGCATGCGATTGTCAATGTGTTGGAGGTATGTCTACTTAGTGTTAGATGTAACTTATTTTTCCCTTTTACAGATATTCATAGGCAAATCTGAATTTCATAGCTTGTGTTTAACTCTCTTGGTACTGTCATATGCAAAATATCGTTTATGTGTTACATAAAATGTGTATATTATCACAAGTCTTGGATTTGAGTTTTCTGGCCTGGAGTGTACTGTTATATGTGGTGAGATGAGTATTAATACCTGGAGAAGGCATTGAGGAATTCAAATTTGTTTTATCACCTGTCTTGGGAAACGAATTCTATCTAAATAGATCCTTTTATGTTCATTTATTGGATCAAACAGCTAGTCAGATGTACTTCTCTCTTAGGTTTCTCAATGGAACTATCATAAGGTCCTTAATCTTCATTTTGTCCATTAAACTGAGTAGAAGATCTTGACTGCCATCAGTTTTTATGATGTATTGTGGCTTTATTGCATAGCATACTCTTTAACTGCTTGTTATTAGGTTGGCTATCAATTGTAATAGAAATAGGACCTCATTGTGCATCAAGTAACCAAATGTAGGATCTTTTTGCATACACATTTCGGGTTACCAGGTCCTGCCTCCACAAGAAAACATTTCTTTCCTTGAGCATATCATAAAACTGATGAATGTGAGGCTTCCACTGTTGGTTTCCTCTTTTACAGGACTGTCTATTTTGATATTCTTCCCGTCACAGATTATTCTTAACTCTTTAAGTTTGCTTTAGGTTTTTTATAGATTTCAACCAACATTTCCATAGCTATTATACAATGTTGCAAGCTTTCTGATTGTTACAGAGTTTGATCTCATAATTGACTTGAATGTCCCTAAGAGTTTGTACCTATGTCTTTAATCTAATTGAAAGTAATCCAGCAAAGCTTCAATAAAAACATATTACATAGTAAGGCCACTATGCTTATGGTTGTATAAGTTCGTGCCAAACAAGAATTTATCAGGCAATAATTTAAAGAAGGTAGTCTTCGAGAGTATCATTGCATATGAAACCTTGAACCATTTGACTGGGAAACATTACTGAGGATTATTTTTTATTTTATTTTTTTGGGATTTAAAATGAGATTATAGGTGAATTTACATGTTGGTTTATCCTACAATTGTGTTGGAGTTGGTCCTCGGAAGTTTCTAATTGTTGTGCCTCTACACTTAGCAGATTTGATAATAGAAGTGTGAATATTAGAAAAAGAAAATTGTATTGATATAAATTGTTAGAGAACGAATAAATTTCCAAATGTTGGTGAATACTAAGATCAGTGGAATGCTTCTAATAATTTGGATCTTGAGGTGTAATAACTTGCAATGATTGTGATTCTAGATAGGATCTTAACCATATGATGCACATGGAACTGTACATGGAACTGTAAAATTATAAGATCCTACTAACAAGTCAATGCTTTTAATAACCATTATCATTTGAGCTTATTTACCATATTGAATGTGAGATTTGGTTATTGCCCTTTGTTTGCAATTTTTTTTATCTGGATTTTGTCATTTAAGTTCCTTTTAGTTTCATGTCATATATTCCTCTTGTGTCTTGGATTAACAAACCTCTACATACTACCAGAACTCAGGAATCACGGCATCTCGACTTCCTGATGGGAGTGCCTTGGATGAACAAACCTCTACATACTTTCAATTAATAGATAACCTTGAAACTTCTGCAAAGTCTTTTCTCAACGATGGGCTGGGAACCCAACCGAATGTCATGGAGACTACTTCTCCTGTGGACGTCCCTATCACTACCACAGGTTCAGTTATAGGGGTTCAACATTAATTGAATAGAAGATGCTTGTGATTATTGGGATCTAAAATCTTTTTTTTTTTGTTTTTCGTGCTTCACAGGACCAGTTGTCACTCATCAATTGAAGTTGGCTTCTCCTCAAGAAGGGGCCGAAGAAAGAGATAAGCGTATTGTGACTACTAAACCAATTACTGAAGTTCGCAAGGCAGGTAGAAAGATTGTGCGTCCTTCTCTGGAATGGTCTGGGGAGACTTCGATAGACATTGAGATGTCTGGTGTGGAAGGGAGTGCAACCGAGGAAGGAAGAGCTCTTTCATCCCATGAATCAGAACCTTCAGGTGTTGCTTCTGTACCAAACCAACCATCTTCAAGCCGTAAACGTGCTGCCTCATCATCAGTGTCGGAGCTAAGAGAAGCTATTGCTCCAGATGAGACATCTGATGAGGTTAATCTGTTCAAGAGGCCCAGGGAATCAGAACCGATGCAAGAAGCTGGTGATGAACAAGCGACCCCTTTATCAGCTGAAGATTCTGATGCTTCAAGGCAGTTAGTTCCTCCACCCATGGATATTTCGGATACACAGCCACCTGTTGACGCCCAGAAGCGGATCAAGTCTTTGCTTCCCAACTGAGGCGGAAATTATGGATACAGGAAAGCCCGAGGAGATGGAGGTCAGTACTAAAGTGGAAATAGAGGGTCAGAAGATGACCCTGGATGGTATAAATCAAGATGAGCCTCAACATGAAAGTGATTCTAATACGGAAGATGCAGAGAAGGCAAGAGTAGCAACTGATTCACTTGATGATGCTCTGAAGATTGAAGAAAATGATGTGCTGCAGCCTGCAGATGATAGCGAAGATGCAAGGGAAGAGGGGGAGCTGATATTAGATGAGTCAGAGCAAACACAGCAACAAGAAGACCCTAGTCCTGTGGAATGCGCTCATGATTCTGTATCTGGTGATGGAGGTGTAAATGCGTATGAAACTGGAGAAATATCTGAGGTGGTTGCGGTTTCAAATGAAAAATGCGAGGGTACTAACATTGTAGAAGATTTGGCTGATACTTCTGACAAGCCTACTGGTAACAACAATGATCAGAATGCTTCTGATTTTGAACGGAGTCCTCAACCCCCAAGCAGGGCACGTGAAGGATCACCTAGCAATGTCACGGCTTCTTCAGTTACTGAACCTCAGAGTGCAATTTCTGCCTCTGAGAGTGAAGAACCAAGGACTGGGGAAAGTCTCACACAGAGAGCTAGCCGAAATGCTGCATTAAGACTAGCAGGAATAGCCACTCGGCCACCCTCTGCTGGACGAGGAAGAGGTGCTAGCGGCTCCAGGGTATGTGAATATTAGCCTTATTGTTGATTGCTGAGCCTTTTTATTTTGTTTTAGCTCCAGAATATTTCATTAAATATTACTGCATGGCAAAATGTTCTGGTTTCCACAGGGTGGCCGGGGGACTCGTGGGCGTCGGGGGCTGGCATTTGGTGGTAGAAAACAAAGCTAAATCTGAGTGAGATAGTTCAGAAGAAAATTTCTGGAGCTATTAAGGTTTTTTGTTTTCTTTTAATAGAGCTGCACAGCAGTAGACCTACTTAGTTTGTCCGCAAGGCAAAGTGGGATGAATGGCTTTCTTTTTACTGTAGAGATGGTGGATATTAACTTTCAAGTACCAATGTGTGCTGCATTATAGTTTGATGCTTGTACACTTAATTTTGGTGTTACAGAAGGAACTATAATTTACGTAAGAGGAAACAAGTAACAAATTTTAAAATTGTAAAATTGCTTAATAGGAAATAAGTACTTTATGCTTAGATCTACAAGTCCTCAACATAAAAGAGAGTTTTTATTGTAATTTATTCCATAAAAATTTTTCAAAGAGAAGAGAGGTCATTCCCCTTAAAAAAAAAATGGTAAAATTCATCGAAGATCATTCAATAAAGCAAACTTCAGATTTGTTTAGATTGTAAGCAAAGGTTCTCTAACAAACAAACATACTTTAATGGTGTTTCAATTAACTTAACCTATATTCTACAAATTATATTTTTGTGTTGGGGCTCAAGTTTGTCATCCATGTGGTTTTTTTCTACCTGGTAGACTATTCAAATAAGTTCCCCAATTGAGAAGTGTTGTGCATTTTTTTTATTTTTTAATCTTTTATTTTTAAGCAGGTAAGATGTGTTGTGTATTCAGGAGAAAAAAATAATGGTTATCATTAAGTTTCCTATAGAAGAGTTTTTACCTATGTGTTTGAGAAGCTAAAGATGTTATTTTTATTAACCTATTTATTTATTAATTTAAAATATTTTTTTTATATTAAGTCTTGGTAATGTTGAAGTTTATGTTTTATACTCAAACATACAAAAAGAAAACTTTGTATTATTAAGTAAATTAAGATAAAAATATTTTCCCAAATAAAACTCATTTATTAGATTATACAAAAAGTTATATTCATAAATGAGTTTTATTTATTCGAAGGTCATTTAGATTGATGGTTGGATTTGGTACGTTTGCAGATCTGACGGTTCATATTAAACCGGCCCAAATGAGCGGAATCTGGCCCACTCCAGCCCAACTCAGCATTTATAAAACTATAAAGCAAGCTAATCCGTGATGAGGATGGCACCAAGCCCTCGGCCCCTTCTCCTCTTGCTGGCCTCGTTGCCTGCTCTCAAGCTCAAGAACGAAAAGCCTAGAAGATAACCACATCTCCTCTGCTGAGAACAAGCACCAAAGAATCCCTGTAAGTTGATCCCTAATTCTTCTTGTAATCCTTCGGCCCTAGGGTTTTGAGAGTGAGGTTATGATTTTGTTTGTTTTTTCATTTTTTTTTAATTGTGTTGTGATCTTTTCATGAATTTGATTTTTTTGTTTTGATCTGTGAATTCTTGGTGTAGTGCTAACTTCGAAAATTCTGATCGTTGTTCCGCTGAATTTCTTTTGCATTTCTGCCTGCTTTTTGCTTTTAAATTGTTTGGAAGTATAAATTCGCAGATCGTTGCGATGTTGAGTGCTGCCTTTGCCTTCTAGAGGATTAAAAAAAGGTTTTTTGCTGTAAGTTTAGAAAATTTATCGAATTTGCTAATGATAGTATGTGCACTTTCTAAACTTCTGGTGGTTGTAGAGTTATCTCCGCCTTGAAACTTATTGCAGTCTTTAGGGTTTCATTTCTCTTGGCAAGTTATATCGATGAAGGTGGGCAATATTGCATAGAAGCGGATTTTTTAGAACTATGGAAAGAAGAAGCTTTGCTCACCGGAAAACATGACTCGTGTGTGCCTAACACTACTTGAACATGCAAATGTGGGGATCAATTTTCTTGTGACTAATGCTATGTTATGCTGTGAAGCCATTTTTTGGTTGTGGGTTGTAGAGTTCATTCTTATGAGTTACAGAGCCATCTTGGTCCCTCATAATGTTATTCCATAGTAGATGTTGTAATGTTACAGGAAATCCTTTAATTAAGGGCTCATTGCACATTCTTTTGTCTAGATCAAAAATGAACTATTTTTGTTGGCTCATTCATGACTTTGGTTTCAGTCGACTTTTTATTTTAGAAGGTTGTTGTTGTTATTATTATTATTATTATTATTATTATTATTATTATTATTATTATTATTTTAATATATTATCAGGATCCATATTTAATAAAGTTGGTATGACATAGAATTGCATTCCCATTTTATCTTCTTAAATATCTTTTATATCTTCTTTGCATTGGATCTGACATGTGATTCTACTACCATGCCATTAGGCATTTTCAGTTTCTACTCTGTGAACGACAAAACTGATGAAGTAAAGGGTCCAGTATGGATTCCCAATCTCAATGAAGCCGGAGAGAATTTATGTTTAACACAAACGTGTGTGTACAGGAAAATTATTTGACTAACCTAAAGTAGAAAATTGAATTTTTGCCTTTTGATATTCGGTTTTATTCAGTTAGTGTAGATTGACATCCAATAAGAGAGGTCAAACATAACATGTTAATTTTGGGCTTATTTATCAATTTTTTGTTCCTAATACAACTCTTCTCAATCATCAATTATATACTCATTGAATTTGGTAATCTGAGTCTCAACCTGTATCATAAACCTCTGTGATATGTGGACTTAACTTGATCGATCTGTGGTTTGGATTTCATATGTATCAATTGTTTGTTCCAAATACAACTCTTCTGAATCATCCATTCATATATTCACTGAATTTTGTAATCTGAGGCTCAACCTGTATCATAAACCTCTTTGATCTGTGGATTTAACTTAATTTGATTGAACTCTAGTTTAGGTTTCATTTTATTGGCAAATGAAAGGCCGCCTTTTCTCTGGCTCATGAATAATTATTATTTGGTTTCAATATCATAGGTTTTTCCGTACTAATGGGAAGCAAAGGCCGAGTGCCACCTCATATAAGACGTCCTCTTCCTGGTCCTGGGATGCTGCACCCAGATCCTTTTGGTGCACCAGGTCGCCCTCCACCTGGTTCATATCCTTTGGAAATGCTGCCCCCTCCAGAGGTTTTGGAACAAAAGCTTGCTGCACAATATATAGAGATGGAGAGGTTAGCAACAGAGAATCAAAGAATTGCGGCCAGCCATTCGACTTTGAGGAAACAATTAGCTTCCACCCAACTAGAATCGCATAGGCTGCAGATCCACATGAATGCTGTTAAGTTTGATCACGAACAACATATGAGAGCTCTTTTGGATAAAAATGCAAGGATGGAAGCGGAGTTGCAGGCCTCCGATCCTCTTAAAGCAGACTTGCAACAAGCACATGCAGAGGTTCAGAATTTGGTTGCCTCTAGGCAGGAGCTGATTTTAAAAGTTCAGCAATTGAACCAGGAACTGCAGAGGAGTCATGGAGATGCCCAACAAATTCCTGCACTGATGTCTGAACTGGAGTCTCTCAGGCAAGAATATGAGCATTGCAGGTATTTGGGTTTTTATTGGTTTGAGCCTTTGAAATGCCGGATTTAATGTGCTAAAAGTTATAATAATTTCTCTTTATGCAGGGCGACATATGAATATGAGAGGAAAATATTCACTGACCATTATGAATCGCTTCAGTTGATGGAGAAAAAAGTACATGTCAGTGGTTAGGGAGGTGGAGAAGCTGCGTGCCGAGTTGGCTAATGCTGCTAACCCAGCAAGAAGTGGTGCGGATCGCTACTTGTATACCTTGCCCCAAGAATATATTCTTTATTTTAGTGGAATAAGTTCTTTATGCTGATCTACTGTTAGATTTTGATACAGGTGGGACACATGGAGCTAATGTTGGTCACAAGGATAATGATGTGTCTAGTCATCATTCTGTTGGACAACCCTTGTATGAAGATGGTTTTGGAGGTCCGCAGGTGAATATTCTTTCTTCCATTCTTTGTTTTAGCTAAGGTTGGCCGATTCGGACGAGTTGACCTATAACTCGGCTGGATCAACCAGTTTTAGGCTCTAATCAGGTCATTAAGCTCGTTGGGAGGTATGGGGATACAGGTCAACAACCAAAACAAACATTGGA
This sequence comes from Dioscorea zingiberensis, assembly GCA_026586065.1. Classification (NCBI taxonomy): domain Eukaryota; kingdom Viridiplantae; phylum Streptophyta; class Magnoliopsida; order Dioscoreales; family Dioscoreaceae; genus Dioscorea; species Dioscorea zingiberensis. The sequence continues at coordinate 64,598,555 of CM048818.1, forward strand.
CTGTAGTACGGGGGCTAGCTCTACATTTTAGAATAAGGAGCACTTAGGATAAACCTGTTCTCTCCCTAATCAATATGTTGTACCTTCTGGATTATGTATCATATGGGGCTTATTTATCTGATTTATTGTCAAATCTTATTATAAGATTTGATATAAAATCAGTTTGTTTATTTCTCATTGTTATAGATATTTATCTTCAACTTTCTTTCCTAAACACTAAAGTTACTTCATATGAATTAGCACACAAGTCTTCATAATAACCCCTGAAATAAGATTTTAGGAATAAAACTCTACCCTCTAATAAAAGATTCATTGCTTAGGTGTGAATTTAAGTACAATAGAACCTACAATTGATTTGATAATTGATAAGGCAGACACTCAGTCAAATCAATTTTAGTATAATTAGTATAAGGACCTAAAAATAATCATTTTTCATCCAGTGAACTTTAAGGTGTATGGAGTCTCATATTTGACTCTTGCAGAGGGGGGAGGAGGGGGAGGAGGAGAGAGTCCATTTAATTCCAATTGATCTAGCCCTAACCTAATTCAAAGTAATTCTTCTTCGAAAGACTCTGGTATTACTCACAGATTATAATTCAAATAATGAATCAGAGCACATGGAACCAACTTATTTATCTTCCTGTGAAGAAAAAATATTGTGGACTAACTGATCTCTATATCAACTGATGAAAGAGCCCAATGCAGCAAAATAAATCTTGGGTCTTTGAAGCAGTTTTAAACATTTTGATATGATAAGTTTGATCTGTTTTACCTAGGAGATTTATGGTTCAAATCTGCCTAGCCTTATACTGTTTGTTTTTATCTAGATGACCTATTCGAATTTAGAATAGCTTTATTTAATCTCTATAGATGGACGGTCTAACTATTGAAATAACCTTGATATTTAAATAATTTGGATTATTCTTCTCTTGTTATGAGTTTCTTTTATTTGAATGACCAAACTGGTTTCTGGGTTTAATTTGGTATCACATTAGTATTTAGTCTCAGTGAAAACAACTAAGTGGATGGCGTGATGCCAAATGAAGATAAATAGGTTTCAAATTCTAAATTTGATTCTTCTTCTCATGTTATTACATGCCTTCTAATACTAAGTTGACCAAGCCTTTTTTGGTATTCAACTGGCTATACATTAGGCTGAAATCTCATTGAAACCACTAAGTTGACACTTGACAGTGGGATGATAAATTAGGGGAAATATTATATAATCATGGCATTGAAATAAATTTGATTCTTCTTCTTGTGTTATTACATGCCTTCTAATACTATGTTGACCAAGCTTGTTTTGGCATTCAACTGGTTATGACATTAGGCTGTAATCTCATTGAAACCATTAAGCTGCAGTGGAATGACAAATTAGGGGAACTAGTAAATAATCATGGCATTGGAATAAGTTTGATTCTTCTTCTCATGTTATTGTTACATGCCTTTCAACACTACATTGACCAAGCCTATTTTGGTATTTAACTGGTTATGACATCAGGCTCTAATCTCATTGAAACCACTAAGTTGACAGTGGGATGACAAATTAGGGGAAATAATATTCATTTTTCTACAGTGCACTAATCTCACAATACAGCACCAAAGCGCAAAATAAAATAAGGCCTATTATTTCTCATGTCTTCCTTGTTGACTTATTGTTGGGATAAAGGGTGGGATCACTCTAACCGCTGGTGATGAGGATAAGAATAAGGTATGGCGTGGGAGGTATCCTGTATAATGTAAGAGAATCACAGGATTGTTGTTATTTTAATGACATCCATACTTCGATCCAAATTTGAAGATGCTTTGTGCTAGAACTTGACCTAGCCTTCTCTGGATCAGATTTTGGTTAATCTGATCTACACGCAGACCTAGGATGATAAACAGATTTCTGTCTGTTAACACTTGGAAAATGCTGAAATTTCATGCTACACCCTATTTTAACTTTTATTTACTTATCACTCCTTGGTATGAGTTTCGATGCATGAACTTAGGCTAAAGCTTTGGCCATGGCTTTGTATTCCGCACATTCATGTATTCTTACTTTTTGACGCATCTTTTCATGTTATATCGCCTGAATTTTAAAGGATAGTAAAAGAATATTCTAACCCATCGGTCTCCTAACTAATTATTAGCAAACTGGTTGGCAGTTACATTTTTTCTTTGGGTGATTAAGTAAAAATCCCTAGAATAAAAGAATGCTGTGTGTTTGTGAATTGTAGCAGCAACTAAGTGCTGTGAATTGTTAGAGCTCAAATCTGGATATTTATTTTGCCTTGGGTATGCAATGTATTCACTTAGGGATGTGGCCAATGTTATCAGATAACCTTCTAATAAAGAATGTGCTGCAGGTGCATGGTTCTTCTGTTGGCACTACTCCATATGGGGGCGGTCCACCTGGCCCTCCACCACCTGCACGAGTTGGACATGATGCAATGAGAGGCCACAGTTTTGATGCCCCTCGATCTGCAAACTCGATGGTTCGAGGGGTGGTGGAGGTTTTGATAATTCTGGGGCACCGTGGTTATGATTCTTCCATGGTCACAGGTTATGGCATTCACAGAAGTGCTTCTGCTTTCGAGGCTCAAAGAGGAGGTTCTGGATATGATGCCCCTAAAGGGATTGGGATTGCTCCAGGAGCAGGTCCAATTGGAAATAATGTCCCTCCATATGGAGCACCACTTGTGCCGAATCCTTATGGATCAGTGCAGCTTCCAAGCCCTTATGGAGCAGGACAGCCTCCTGCTCATATGGGTAGTGGTTATGAAGTACCTCATGGTGTGAATGTTGGGCGTAGATGAGCATTCTCACAGGTTCTTTATGCTCAACTAACCATGTAACCTGAGGTCCCTCACCGGCATACGAATCACTCTCTCAAATAATTCGATCGTCTTTTGACTCTCTGTTACACCAGCAATCTTGGATGTCTCAAGTATAAGAACTACTGAACTCTGAAATAGACATTGTGAACAGATATGCATAGGCCTGTTGATTTTCTGATGGAGAGGAAGATAAAAAGTTTCTTGTCAAGGCATGCATTAAGTGGATTGATGCTTCTTTAATCTTCTTTTTTCTTGTCTTAGCTTGTGAAAGCTTTCAATTTTCGGTCATGCATAAATATCTCATAATCATTCAGTTCAGTCACCAAATTATATGAAATGTATTGTACTTTCTGATGCTTCCTAATGTAATAAGACTTTCTATTTTGTGCAAACTTTACTAAAAATATTGCATGTGGGAATGATAGTTTTTGTCATCAGCTTTAATAATGAAGATGTGAAGGATTAATGATTGATGGCGCAAATCTGGCAGAGATGAGATCCATGTTTGTTTGCCAGAGTAAGTGAAGATATTGTCACGGTTTTTGCAAGTTGTCTTTTTGAGTGTTTTACAGGTCTTCTCCCATGGTTTTAGCAGTGTATTTTGGCGAGCATTACATTTGAAATTGATAGCCTTTTATGAGCAGAAAATTTGCAATTTTAGAAGCAAAGAAATTCCTTCTTTTTCTTCTTTGAAAAGAAGAATAGCTTCAGGTTCAGGATTAAATCGGAGTGATGTTCAAATTACATGTTTCTTGCTCAAATGCTCTTTTAAAAACACAAGAACTTTTCAATTCCATTCCCTTTTGGAAAAATTAAATTACATCCTCTTCTGGAGCTTACATGATTGCTAAAGATCAGTGGCATGTCGACACATATTAAAATCAAAAGAAAGGATAAAAGAAGAAAGAAATCTGCAAACCAATTGAAGTTTAAGAAGAGCTGCATTCTGCAAACAGCTGCTTCTGGAGGCATTGAGACCCTCATTATGTACGTACTGCATTATGTGCTAGTATAGCTCAAATGTAGGGAAGTATGTATGCACTCAGGAGTTTGATGAGGCTGAAATCCAATTTTTCTTTTCTGTTTTCTGAGAAAAACCATCAAGAATACCGAGTTTTTCCGACAAGAGGATGATCTGAAGCAATGCTGATTCGATGCATTGCGCTTTCTCTCACTGAAACATCCAAAGCTTTTTCTAATCTTGTGATGACCTGCTCCATTGATGGCCTCTGCTGTTTGTGTGATGTGCATGAGAGAGCTAGCTTGAGAACCATCTCAAAGGCCTCCTTTGAGTATTCAACATTCAATTTCGGGTCCGCGAATTCTGTGATATTTCCACCCTTGAGGATATGCTTTGCCTGAGAGAAGCCTAGGAGTTTCTGAGTATGATTGAATTCATAATAGATTACAGAATTCTGAAACAACTTGTTTGTCTCACCATTTTCCCCAATGACATTGGCTTTATCACATTCAGATTTAGTACTCGCATCCCAGAAAGAATCTGCAGTAGCACTATTCCAAAGCTGTAGACATCCCCGGCAGCGTTGACATGTCGGTTTTGTCTGTATTCGGGGTCGACATAGCCAAAGGTACCTCTCACTTCAGAGCTAACATGTGATAATCCATTGTCAATGACTTTTGACAATCCAAAGTCTGATAGTTTAGCTTCAAAATCTTGGCCTAGTAGAATGTTAGTAGGCTGCAAAAGTGCAGAATTTCCACCATGTCAGAAACCCGGAGAAAGAATGTAACTGAAAATATACAACGGAAAATTTATTTCATGAAGATTGTTATTTTTCTCATGTCCATGGTGTCCTTTTCCTTGCAATACATTACTTCGATTAAAATCAAGAGTGCAAAGAAATGTCTATTGTCTCCATCTTCTTTCAATGTGTTGATTTCATATATTTAGTAAAACTTTTCAAATCAAATGAACCAGAGGAGAAATCCTTTTGAACCACAAATGAGACAAATTAGCTATTGCTTTAACCTGTATAAATATATGAATTTCAGTCGAGTTAACTCAAATGAAGTTAAAGTTCCTGCTGAGAGTTAAATTATATCTATTTTTCCATAAATGTTAACGTTCAAATCACCAGAAAATTTGAGTTGATGTTCTGTGAAGTTCTTAGATTTAAGCAATCACTTCATAAATCAGATACTAAACAAGAACCCACACTAAGTTTCAATATTTTAGTGCAAGACTAAACACATTAATCGACAGAGAACTATAAATTTCACACTACAAACACTGAAACTAAATTGGATGTCTTTTGATCAGAAAGAACTAACTAACCTTGATGTCACGATGAACAATGCAGCCTTTGCAATATGTGTGAAGAAACCAAAGGCCACGAGCACTGTCAATAGCAATCTCAAGTCTTTGAAGCCATGAAAGGCATTTATCCTTTCCTGTTATATCTTAAATTAGCATTATTAAGCTACCATGTACCGAATTTTTTTTCAAAAAAGAATTTCAAAGGAAAGTAGAACAAAAACAAATACCAAATAGCCACTCAGACAGATTGCCATTCGGGCAAAGCTCATAAACAAGAAAACATTCTTCTGCTTCTTCACAATAGCCTCGCAGGCTCACAAGGTTACGGTGTCTAACATGTGACAGGCTAGTCACTTCTCTCATAAATGTCTCCACATATCCATCCTTAATGATGTGCTTAACAGCAACATGCCATCCATTTGAAAGAACACCTTTGTATACCTTTCCTGATAACTGAATCAGTCAGCAAAAAACCAAGTAATCTACTAAATGTATGTGTAAACAGAAATTTATCGGTGTTGTAGAAAAAATTATGAAAAGTAGCATCCAAAGAGATGAGATGTGTCCCTTCCAATAGGTAACACCCATTCCATTCTCTACATCCTTTCATAAAACCTTTTTATAAAAACCTTTCATTAAACCCTTATATTTTATTATAAAAATATCCAACATTTGAGATGTGTCCCTTCTAATAGGTAACACCCATTCCATTCTCTACATCCTTTCATAAAACCTTTTTATAAAAACCTTTCATTAAACCCTTATATTTTATTATAAAAATATCCAACAATCGGTTGTTATGATGAAGTTATAGTAAGCAAGAGACATGAATATATGATAAAAAAAAAACTTCCTCACCTGCAATCCCCTGGCCAATGAAGTTCAAAGCATTAAGATTATTTGTAGCAGCATAGATCTCCTTTACTGGGATTTTCTTACAAACATGTTCTTCAAGTATCAAATCCTTAGAAGCTGCAAGTTAGATTGTTAAGCACCATTTGAAAACAATTTAACAAAAAACTGTCCCAAAAATCTACGTAGCATTAAAATATACCACTTTCCACCTTTTCCTCTTGTGAGGAATTTGATTTAAACCTCCATTTCCACAGGTTCCATGAAGCAATGAGTATCACAATTGCAATCAAAATACCGCCCCCGATTAGCACCCATTTGACTGTTTATGAGAAAGAAGAGCAAAAGCTACATAATTGAAGTTAAGCTAAGAAAGGAATATTGATAATTGGGAAAGTTACATAATTGAAGTGTAAGACCCTCTTAACCTGTGGCAGTCATGGTTATTCAGCAAATATTCAACTTGTTCTTCCCCTGAGAAAAAAGAAAACATGATGAACTTCAGAAATTTGAGAGCAAATACAATCAATTTTTGAAAATATCAGCCATCAATAAAGATGATCTAATGGAGTAAACAAATAAGTGCTGCTACACTGAATAACTAAAACCTTTAAAAGCTGTCTAATAAACTCTTGAAATTAACTTGCAATAGATATTACTATAGGTTTGTTATATAATCTTAATATACTAATCGTAATCTATAAATATAAATGAGATTGAATGAAATGATTTGCAGAAACCTTTATCATTCTCCATTTGGTAAGATGAAAGCCTAGATAAGAATGTAGTTTTTCTTTTGTTGATCATGAGAATCTACAAAAACACAATTACATAATATAATTCAAAGAAGATTAAACTAACCATACTGGCAACAAGTAATTGCACTTGACTTCATAGCAGCCACAAATATCATGGGATCGACTTGTATAATTGTCTTCTATTTGAACATTTCTCAGAAAAAAAAAAACAGACTAACTTATATACATAATGCAGCATTAATGACTTCAAGTTAAAATATCCAGATCTGAGCCCCTGAGGCGAGAGCGACTCCCGAGATCATTGTTTCCAAGAAGCGTGCTGTTCACCAATAACTCCTATCTCCCCCCATTCGCGATGGTGGGCGGGGAAGGAGGTAAGGCCTTGCACGAGTTGATACACTCGCCATTGAACCAAGCCAGCAGACACAACGGAACTCAAAATCTTGTCTCAGTCCCAATAACATACAATTTAGCTTCTCTGCAGGGGAGACAAAGAGGACCTCTTGCTCACAAAGGCGGAAGGAGATCATGGGTGACGGTGGTTGGGAACCAGGCAGAGAGGAGTCCTCAGACGACAATTCTCACACTGGCCCAACGTTAGAAAAGCTAAAAGCGACAATAGAAGACATGGTGTGGCTCGACAACAATGTCCTCTCCAGGGCCTAGTAAAGAGGTTGTACTATATGGGAAAGTTTTTGGTAAGCCACCCTGTTAGATCTTGCTTGTGAGAGTATCTCCAGGCTTTGGGATAGCCTAAGAGCGTTCTTAGTGGTGGACATGCCAAATGACTTCTACCTGATCTGATGTTCATCGGAAATCATGATACGAATCTTGCTCTTTGAGGGCCCTTGGACAATCAGTCGTATGGTACACCACCTTATAAGGTGGAGGGAAAACTTTCAACCAGTCTTCGAGAAGTTGACGACAAATACACTGGATCCAACTGCACCACCTTCCAGTCAAGTATTGGAGCTTGTAAGCATTAGAGGCAGTGACTTCTTTCTTCGGCAGGCTAGTAAGGGTAGACGAAATGACTCTAACAATGAATAGGGCGAGGTTCACTTGCGTCTATATAGAGCTGGATCTGAACTAGCCACTCAAATGCAAAGTATGGATAAGGTCTTCCCTGTCAAAGATCTTCATAGCAGTTCTTTATGAAAAACTCCCCTTATTCTATTACAGGTGTGGGGTTATTGGTCATGGAGAGAGGACTCGTCTTGTGTACTGGTAGGGTGTCCCTCGAGAGTCACCAAAACCGGACACTGAAAAGTCCACCCGAAAGGGAAAGGCATTTTGGTCGAGAAGGTCGCTCCTCCTGAGAGAAATACACCAGCTTAGCAAGCAAAGACTTCGTTAGAGGTCGTGATATAGCAGGAGGGAGAAAATGATCAGAACTTTGGGCTATGGATGGTCGTCCATAGGCGAGGCCCTGGTTGAGGAGCGTCAACTGACAGATAAGATGGTGGCCGGAGAAACAAAGAGAAGCCATGCACTAATCCCAAGGATGAGAGACACTTAGATTTGAAGCGTTTGAAAGAACTGTTTGTTGAGAGCCATGTAGCCACTCAGTGGCATGGTTGAGCTAGTGGGGTGGTGCATGAGGAGCACGCCATTGAGCTGATCGACTCGACTCTTTCCCCGCCCCTCTCAAGGGATGCATAGAGACGTGGGCAAAGCTCCGATCCGTAGGGGTGTGCGGCTAGAGAGTGAAGCAAAGAGGGTAATCGCGACCACGTGGAGCTTGAGGATGTCCCTAGTCATCAAGAGTCTTTGAGAAGGTTTTTAATAGCCACATCAACAATGAGGAGCTTTGAGAGTTCTCGAAAAAAAAAAAAAAAAAAAAAAAAAAGAGGAGGCACATGATTGGGAGAAAGGGCTCCGAGGAGTAACGCGACATCCTGAGGCTAATCAAATCCCTTGGAGCTAATGACTCATATGTGTTCAGTCTTATTTACAGAGACCTCTTGAAGACCAAATGTTAATAATTAATAAATCTAATACACATGATTCAATAGTGAATATGGTTGCAGGTGCTCTCATGGGGAACAGAGGAGAAGCCATGGAAGAAGAGTAGAGAAAGAAGTGGAACAATGAAAATCATATAACTATGTTAAATATATTAATGTGGAATTGTAAGGACTTATCAGGGAAAGAGATTGCAAGTAGAATTAACTACGTGTTTAATTATCAAATGCTTCTATTGTATGTCTTGTAGAAACTAGGGCAAATAAGGATAGAATAAGTAGGTTTTGTAGAAAGTTCAAAGTGACTTGTCACTGGGCAGCGATACCAGCAATAGGCTTCTTAGTGAGAACCATCGCCTTATAGAGAAGAAAATTAGGAGAGTAACACTAATTGCACTATCAAGGTATGTCTTAAACCTAATAGTTACATTTGATAACAAAAGGAGTTGGATTGTCTCTATGATCTACAAGAGCCAACAATTAACGGAACATAAAAGCACTTGGTCAGCGCTCAGTAAATTGTCAAGCATCTCTGGAGCATGGCTGCTAATGGGTGACTTTAATGTTGCGTGAAGACTATAGAAACAAAAAGAAGGCACATGTAAACAGAACAAAGGAATGACATCTAAATTCTTTAATTCCTTCATAATACACAATAGCCTCTCTGAACTCCGATACTAGGACTTCCTTTTCACCTGGTGTAACAAACAAAAAGGGAGAGCAAGAATCTGGGCTAGATTAGACAGGCTATTAACAAACAATATTTGGTATGAAGCCTCCTACCAGATTAAACACTTGCCAGGATGTTAGTCTGATCATGCTCCATCTTACTTGAATGTGAACTTAAGAATACAAAAGGGAAAAGGCCATTTAGGTTTAAAAATAGTTGGATTCAATCCAGTGAATTCCAAGATAGTGCTAGAAGTATATGGAATACTAGAACCAATGGCAACTCAATGCATAACCTAAACCATAAGTTTTGCAACTTAAGAAAAGATTTAATAAAGAAATATGGAAGAAACTCAAAGGGCTTAGATACCAGGACTAAAGAAGTAGAGGAAGAAATACTGAAGATAGAGAACATGGAAAGTTGTCTTAATAATGAGGATACCGGCCAGGAATAGAGAATAAGGACACTATATGATAAACATCAAGCCCTTTTAAGACAAAATACCACCATGTGGGCCCATAGGTAAAAATTAAAATGGTTTGAAAATGGAGACAATAACTCTAAGTTTTTTCATCAAACAACAAGGACACATAGATCACATAACAAGATTAACCAAATAAAGACATAAATGAATGACATGATAGTAGATCCACAGGGAGTTGAGGAGGAATTTTATTAAGTTTTACTCTAAGTTGTGGTAGGACTAGACAAACAGTGAATTTAATGGGCTAATACAGGCACTCTCAGATAACCTCCTAGTGCTAACTGCAAATCAAAGGAAAAGACTAATTACCCCAGTAACAAGGTAAGAAATCTACAAAGCTCTCACAAAAATACCTGGAGATAAGTCCCCTAGCCCAAATGACCTCAATTGTGAACTTTTCAAGGCTTTCTGGAATGTACTAGAGGAATCAATGATTACTGCTATTACTCACTTCTTTGATTACGCTAAGTTATCTACTGTTTAGAACCAAACTCATATATGTCTAATTCTGAAAATGATAATCCTATGTATGTTAAGAGCTATATAGGGCAATCTTATTATGCAATGTCAACTATAAAATCATAACAAAAATGCTAACAAATAGAATTAGGAATGTTCTATCACACATTATAGGAAGAGAACAAAGTGTATTTGTAGTAGGGGGAAGTATGTTTGATAATGTACTAACGACTCATGAATTAGCACACTCATTAGAAAGGGATGACCTACACCTAATGATGATGGTAAAAATGGACATGGAGAAGGCCTATGATGCAATGAAATGGAGTGCCATATATGCTGTTATGATTAAGATGAATTTCCTGATTAATGGGTGAGATGGATAAGAGAGTGTGTAGAAACCTCAATAGTGGTCTTTATTATAAATGGTAGGCTAGGTAGATGGGTTAAACCAGGAGCCGACATAAGGCAATGAGACCCAATATCGCCATACTTATTTATAATAATATCACAAGTACTTACTAACATATTAAACAAAGCAGAATCTTTGAAACTTCTAAAAGGAACCAGGAGTAATAACTTCTTAAGTATGAATCACATGTTATATACTGATGAGTTGCTTCTATGCTATGAAGCATCAAGAAAAAATGCCAGAACTTTAAACATGTATATGAATATATATATTAACATTACAAGCCAGAGAACAAATTGTGCTAAGTTTGAAATCTATTTCCCATCTTGGCTCAATTCAAAGATTAGAAAAGCTATAAGCAACATCCTGAACATGAAATAGGGAGCATTTCCATTTAAATACTTGGTTGTTGGGTATCACCTTACAGGATCCCAATGTATTGGTTGATAAGGTAGAGGCACAGTTAGCTTAGTCAAAAACTCTCAGCCTCTCAATGGTTGGCAAAGTAACCTTAGCCAACCATGCAATCATGTCAGTGCCATTGTATGATTTAAATATCTATGCTATACTTTTTTTTTTAATTTTTTTTTGACAAAGGGGATAAACCCCATTATACAAAGATAGGACATGCGCACGAATAAGGACTATCACGTTCCAGCGTGGAGTAGCGGCTTGGCCGCGCTGATACACCGAAAGTGCATCAGACCGCCTTGGCGAAGGTCAAGCGGGGCTCAGGTTACCGCCCGTGACTACCAAATCCCACACGGCATTAGCCATGTGTGCGTGGGCCACACCCACTGGGCGACCCACACCATACGCATTCACCCCGTCTCAGAGGAGATTCGAACTTGAGTTCTAGTACTCGTGAGCGGAGGACCTTGCTATATTGGATAACATTGCCAAACTAGTCAAAAGCTTCATTTAGTCTAACAAAAATATAGGTGGGGGCCTCCATCTGATTAAGGAGCCATTAATACAAATCCTAGACTTGAGGGTGGATCGGGCATTAGGGATCTAAAAATAATGAAGATAGCACTCCTATCTAAACATGTTCTAGATTTGGTCAATGAGAAGAACAAAATGTGGGTGCAATTAATGGAAAGAAAATATGGAATTTTAAGGCTTTAGGATATGCCAAAGAGTTCAAATATGCCTTGGGGTTATAGATCACTGTTAAATAAAATACTGAGAATTAGAAATAACATTGCACCAACCAATTAATATAACTGCAAAGGATCCCATACTTCAACACTCACGGCTTGTTGATATGCCAATATAGTTCAAACCTAGCTACCTTTATAAATATGAATTATGACTTCACTAACATACAAGTTACAAAGTTAACTAGGGCAAATAAATGGGACCATGAAGTAATTGATGACCTCTTCCTCGAGAATGTGGCAGAGACACTCAAAGGCAAGATATTTGTTCAAGATCAAGAACATGAAAACTGAAAATGAGTCCCAGGAACAAGGGGTGCCACTTTAACAACAACAATATATGAAGCCCTTAGACCCAAGACAAAAACAAACCTCTAGTCGAGTTAGAAGAAGTTGTGGAGACTACAAGTTGCTCCTAAAATAAGATACTTCTTATAGAAGTTGCTTCATGGAAGACTACCAAGGACTACTCGTATAGAATGAATATTAGACCACTAAGAGTAATACTTGCAGGCAACCAATATATATACCTTCCAAGCATATTAAAAGAAAAAAAGGACAAATTACAATTGGAGGACTTGATAGACAACAAAGAAGTGTAAACACATGCTAAATGAGATAGAAGTTGGGAGATACGACAGATAGCAAGAGAGGGAAATACACTTGTAGATAGCTTGACAAAGGAAGCCAGAAAAAACAGGAACTAAGGTCCTGTATGAAAAAGATCAACAAATGCCTGATGCCTGACTGGTTACAAGAAAAGTTTTGTAAACTTATTAGTACTGTGATTGGCAACTAGCTTAGAAGTTCTCACTACCACACAATATATATATATATAAACATCCTTTAGTTCATTCTTTAAATACTTAAATCTCAGCAATTCATTCCATAAGAACTTGCAGCTATCATACCATAAAACACAACATAATAACCTTCTCAAATGCATACCCAATTTCAATTAGAGAAGAGACCAACATTGAGCATTCAAGAAAAAGAAAATGAGAGACACATACACCATGCATGAAATCAAATTAAGAAGGGAGAGAGGGAGATTACCCCAAGTGAGCAATTATTTTTCTGGGAGTACTGACAAGCACGGCAATGTTTGATTGGCTAAAGAATCAGATGAGGTTTTGAAGTTGAAGGGTGAGGGTGGGAGGTAGAGAGGGTGATGCCGGCCATTGATGAACAATGCTCTATGTATTAATTGTTTTGATCTTAATCATGTTTGTCAATTGTTCATGGCTTCACTTTCTTGATTCCCTCGTTCAAGTTTTGGCTTTTTTGGAGCAACCCGAGGATAGCAAGACAAATGGGAGACGTAGGAAGAGCCATGCAACTTCTACAACTCTCTCTCTCTCTCTCTCTCTTTTATTTTTTTTTTAATTTTCGGATTAAAAAATTAAAAATATTATTTGAGTTTTTATTTTTATTATTCTTATAAGCTACAAATCCTCAAGGGTGGGAAATTATTTATCAATCTTATATATGTAAAAACTATATTCACTCTAGGTAGGTAATTAATGATTTTTTTTATTTAATAGGTAAATATATAAAGAATTTGATTTTTCGAGTGACAGAAACTTTATTATGGAGAAATTATAGAGTTATCTATACAACCTCTTTTTATTATTAAAAAAACTTGAATGTTTATTAACTGAAAGAAAGGTACTTGTGCTACAAAGTCTGAAAATTTTGTTTGCCATTCTTGTTTTTGGATATAAATACATGCCAAGTTATTTAAGAAATGGGATCTCAACCACTAACATAACTATCAAACAAAACTCATATAAATTAAGCCGGAAGGATAAACAGTGCTATAGCAATGACCAGTTCCATTGAACAAGATATAATAATGATGTTGATTTGCCGGCTTGGTTAGGCATTCCATCAACCCATATATATATAGTTTGAAATTTAATAGTAAAATTAATAAAGATACTAAACAAATAAAGATAAGCATATAAGAAGAACAATTTGAAATGCAATGACCCAAGGCGCTATTAATACTTTGGTCATTTGCTAAAATGGGGGATTCTCTTTTGGATGACCAATTAAGGATCGAATCCCCACTCTTAGAGGGTCAAGTATGGTGTTATTCCCTTGTTGGACTAACCTGGGGTTGAGTGGCCATGACTGCGGTCAGGTATGGTGTTATTCTCCTGTGGACTAACTTAAGATCGAGTGATCACGCCTACACACGACTTTGACTTACCTTCAAGGGCATTTGTTGTTTTGTGAATACTTTAACCAACAAACTCTGATACTGTTATTTAACTTGATTAACATGCATATAGATTAAAATTAATAATGTAAGAATAGTAAAACAAATAACATATTTAAAATGATATTATCTTTATGTGACTTATGTCCACATCACGACCATGGCATAAAGTGTACTTGCAGTTGCTTGTTACTTGACCGATTTTTACTTGTGATTCTTGTAACCATGACTAGTTGGCTTATTGGGTCACGTATGTTAGACCCACTTACTTGGTGTTATAGGTACATGTGTATATGAGTGTATTATACATGTCTCCATGTAGCCATACTTAGATATTTTATCTTGTTTCTGGTACGGAGAATTTGTAATACAAGAGTGGTAGAGTAGACCATGTTTGTATAAAAGAGGCTAAAAGTCCAAGTGATGGGATAAGGGTTGGCGTGACTTTCCACCATAACTTGTAGTTTAGTAAGATTTTTGTAGCTTCTTCTCCAAGAGATAAGACTAGTTGTTCATTTGCTTGGTTGGAGCGATTAAGCAAGGAGAAATTTGCAGATAGGGAGAAGAGTTTTCCATTCCTCTCAAACTTGAACTCTCTTGAATGCTCTTGGTGTGTTTTCTATACTTAAACCCCACGCTTACGCCTCTTTTGTTTGGTGCTTGTATGTGGTGCCGAACCTCCCTTGCAAGGTCGGCCATTTTGGAGTTGCTTATTTGGTGAAGCTGATTGTCCGCTCGACATCACTTCGCGAGTTGGAGAGGAATTTCCCTAGCTTTACTCTGATCTTGCTTGAGGGAATTGAAGCCTAGGTCGCGTAGCCAGGTTGGTATCAGACAGCCTTACTTCTTTGAGAAAAGCTCCGACCGCTACTGTCTTTGCTGACTAACATTCTTTACATTCTTTCGATAAAGAAGCTTCAAGTCAGCTGCTATGAGATGCATTTACCGTAGTTCATCAGCCGAGTGCGTTCCAAGGAATCTTGGCCGAAAGGGGTCGTCTTGAGGAGACTTCCTTGCTACCGCGAGGAGAAGGGAGTAAGCAGAGGGAAGTCCTAAGTCCCTACTAAGTCCAAAAGAGCCTCCTCCAAGATAGAGAGAGGAACTTCGGTGATGTTCAAGAGTAGCGCTATCGCCAAGATGGAAGTGAAGGTGTGGAGACATCATGCTATTAGTTTGGAAGATGAAGCTTTGTATGTCAGCCTTCTCAAGCCTTGGAACTAATGCCATGGAGGGAGTTTCAAAGCCCCGAGGTGCGAGAAGCTACAGCTTGGATGGCACTTGATAAATAGCTTCATGGATGGGGGAAGTCAAGGGCCGAGCTTTGAGGTGAAAGAGACCAAAGATGAACTTACTTGCTACCTTTCAAGAATCACATCCATAAGGATATGCTAGAGACATGAGGGGCCAGCTTTGGCCGGAGCTAGAGATCCACAGGAGCTCTCAAAGAGCGATTTGGCTTTGTGCAAGAAGGGAGCTCTTCTTTAGGCAAATTACGGATTGCATGACTTCTGGTCCGGGTTCGGGACAGCCCCTAAACCCTCTTACGTATATAATGGCAAGAGGGGATGCCAAGAGAGCTTGACCTCATTTATATATGGAGTACTGGAGAGGTACTTAGAAGCATCTCAAATGGGTGCTAGTAGATGAAGAGAGGATTTACATTGCAAATCTCTCTTCCCTCACGGGTAATGCTTTGCTATGGTAGGCGAAGCGCATACGCAATGTAGAGATTGAGCACTTAGGCTGAAGCTTCAAGGATGATTTCAAGAAACACTTCTATCAAGACGATACTCATCCTACATGAAGCTAAGGAGGGAAATTCCAGTGGGTTGAAAGGAGCATTCCGGAACCCAATTTAGGGCAGTGATACTGTGTGAGTTCAGCCCAGATTTGTCGCTTTATTTGAGATCTCGAAGCTTGAAGGAGAGGGAAGACAAAAAATTTTACATTGTATTTCATGAGTGGCCTTCGCAAACCCTCTGGGCAGAGGACTGAAATCCGTAGAGAGAAGAGCTGATCCAAAACTTGTCTCCTCAGAAGCTACTCAGTTCTTCTTTGGAAGGTCCTTAGTGGAGTTAGCGTGAAAGTCACGATCCCTAAACCAAATGTATGCCTAAGGGGAGTAAGCGGGGTTGCAGGAAGGCAAGGGGCAAAGAATTCCACAACAAGGGCAAGAAGGACTCACAATCCCTACAAAGGTGCTGGGGACAGCCGACAAGGGTGAATACAGAGAGGCAAGAAGCTCGGCAACAGCAAAGGGCAATTACAACAGCAGGAGAGAGCGTCTGCTGCGTCCTACTCAAGTCTGACCTGCAAGTTCGCTGAGGGGAGTTCTGCTACCCCTTTGGGATGGGCCCACACTTTGTACAGGAATTTGGCCCAAGAAGAAGGCAATGGAATGCCTTAGGTTGCTTTCAGATTGGATGGAGAAGGAGAGTGACCACCTGCAAACATTGGAGGCTCACTTTCTGCACTTTTCATTGAATTTGTTGATGGGATTAGGAAGCATACGTGACCAGACAGCCCAGCATAAAGTTGATCTAACACTAAAGGCTTGATGTATGTTGATGCTTTTGGTGAATGGGAGACATTCACAAAAAGCTACCGGCTTACGGATCTTGAGTGCTTTACCGCTTTATCTCTTGTGAGGGAAGCCAAGAATTTGGGAAACTCAAAGTGTTCCCAAGTCCTAGGGTCTATCAAAGGCGTAGCAGATTATTCTCAAGCACTTTTACAACCGCTTATTGGGTATTGCTAGAAATGTAGATGCTTGAAGTTGGGCAAATGGGAGGTTCCCAGGATTTCTTGAACTTATCCGGCCATGGGTCCCATGGATGATTTCACTACACTTGTGTTGGGTATAGACTTCATGGAGAGGGCCAAGGCCATTTCCAATCCCTCATTCTAATGTACCTGATGATCACATAGAAGGGCCAAGACATATTCATTCACTAACTTGGTCGGGGTTGCCCGCAAAGCAGGGAAGAGCCAGTCTGGCTTTAATAATTCTCATGGCAAGGGAGGCTGGCATTTTGCTTTCTTTTTGCCTCAGTACAAGCTCAAATCAGTCACGCAAAAGGGTGAGGAGACCCTATATCTTGTATGCCAAGTTGAGGGGCCGGAAGATGTGCACGAGGTGTTGGGGTGCCAGGTCCTCAAGTGTTGCCCCACCATGTTGCCCAAGTAAGTATTTGGTAAGAGTTCAAATAAGGTGATGCCCAAGTGAGTTGCCCCAAAGTGTCACTAAGAGAAGTTGACCACGCAATCAGCCGAGCTCAGCGCAAGGCCTCCAGCCTCGGTCCCCATATATAGGATGTCTCCCCGAGGCTTTAGCTGAATTGAAGAAGGAGCTGAATGAGTTCGATTGAAGCGGTGTTTCATCTCACCCATCAAAGGCTCCATTTGCGTTACTTCCAGAGTCCTATTCCGTAAGAAGAGAGATGGGGAAGCCTTCGCATGATGTGTATTGATTATAGGGCTTTGAACAAACTCTAACTATCAAGAACAAATACCCAATTCCCTTTGATTGCAGATCTCTTTGATCAATTGGGGAGTGTAAAGTTCTTCTTCACCAACTCAACTTGACTTGCGCTCGGGTATCAAGCTTAAGTGAGGATAGCCCCAGCGGAGATTGAAGCAAAAGAACAACTTAAAGGTCACAAGGTATGGGTGCATTTGAGTTCTTAGTTATGCCATTCCGGTTTAACAAATGCTCCCCGGCCACATTTTGCATACATTGATGAATCAAGTCTTCAAGCCTTTTCTTGACCAGAGAGTTTGTAGTTGTGTACTTGGATGACATAAGTAGTGTACCTCCAAATTCTTTGCGAGTAAGCGTAATGTTATGCATTTAAGGGAGGTATTTCCTTTCAGTGTCATTTGAAAGAGCAATCTGACTCTATGTGAAGAAGGAGAAATGTTCTTTGCTCAAACTCATGTGTGTCATTCTTGGGGCATTGTATCCAAGGAGAGGCAAGATCATGATG